>JASVER010000106.1:300595-364074 GCA_030449065.1 Oceanodroma leucorhoa
GGACCAGCTGGGACTGGCTGTGTCCGGCATGGGCAGCCCCGGCCTCTCTTCACAGAAGCCACCCTGCAGCCCCACTGCCAGTGCCTGGGCACGGACACCTGATATTGTGATATGTTTATTTGCTGTGAATTCAGCAGGGATGTTATTGTGACATGTCTGTGTGGAAAAACAGAATGCCAYTGAATGACCTAAATGTAAAGGGTTACTAAACCATACGCTAATAAGGACAAAACTGTGTCCCCTGGAGAGAAAATAAACACCAACTTGTGTCTTCAAAGTCAACTTATTTCTTTTGTGGTCTATTATGGCCCTTAGTGCCACATGTCCAACAGACTGCAACTCATCTTTGTTCATCTCCAGGGAGCTTCCTTTCYGTGCACGTGAGAGCTCAGACCTATGACCAAGTTCCTCACAGCAAGGACAAAGCCAACACAGTACAGGTACAAATGGAAAAGTATTCTTGGCATAGGAATATAAAGGCTGAGGGGCAATATGGTGACTCATGCTTGTAAAGGATGAATGTCAAGATAGTGCAAGAGTTAGCTAACTTTAAGTATGATACTGGCACAAGATCAATTGGATATATAACGTTCAGAAATASACTTAGGTTGGAAAATTGCAAGATGATTTCTAACAATCCAAGAATGGTCGTTTTGCCCAGGCAAGATTGATAAGGTTTGTCATGGACTGAAGAGAGAAAAAAAATTGCTTCTCTTGATACTACTAGACATCGTCTTCTTCCTCAGATCTCAGAGGGGATTTGTTAGATTGAATTTCTGCTGCTGCGGGAAGATTGGATAAGTGCTAACAGCCATGCCTCCTACTTCTTGAGGAATCATATCATAGCAGCTCTAGGTTTTGCACTGGGTGTGGGGAAGTTAGTATTATTTATCAAGCACCAAATGATTCCAGTGGTTGTGCTAAAAAATTGACTTATTTTGGAATGGGTATCAGCAAACTTGAGGGCAATTTATGTCTCTAGCCAAGACCTGGTATAAATTTTTTAGATGTCACTGTCAGCCATTTTTTTAACTYGCAATTTGGCACATAATACACACTCATTTAAATGGAAGTGAGGCAACCAAACACCTTGGTAAAACTGGCCCCAGATTTTTTTCTTACTTAAATCCCTGGTCGGTAAATAAAACATAGAAAAACTATGCTGCTGTTCTTTGGCCTTTTTCTAGACTCAGTTRTGAGCTCTGTGGTTCACTGAAGATACCTTAGTCTTAGTATGTGCTTGCACAGCAAACCAGTCTGGTGGGGACTCCTGTTGTTATTGTGAGATAAATAAAAATATGAGCYGGGAATGCATAAGTAATTCACATTTGCCAGCAAGTATGAATCCTCCACCCTCTTTAATAAAAGAATACTCTGCAAAAATACCTCTAAACCTCTGTAAGAAACTATACCGAGGGAAAAAAAAAATCCCAGCACATTCATTTGTCCTGGTTTTGTAACACTTGAGCAGATTTTGCCCATCTATTAATTTTGCATGCATTACGCACTCGAGCTAGGTACTAACTGCACATTTGTACTTATCTAGAAGAAAGGAGGTCAATGCTAGAAGTGTCCTGGATGGCAAACTGCTTTGCTTTCAACTTAATCAAATAATGAAAGAATTAAAAGTAATAATGAACCTACAATAAAGCAAGGAAATATTGTGTAATCAGGCCCATTCATATAAATGGATCTTAAATTCCTGCTTATTTAACATTCTAAGTTTCCCCTATTGAATAATACATAGTCTATTGAACAATTTAACTTAGAACACAGAGCTGAATGTTACATATTAAGCGTATAGCAGGGAAAACAGTTGTGTTCCTTGTGGGCATAAAACTCTGGGCTACTGGCTTAGTGGTTCAGAGGGACGCAAAGATTTCTGTGACTAGTGGGCTTTTTCTACAAATCTAGAGAATCTACATTGATGTGTGTCATAAAAATAAGATATACCTAACAAATCATCTTTCCCACTCTACAGAATATTTTTCATGGAACAGTTCCTTTTGGCAGCAAAAGGAGTTGTAGAAGACTGATAAATCACATCAGCCATGCTGATTGCATAATGTTAGAGTGTAGTGCAGTATTTCTCATTCCTTTCATTATTTATTTAACATTTTCAATGGGAAAAAAAGGGTCTTTTTATGGACCATTATCCCTTGAAATGCAGAACTTGACCAAGTTGAAAGGCTTCTGATGAGACAGACTAAATAGAACCGATCCAATTATTTGGGTACAAAAAATTTATGTGACTATGTTCACCTCCTCTGACCCCCTAAGCAAGCAACCACAGCAGCAGAAGGTGTTCAAGAACACAGCGCATTTCGAAAATTTGTGAACTCAAAACAGTCAAAGAAACTGGGCGGCATATGAGGTACTATAAATCAGGGAAATCTTACTGAAGTGAATGGCTGAAAATGGTAGAAGGTTGAATATCAAACTCATATCAGGGTCTGTCAGTGAGAAGTTTGGAGACTCCTTATAAAGTTTGTTCCTTTAAATATTTTTGATCAGTGTTTAAATGCTTAACAGGGTGCACAGAGCACCTGGTGTGGTCTAGTTGGACAAATTCAACCCTGGTCATCTAAACTGGAAGAGGTTGGCTAATACCTGGAGATAGGGCAGAGATTCATCTTTCTAAGAGCCAGCCATGGTAAATCTCACGTCCCAGTGTAATTGCAGTTGAAATTTCAGCTAGCTTTAGGACTAAGCACAGGCTAACTGGATGAAATTTAACAGCTGTACTAAAAAGCACAAGGATATATTCTGGTCTTAACTTTCTCAAACCAGAATTGCACTGCTTCCTTTGTATGAAACAAGTGTGACCTGCAGTTACGTTAAGTGAACAACGATGGATGTTTGCCTGGGCAATGTGAGAAATAGGGGTCCTCATTCTTCTACCTGAAGTAACTGTTCTTTCTTTCATAAACCTAATTACTATTCACTGTATCTATGATTTTTATTGAATTATTTAGCAAGATTTAGATGCTGGAAAAGGCTGAAACAACACTGCTACCATTCCCTTTATGAATCCATTAAAAAGGGAGCATATACCTTACTCTGGAGTAAAAACATATCAAGGAATTCTTTTTGTCCACAATATTTACTTGAAGTTGAAATTAAACAATAAAGTATCAGAGAAATGCATTGTCCATCCAGAAATATACTTTCAACAACACAACACCTCTTATGTGTTGCCCTCTCTTTATACTTTCCTAGAGAAAGGATATAGGTGTACTTGTACATTGTTCAGCCTGTAACCATGTTGTATTAAATGCTGTATGAACAGAACTTATGTCTCTCAAAATATACATATGAACCAAGTGCAGAGTTTAAATTATTCCTTACTGTCCCACAGAATCCACACAATACCAAACACAAGGTGCTCGCTAAGTTAATTGGAAACCTGAGCTTTATCAGTGATCATTTATATTTTCATAAAGACAACGAACATCATAGAAATAGAGGTGGGTCAGCAGGATTAACTACAGTAAATTAGACACACACACACACACACACACCCTTAGGTTATGTTGCCAGGATATGAAGTTTTTAATTCTAACTGAAAGAGCAAAAGGTATTCACAAGTCACTTGAAGTTTTTGTTTTGGTACAGACATATCCTTATGTTGTGTAATCTATTTAGAATGCAGCTCCTGAATTTGTGCACCATTGTAACAAAAAAAGTTAAGCATATGGCCAGCCAGTTGTGAGGGAGAGGCCACTGAAGCAATGAAAACATTTTACTAAGCAGAAGAAACTTGGGACTTGCCTGCAGTATTCTCTAAAAGTATTAGGGCTGAATATACACTTTAAAACTTTAAAACATTCAGTGGAAAACTTCAAATTCATGCCGACTTCATTCATTTTTTACAGCTTCTTCCTGTAACATTTTATGAAGAGGAAGATTTTCTTGACAGTACACATATTCTTATACAGCAACACATTTATACAAGTGTTTAATTTCAAGTGCGTACTTAATTCCCATGGTTTGCTGAATCACGTTCAAACTCTTAGYTGAAAGCCTAAGGAACTTTTCCCTGGTATTCCAGATTACCATCCTGGGTTAGAGAAGTTGTCCATTTATTACAGTATGTTGTATCTCCCTGGTATTAGAGGCTTCAAGGGATGACACACTTAAAACCCACAAGGGGGAAATTTGATCCATCTCACCYGATCTTTATCAGTCTTCTGGATGCCAAAGCACAAGATTTACGATCCACTCCAAAACATTTACCACCAACATCACTGAGTCTCTTGTTATCCATGTACAAACATCTAATTCTTTTCTAATTTACTTTCACTGCTGTTCTTAGGAGTTTGCACATCTTAATCACAAACTGTGTGAAAAAGAACATTTTTGTTGGTTGAATTTGAACTTCTCACTATTTAGTTTCATTGACTGTGCTTTGGTCCAAGTGTTCAGATATAGGGAAAACACAGAAGCTCTTTATCTACTTCCTCTAGAGTATTAATTTTTGTTTGTTTGTTTTATAGTATTAAACTTCATAGCTTTGCTTCAGAGGACACCTCTCCCAGCACTCTAAAAGAGTAATCACCCTTCTTTGCATGCTTTTGAGGTCTGAAATATCCTTTCTGGGATAAGGCATCAGTTCTGCACATAGTATCTCAAGTAAAGATGCACTTTTTTCTCAGTAGCCTCCAACACAGTCCTTATATATCACAGTGTGTTTTCTGCTTTGCTGCTTAAAATTGCAGATGACAAAACCAGAACTGTTTTTTCTGTTCAATGAAATCATAGAATCATAGAATCATAGAATCATTAAGGTTGGAAGAGACCTCTAAGATCATCGAGTCCAACCGTCAACCCAGCACCCATGCCCACTAAACCATGTCCCGAAGCGCCACATCCACAGGTTTTTTGAACGCCTCCAGTGATGGTGACTCCACCACTTCCCTAGGCAGCCTGTTCCAATGCTTGACTACCCTTTCGGTGAAGAAATTTTTCCTAMTATCCAATCTAAACCTCCCCTGGCGCAACTTGAGGCCATTTCCTCTTGTCCTATCGCTTGTTACTTGGGAGAAGAGACCAACACCCGCCTCACTACAACCTCCTTTCAGGTAAYTGCAGAGGGCAACAAGGCAACAAATCTATTGCTCCTTCACTCATTTCAACTGCAATCTGATGGAAGACTTAGGTGAACTGGACCTTTAGGACATGTCAAAAGTCTCTGCAGCAGGGCACTAGCAATAAGTCTAACCCCATGATCAGCAGAATTTATCCATATGGGAGAAGATAAACCGCCCAAGGGGGATGTAAGCCCATTAGAAGGCAATATTAAAAGACAGGAGAGGGAYGGATAGTTTTTGATGTAAACCAGCAGAGCTAAATTGTAATTATGGAAGTCCTGCTATATAACTACACAGAAACATACAACTTCTCATCACCAAAAAGAACCAAGAGAAATTAATTTTCATATGAAAGAAAATTAAAATTTAATCTCTTCTCCTGTCTCTTTTTTTTTTTTTTCATCAGCCCAATCAAACAGCAAAYACAACCCTATTGCAAATATGGCCTGCAAGCCAAACTGTCCTTGGAAAGCTACACAGTACCACTACTATCCTAAGCCTTCAGGCACTGCAGAAGAACAAAATTGATCATCAGTATGGTCTTGATAAAAAGTAAAATATTTTCTCACCCCCTTGTTAGATAAAAATATAATCAAAAACTCGTGCAAATTCACAGAATTCAAGTTTAAAGCCAAGGTCTCCAAAAGTTGCTAATATCGTGTGTGATGCTGTTAGGATGCTCAGGGTTGAGAGACAATAAATTAACACAGACAACTTGAAGTCCTTGAGTATCAAATCTCAATGGGAATATAAAACATCAATAAAAAGTGAGATGAGGGGGAGGGCACAGAAAACTCCCTAAGGAACCTTCAAGACAACATATTTCATGAGCAGATATGAAAATAAAGATGCCACAATGAACGCAAAGAGGTATCCAAAATGGAAGCTAGCAAAAGCCACAGGATATTGTCTGAAGCAAACCGCAGCAACCACATACCACAGAAATTAAAGCAATAAACAATCTTCCACCTACAGGCAGGTACAAACAAAGGATTTGGGAGAAGATGGAGAAGAGGGGCCAGGATATTCTGAAGTAAGCAAGAAATGAGCTCAAGCCGCCTTCCAGCCATGGAAAGATAAACAAACAGGAGAGAAGTCTAGCTTTGTCTCTTTTCACCAGYATCTCCTGTGGTTGCTTGTCTGCTTATACCACAGTAGAGTCTGAAGCAACAAGCATCATTCTTCATGCTCTCAGTTTTACCATCAGTAATGACCAGGATCCCTTTCCTTAATGTTATTAGGGAAATGTTATTAACTTCTTAGGTTGCTCGGGTTATTCATTTGCACCTCTGCTTCAGTAAGTATATTCAATCCTTATACTTGTTTTACTAATTTTTTCTAAAGAGAAAGTGCACACAAGTACAAATGTTTGAGACAATACAAACCTGCAGCATTGGGTTTTCAGAGGTGGTGGCAGAGAAGCAGGTCAGGGAAGAAACAAAGACAAAAATTTTAGGAGATTTTTATGTGGAAGTTTCAAAACTTCCAAATAGATTTGGTAGAGAATATCAACATAATCTTAATTTTTAAATTCCCATTAAAAATTGTGGTTTTCACGGTAACAAAACCGAGAATGTTATCTTCTTACAACACTGACACAATATTTTCCCCATGCTGTTTTTTCCCCATTATTGGTGCAAAAATATTCATCACTAATTCTGCTTCCCACAGTCTTTTCAGAAAGATTCTGAAATTCTATGAAGAGTTCAGTGTGAACAAGTGCAAGGATTTTAATCTTTCTTACGGTAGATAAGAAGCACTTGCATTTTCTGGGGCCTTGCACTGRGAGCACAAACCCAAGCCTACCGAAAGGTCAGTGAGAGCTATGYAGGGAAAGAGCATCTGCAGCGGAGTATGTTTGGTACACCCAGTCTCCCAAATATGCCAATATCAATGCATATGCAATTTGATAAGAGGGAGACTTGTTAGTCTTCCCGGAGCAAATCTTTATAGAATAGCAAAGGGAGAGGAAGGGAAGGGGAACTGTTAAACTCCACCTGCTTCAGTTATCAAGAGAAAAGKTCACCAGCTTGACCAGCTGGTTCATAAGCATTCAGCCCCATACAAATAGAAGCCTGTAAATGCTTTCCTGAAAATGTTTGCAATCCAGAGGACTGATTTTTCAAATACCAAGCGTGATGAGTGCTTCATGCAACTCCACGACTAGAATCTTTGCCTGGACTTACCTTTGCTGAGCTAGCTTACTCTACTTAGACAACTGACTGCCTTTGTCCCAAAAAATCTTTCTGSATTCTTCACAAGTCAGTAGAGGTTTTCCTAACACCACTGTCAATACAACACAACACAACACTAGTCAGAGATAAGAAAAACAAAGTGGTTGTAAACATATTCCCATYACAAAAACGTGATTGTCCTGATCATCTGAGAGACAAAAGCTGCTCTTTCAGAGTAATGACAGAGCATTTAACACTGCCAACTGCAAAGGAAACTGTTCAGTACAGATCAGGCCACAGCAAAATTGCAAAATGTGCCTTGTTCTAGCATGGCTATGCCTGTGGCAGCTTTGAATACAATCCGAGAGAGTTTGTGCCAGCCAATGCACATGGGCTATAATAAAAAAGCTATTAAACACTTCTTGAGTTGCAGTCTCAACCCTTGGCTCTGCCTTATGGGACTTAATACAGCAATAATGTCTTGCCTGAAAAGACATTAGAAGAATCATTATGGACTTTCACGTAAGTATTTCAGCTGGCAGAGGAATGTTATTTGGGAAAATCATCTTGACTTTCTGTCTATAGATGAGATGGAATTCTTGACAGCCCACCACCACCACTTTAAATTCTAGTTTTTCTTCTAGAACATAAAGTCTGRTTCCAATTGCTCTGAAAGAAATAGTGGTATCAAGGCATCTTTATTTTCCTGAGATATGGAACACTTCCATTGACTGATTAGAAGATCCTCGCCCTGCACCTCGTGTTCTCCATGACTTCTAGGCAATGTTTTGTGAAAGCTAATGTTTTTCTTTTCCTATTGCATGCTCCCCACAAATATACTAACTGTTGATTTGAACTGGTAGAAAAAACAGCTATTGTAAAAGGCTGTGTTTGATTATATGGGGATTAGTGGGTTGGTTTGGTTTTTACTGTTTTTAATTACAAACACCATGTTTGACAACACTTAATGAAAAACTTTGTTTTCAGCTTCTTTTCCAAAGATATTTTTTGGTAAAAAATGAAAATAATAAAATACATTAAGAAAGAGGTTTTCTGTATGCGCTACTCTSTATTAAATTAATAGCATGAAAACACACAGCATCGACAGCTCTAGAGCTTTTGCTGAATTATGGCCAAGCTCCCCCTAAAAAGCTGATCTCCTTTCCTTTCTTGATCACTATGGGTTTAGTCTTTACTCTGCCTGCAACACAAGGTTTAATCTTGCAAGATCTTAAACTTAAATGAAAACATCTAGGTCCTTACATTTAGGCTTAATTAAACCTTACATTTGGCAGGTTCATTCCACAGAAACTTTGCTATCTCTGCACATACCTAAAACTCATCCCTTGGCTCTCCTTATCTCACTCCCTGACCAGCAACA
The DNA here is from genome assembly GCA_030449065.1 of Oceanodroma leucorhoa. Classification (NCBI taxonomy): domain Eukaryota; kingdom Metazoa; phylum Chordata; class Aves; order Procellariiformes; genus Oceanodroma; species Oceanodroma leucorhoa. The sequence goes on from JASVER010000106.1 coordinate 309,241, forward strand.
GCCTTTTCCCTGGCCTTGATGAATGCAGTCTTGCCATGCTCATTGTCTACTTGGCATGATGTTTCAAAGGCCATTTTCYTAGCCTGCCATGGGGTTATTTTCTACTTCAGTAACCCTTTACCTGTCTTCCATTGCCAAAAGTGGTTTGAACACTAACCTTTCACCTCACTTTGTGTACTTTCCTCACTTCATCCCTCATTCAGCACTAGTGAGAATCACAGCTYGCTGAAGTTTTCAAATGTTGTTTTCTCATCTTGCCCTGGTGTTCCTGCCTTCAAGCGACCTTCCAGAAACATGCAGTGGGCTACCTTATTATTCTCCTTCAAATACTTTCTTTGTCATGATGCACTTCACAAACATWGCATGGTTTATAAGAAAAAGCATAAGACTTACTGACACTCATATCCTAAAAGTAAGACTTGGTATGTTACAGAAAGATGGGCTTTAATCAAATATGGTGCAAAATTCTGCCATCTGCCCTTTGGGAAGTTTTGGATTAAACAGCTATGATGAGCCTTTCCAGCCTTATTGTTCATAAATCAGAAGCTGCACATCTCCCCAACTTTCTTCCTAAGCCACAGAAAAAACAAGAGCAATCCACTTTGTCCTCATGACAGTCTACCTTACAGGTCTATCCTACATGGGCTATAGTCAAACTTCATGCTTTGCCAATTACCTGTGAAGTCTTTCCCTCCAAGGAAAATTTCTGTTTTGCAGGACATATCAAAACATTTGAATTTCTTGATAAATAGGAGTCACGTGGAGTAAGTGAGGTTGGCTCTCTAGAAGATTSTCTTTTAGACATTTGGAAGACAAAAGAGGAGAACTAAAGAGACCAACTGAATCCACAAATATCATGAATAATATTCAAAGCAAAGGGATGTGCGGTAGTATAACACACCRTCTTACCATCTTGTTTTACTACCGAGTATGACAAAAACCCCCATTTTCAGGCACACTGGTTCAGTCTAAACATTTGTAGGCATTCATCAGGAGGTCAGGTTTCTGTCTCACTGGGAAAAGCTAACCAGGTCTATTKTTTCTGGTGAGGCAATAAACCCCAGATGCAGAATCCTAATGCCACACTGTCTCCTCTAAAATCATTTTGAGCATTGATCATTGGAGAATGAAAGTAAGCAGTGGGTTTTTTTGATATAAAAACACAGTTACTATTGTAATAGAGTCCTTTTATGTCCAAGGGAGCGGAGTAGGACCAATGAAATGGATGTTCTTCTCATGGTATTTTCCAGGGTAGCAAAGCTTGTGTTGATCCGCAGTCAACACTTCCTACCATTTTACTCAAACATTGAATCAAACAAGGATGGAATTAAAGCATCATTTTCACTTCTTCACCCACTAAATATACTTTCATATACAGAATCCTTCCAAGTATATCACTGAGAGCCAGACAYCATCTACCCCACACTGAGTCTATGTAATCAAGTCTCCATTGAAAATACAAATATAGAGCTGGCTGAGTGACTGATAGGCAAATTAGTTCCTGAGCTAAGCCCTGCAGGACAGGCTTTGCAAAGTAAGAKTATTTGCTATCTTTTAGAAAACCAAAGTAAAGAAAATACAGAAAGCTCTCAGTTTAGGAATTACAGCTTCATACTACTCTTTATTAAATACAGAYGCTAGAAATAGAAGGTTGCTTTTGATGCCTTTGCCAGAGAGGCGAGAAGCCATATTCATTATTTTGAAAGASAAAGACTACAGATTTTTTGCACAGAGAATCTTCATGGTGCTTTCATAGAGCTAAGGCAAATTCCAAACTATTGGGCTTACTGAAAATGTATTGCTCTTAAAAATGTTCAAGAACCAAATCTCCAAGGAACCCAGACCCATAGCTGTAACCTAACCTTTAGATATGTGCTGGTATCATCAGCTCTCATTGAATTCATCCTCAGTACCTCACTGTCAGGGCTGACAAATTATTTCAGACCCTATTCCTGAAAGTGTGCTGAATATAGAGTTATAGTTCATATACCACTAGTTTGAAAACTATAAAGAATCAAGCAACACCTCCACCAAATACTTCTTTCAAACAGCTATGCCATCGCTATTGGTTCTGTCCTCAGTGAAGTAAAGTAGGTAGGAAAGAGAGTAATTCAAATTTATTATGTGATTGGACAGCTAGGTGGATAAGCACAGTTGATGTATTGGTTCATTCAATATAGTAGACACCTCCGACATCAGAAGAGAACAACATATGGTTCACTAGCTTCCTGTAGATAAGAAGTATCACCAATTTTAACCACTTAACTATTAATGTACTTTCTTCCTCTAGATGTAACTGAGGAGAGGACAGAGAGAAGGAAGTTCCCTATAAGATTATATGAGCTCTACTGCTGTTTCCAGTTCATTCCTTGAACAAGCGTATTCTTTTGCAGGTCTCCAGTGAATCCTGAATGCAAAGCAGGTGGAAAACATCTACATGCAAGATGGAATAAAACCATYTTATATGGCTGCTTTTGTTTTGGAGCAGTACCACAGGATACCAAGTGCCAGAGACTTGACCTTAGAAAGYTAGCAAGAGGCAGTAGCAGAGCTCTCAAGAGAGTAAAACTGAAGCAGCTATTTAAATCTGAGTGAAACTATTTAAAAACTCCTGAGAACAGTCATAATATTCCAAAGCCTTTGAAATAAAATGGACAAGGATTTTGGAAATGTTTATTTTTTTTCAGCCCATTTGACTACTTGATCTTTTCCTTGAGGGCTCACCAAGGTAATAATCTCTTCCACTGGAATCAAGTTCCTCAGCCAAAAAAAGCCATGGAGCTGCTCAGATCTTAGCAATAACTCCTTCTCACTCATAATATTTGTTGGGGTTTTTTTTATGCTCTATATGTATCAGAATAGTTAGTACATTCCCGGCTAAATGTATGTGGGAAGTTAGCACAGACCTACAACTTCGTGCAGGAACTGTCAAATTAGTAAAACTTGACAGAAAGGTACAATTTCTTCTCTGATCCCAGAAGAAGTAATCTGCTACTGCCACAGTTCCTTACCAATGAAGAATTTTTACCCCGTCTTCCCTGGTATCTTTGGCCATGTAGGACACTAAATGGGAAGGGAAAAGTCAAAGCTTCACCAACCCTTGCTCTCTTAGCATGCATCTGAGTGGTACTGGAGCCTCTTCTGTGCTCTCTCTGAAATGGAAAAGATTTGTTTCTTCTTACTCCTTGCTATTTTCAAAAGCAACCAAATCGGGAGAGCTAAATGAACTGCTTTCCTCTTTGTCCCCATCAGCCTGGCCACCATCTGGCCTTGGTTCCAAGAAACAAGGAGGGGGTGAAGCACAGCATCAATAGGCATTTTGTATTTTGTAATATATCATTTCCTACCCCTCAACTATACAGTTCCTGAAAGGTGCTAAGGTGTTGATTTAAAACACCTACAGCTCTAAATATTTCTCTTTCCATGAAACAACCCTCCTGGGTTGCAACAATCCAGGCTTTTCTGGACTTCAGTTAGGAAACATGTTGCTTTGCTTTGCCTGTGCAAAGAATTGTGGGTTTGRGGTTTGGGTTTTTGGTTTGTTGCTTTTTGGGGGGAGTTGATTTGGGGTTTAGGGGGTTTGGTTTGTGGGGTCTTTTTTGGTGGGAGGGTGTTGAATCAGGACTGAACAGGAGCATTAGGCACCACAGAGCCAGGATGAATAATTTTGAGCACACAAGTCTGCATAGTGTCAAAGTGAGATGAGACAAGTTCAGTGAAGAGAAATCCACTGAGGAGGCATAGTTGTGACTCAGGAAGTCTCTGAAGGTAAAAACAGTAGAAGGCTGGGAGAGATATCTCAGGGAAAAACATCACAAGGATACTCACCCCTTTTTACTTCCCCTTGGATATCCACTTCAAAACCAGGGCCAGTAAGGCCTTTGGTCTTGCACAGTTTGGCTATGAGGGTCTAGTGAATGGTTGATACTTCAACACATGGAATGAAAAAACAAGGCTGTTGAATGCCATCTGGAACCTACTGAAAAAAATTGGTTCTGAATGAACCACTCACAAAAGAGGGTTGAACACTGAAGGTGTATCTATAATCTTCTCTGAACTTTCTCTTGAGCCAACTGGTAGTGTAAGAACTCCTTTTGGAATAAAGGGACTCTTTTTGCTCTGTGGCAGTCTTCACTGATCTGATCCTCTAGCGCTTGCAGTACTTTTGCCAGTGAGGTGGTAAACCATCTTTACATTGTCAAAGGTAAGCAGATTGTACAGTACATCGCTGGGTCAATGCCAGAGCACACACTCTGGCAAGCCAAAGTTGCCCCCTGTGAAACGGACTCTGTAATAGCTCCAAAATAAAACTTCCTATGCCCAGGAAAACACAAGTCCTCGTATCTTCCACCAGCTGCTGTTAACTTTTCATTTCACAAACAATCAAGCAGAGCTCTCTTACAGGATGAGCTTCCTACAGGAGCAGAATTAAAGCCAGGATCTGGGTAGTTAGGACTATAAATTAAAGAAAGTCAGGCTAGACATATCCTGTTTTCTGTATTAGAAAAAGGTACTTAAGCATTGAAACAATTAATTTGGTTATATTAGTCATCGAATGCAGAAATCATATCAATTATTAGATGTCTTTCCCTAAAGTAGCAGAAATTATTGGCCATAGCTTGGAAGTCCTTTGGCTTACTTCACACTGACGGTCAGACAAGAACATATCAGTTCCAYCTGATTTCAAACTCTATGTCTCTGGGGAAATTAGTTGTTTATGTGTCAGTCYCTTCATTATGAAGAGATGATAAATTCTTTAATAATGTACTGGGCCTGGCTGGCATAGAGTTTACTTTCTTCTTAGCAGCTCGTATGGTGCTGTGTTTTAGATTTGTAACCAAAACAATACTGTTAACACACGAATATTTTAGCTATTGCTGAACAGTGTTTGCACAGCATCAATGCCTTCTCTGTTTCTGTTGTGGTTTTACCCAGCAGGTAGCCAAACACCACTCAGCCGCTCGCTCACTCCCCCCTCCCTGCAGTGGGATGAGGGAGAGAATCGGGAAAAAAAAAAAAATTGTGGATTGAGATAAAAGCAGTTCAATAGAACAGAAAAGGAAGGGATAATAACAACAATAACAATAACAATAAAAATAATAATGGTAGAATTTACAAAATGAGTGATGCACAATGCAATTGCTCACCACCTGCTGACCGATAATGGAGCCGCAATGGCTACTTCCTGGACTATGCCTCCTATTTATATACTGAGCATGACATAATATGGTATGGAATACCCCATTGGCCAGTTGGGTTGGTTGTCCTGGCTATGSTCCCTCCCAGCTTCTTGTGCACCTGGCAGAGCATGGGAAGCTAAAAATTCCTTGGCTAGGAGATTACCTAGCAACAACTAAAACCATCARTGTRTTATCAACATTCTTCTCATACTAAATCCAAAACACAGCACTAGGAAGAAATTTAACTATATCCCAGCCAAAACCAGGACAGTTTCTCACTCTGCCCCACCCCCCCTCCACAGGACTAGATTGGGGGGTGCACAATAGGTTGGGAGGGGACACAAGCAGGCAGAAGACCCTAACTAACCAAGGAGATATATTCCATGCCATAAAATCACATGCTTAGCAAAAAAAGAAAAAAAAAAGGAAAAGAGGGGGTTTTATGTCAGTTAGCCATCTTTTGCTCAGGAAGTGGATGRGCATCAGTTGACCCATGGGACATGGTGAGTGATGACCTTTGAATCTATAGTTTTGTTGTTTTCTTTCTGTCTTCTTCCACTTATCCTTCACTAATTAAACTTTTTAAAAATTATTATTTTTTATCTCAACTGCCAAGTTTTCTTGCTTTTACTCTTCCTTTCCTCTTCCCCCATCCCAGTGAGGGAAGTGAGCAAGCGGCAGTGTGGTGCTTAGCTGCCTACCAGGGTTAGCCCACAAGAAATGGGATCAGTATTAGATTCACATCAAGAGTATTGTAAATAAGGGTACTTGACATAGGTGGATCCATTTGCACAGGAAGGACCACCTCTGAGTAACAGGCTCAGAGCAGCAAAGGGTGTGATGGGTATGATGCAAAGCTGATGCAAATCACCTTTTCCCTGCTGAATAAAGTTAGGCTAATCCTTGCCCTGAAGTGGTCAGGAATTTGGACTAGATGATTGTTATAGGTCTCTTCCAACTATTCTATTCTATTCTATTCTATTCTATTCTATTCTATTCTATTCTATTCTATTCTATTCTATTCTATTCTAATCACTGAAGACAATGAGGATTGAAGATCGCAGCTCAAGAATGTGTGTAACAACAATAATCCATGAAAGCCAGGTTGATGGCTAGAGATGGAGAGATTTTGCCTTAACTCAGCCTGAGTAGCATTGCAACAATTTCTACCAGGGTGGTAGGTACTTTTTTCCTCAAAAAGTAATTGGAAWATTTAAACAAATCCCTCATGCAAACACATGTAAGGGGAGAGGGGCATGAAGAGCTTCACCAGGGCCATGAAGTTGGAGCAGGTTGATGAAAAGACAGTTTAGAGAGAAGGAGCCATGAAAGTCATTTGATTTGGGTTTGATTTTGGCTGCCTCCTACTGAGCAGGAAAACCAAGGTAAGTATAAATTAACATCAAACTAATGGCTTATAGTTAAAGGAATTAAACCTTGGGCTTCAACAAGTGCTTGGATGGAACAATGAGATTGTAAAACTTACTTTGTAAAACAAAAGATTAAGAGGAATTGAGGGTCCAGGGAGATCGCTAAGTTATACATAGTTTAGGCTGTGTCAGTCCTAGGAACTGACTCTCAGGGGTCTGGAAGCAGAAGAAAACCAGAGCAGGAAAGTCAGAGCAGCTGGAGAAAGGCAAGTAAACTGCAAGAACATAGACAGTGGTAGGCTAAAAACGGGACAGGRAAAAAAAAAGTTCATTATTTGAACAAATATTCCAGAAGGAAAATGGGTGTCAGATTGACCAAGACAAAATTAAAAAGGAAGCCTAAGTCTTTATTCATGGTTGTCAACAGCAGACGTCTCACATTCAGACCTTGCAGAAAGGACTCACTAAAAAAACAAAGGGAAAAACAGGAACTCAGTAAAAGGTAAATGACTTTCAGGAGGCAGGACAGACCCTGATACAGAAGAGATATRAGATGATGGGAAGGAGGGTTTCTTTTTCATGGAATATAGAGTGATCATGGGAAGCATAGGTTGCTACAAGATCCTGTCCACACAGCCTGGTCCTAAACAAACAAGTCCAGTCTGAAGGCGAATAGAGATGACGGGAGACTGTGAGCTCCTTCAGTGTTACTAGCAGAGCCTTAACACAACGCTTGTATGGGAGAGGCAGCTGAGTTGCCCAAAAGAMTCACAGCTCCCTATTTCCTGCGTGTCCTGGTTTTGGCTGGGGTGGAATTAATTTTCTTTCTAGTAGTTGGTATAGTGCTATGTTTTGGATTTAGTGTAAGAAGAATGTTGATGACACRCTGATGTTTTTAGTTGTTGCTAGGTAGTCTACTTTCTCAAGGACTTTTCAGCTCACATGCTCTGTGAGGTGCACAAGAAGCTGGGAGGGAGCATAGCCAGGACAGCTAGGCCAGCTGGCCAATGGGGTATTMCATACCATATGATGTCATGCTCAGCATATAAGACTGGGGGAAGAAGAAGGAAGTGGGGGACGTTCGGGGTGATGGCGCTTGTCTTCCCAAGTAACGCGTGATGGAGCCCTGCTTTCCTGGAGATGGCTGAACACCTGCCTGCCCATGGGAAGTAGTGAATGAATTCCTTGTTTTGCTTTGCTTGCGTGCGCGGCTTTTGCTTTCCCTATTAAACTGTCTTTATCTCAACCCACGAGTTTTCTCACTTTTACCCTTCCGATTCTCTCCCCCGTCCCACCCGGGGGAGAGTGAGCGAGCGGCTGTGTGGTGCTTAGTTGCCGGCTGGGCTTAAACCACGACACTGCGTCGCCCATTTTCCTCTCAAACACTTCACTGGTGGAGCTTTCACTGCCCGATCCTTCACAGGAGGCTAAAACCTAGGCATCCATGAGATAAAGTGGGAGCACTGGAAGTATGAAGAGCAAGTGCAGGAAGGCACAAGGACACCACATTTCTCCACCATCCTCACCACACCAGGAGCTGAAAGTTAAATACAAAATGAGACAAATGTTGTAGATGTTATTAGAATTGATAGGAAAGCATGGACCCCTTTTCCAAGGGGTGGGTGATGCGCTGAAGACATCCCTAGCAGTCCTAGCCCAGCCATAAATAGCCTCAATTTCATGTTAAGACAAGTCCATTGTCCCATTCAGCTTTATCTGCCCACTTGTATCCTCACAGCTAGGCAGGAAGCTCTTTGGTACAAGTATATGTTTAGTCACTTTTAAAAAAGGATTTCTGTGCCTGGAAGGTTGTCTATCTTAGTAAATCTCTTAATAGAGACATTACCTTTCCTTACAGACCTTGTTTTACGTATATCCTTAGGCCCTCAGACTACAACAGTAATACTAATTCATATATCTGTCTCTTTGTATAAAATATTTTTTCAACCCATGAGAGGACTTTCCTTAGCAGAACCATAATACAAATGAATAACCTAATTGTAAAGATCACCCTTCACAAATGGACACAGTTCATTCCTAGCTATAAAATTGGACTGTCATTGTCTGTCTGACACTAGAAATTCTGGGTTTCATTTATGTTGCTTCATGTTTGGTTTCTGGATGGGGAACAAACACATCCACTGTTAGAAATCAAACTCCTAAAGCTGAATTTGAAGGAGCCCTTGATAGTGGTTTTAGCCCTGAGCACTTTCTTTTAACATGAACACTTTAATATAATTTCCTTCTGTTGTTACTTGGCTGAGCTTCAGGAAGAGTGGGGCAGCCACTTAGCAAATGAGATATTTCCAAATAGAAAGAGAGAGCGAACAAGAAATCCGTTATCAGAGACAGGCCTGCATTGCCTTGGCGATTAAAAAACTAATGACCCTATAGCTGGAGCCAAAAGACTTTATTGTTCTCTCCTACTATAAATCAGCCAAGCCGAATTCAGTCCAACTAATTATTATGCCTACAACCTACAGCAGAGAGTGCCTTATGAAATTACTGGCCACAGAAGGTAATAAGTCACTCTTTGGAGCCTTACAGTGGAGCTTGGAGATGGACCTTGCAAAGCCTCCTTTCAACCATGTTAGATTATGAACCTATGGATATGGGCTTGCAGGCAGGTCCTGGACAAAGTCTGGTGTCATCGTGGAAGGGTTAGAAAACAGGAGTAGGTTCAACTGGGGATGTGAGCTGCAAAATGAGGTTAAGGGTGCAGACAGTAACAAGCAGAGGAATCAGAGGAATCTTTGCTGAGACTGTGTCTACAGAGTTACTTAAGCCTTCATCCTGAATTGTCTACTGTTTATCAACATTTCCAGCTATTGGTATTACCGTACCAATTTATTCTAGCCACCTATTTAGCCATTCTGCAGTGCTGCTATCATTTTCYATTCAGTGACAGGTGCCAACTGAAACAACCCTCCACCAATCTTGTATTAGCCAAAAACACATTTGAAAGGTTCATTCCCTTCTGAGAAAGTCCAGATAGTTCTGCTTCAGCCTTTCTGATGTAGAATTGCCCACAGAGCTTCCTTGACGTGGATATCAGACATTGACCCTGTGTGAATGGCATTCCAATAGAAATGCTTTTTCCAGTCTCACGCACACAGTAAGTCTTCCTATGGAGTGAATTTTTTTCCATTAAAATCCTTTGCAATCCCATTCAAGAGACATATGTCTATCCATCAAAATAAGAATCTTCACATCTTTCTAAAAATCTACCACTCACTTCCAAAAATAAAGTATTGCCAAAGCCAAATCTCAATATTTTCCCCTAAGGTCATTACTCTTCAGTAATTTTTTTTTTAAATCAATTTATAGATGGCAATTTTGGCAGCTTTGTCAAAATGTCTGCAAGAGGAAAGGGGGAGATGTGCAGGAAAATAGTGGAACTTTGCTGTCAAAATCATCCCTTCGATCCATTCCTGTAAGATCTCTGTGCTATTACAGAGCACCCTCTAGAGAAACACCTYCTAAGAAAGTGGATTTCAGTTGGTTCTCAAGAAAGTGCAGCTGTGTGGAAAAAAAATTTTGTAGTGTACTACACAGCCACGCCAAACRCACCAGTCTGGAGCTTAATGAGCTGCTGTAGAAGTCCCCTGAAGCCTGTACTGACTACAGTGTCCGGAGCTCCAATTTCAGAAAACACAACCATGTCTAACTCATACCCTTGACCTCAACTTCAGCCTGGAGATGAGGGTGAGAGACAGCAATCCCTTCTTCCTTCACACCACAACCTCCAGGAGTGACCCTACTGTCGCCTCTCAACCTACTTGAATTTGCAAGCAATTCACCATACACACTCTCGCCCTCCATTTGAGGTTTCAGAGTGACCCGGAGAAAGAAATAAGCTGCACATTAATTAAATCCGCATCTGCTACAGCAAATATTGCGGCTGCCAGCACTGCAGAGAAATGATATAAAAGGACCCCAGGCCATTAGAGAGAAATTCACTTGATTTCCTTCCAGTGCTGCTGACTCAGAGCTGTCTCCCTTGCTCTTGATCTCTATCTCTTTGGCTTGCCCTCTTGACCCATGACTCTAGGGTTTCTGACTGGCTCATTTTCAGCCAAATTCTCTCTTCCTTATTCAATGTCTGTCATATTCATGCCTGTCTCCCAGGTACAGAAGGAGCATACTTTTCACCCCCATCTTTGAACCCCTGAGTCCCTCTCCATGCATTCAAACTTTGATGGCACAGTGTGTTTCACAGTTTTAATGGCCTCCCCACCCCGTTTCCTTGGGTGAGAGATGTGTTAGTACATAAAAACGGCCATGGCATGGACTGAAACATTAACTGCAATCATTCATGGCTTTAGTTGTTAGCACAGGCTTACTCTGGTGTAATTAGAATGWCAGTTAGCAGCCTTTCAGGCAGGTTTAGGAAGACCACTTGCCAGGGACCATTCCCTGAAGCAATGCGAGCTGAGAGAAGGGGAGAAGAGGGAGTTTAGTTGTGTGGATACAAGCAGTGCCTCACCATTTGACCTCTGGGCTGGAGACCAATGCCTAGACTGTTTTATTTAGCAATGCAGCAGCACCCTTGCAGTCTAGTTTCTTCTGTTCCYATTGAAAACCATTTTGATGTCTTTACAGTGGACCCATTTGCTGCTGGATGTGGTCTTATTCATCTGTTGTGACAAAGTATCCCCTTTTCCTTCTGCTATTGCACTGAGCCCTCATTCAGTTGTTCTGTGTTGTAGCTCCTGTATCTTCTTGAACGCTTCACCACTGGTCATGTCCCTCCAGGACCTGTCCTCAGTTCACCCCTTTGACATGTGTGGGCTTTCCTTTGATGACAAACACTCACACAGCATTTGTTTCTGTCTCCCAAACCTGGCAATTCCCAAAAAAATCAACTGGCTTCTGCCCAGTTTTGCATTCATATCTCCATGCAGGCTATCCAGCAGCCAACTCTAACAAGAGGTTCACTTATCCTTCATGTCTGGCAGATTCATTTCCAACCTTGTGYGGCAAGATCAGAGAACTCCAATAAAATTTTCAGTAGAATTTTCCAACAAGATTTTAGAAAAAATAAAACTAAAAAAAATCAGGCCTCTCAACTGTTTTCTCCATCCTTTTTCATCATCAGTTGACATCTCCATCTAAGATGTGTACTGCAGCTCAGACAGGAATTGGGTACAGCAGTTGATTAGGATCAAGGGCAGTTCTATGCATGAAATTAACATGGGTATCTTAATGGCCTTTTCCTCCCTTAAAAATAGCTGTTAATTGATTATCCTTTTTCTTCCACAGCCACAGTGGAACATCGTCTCTGTTGCTTTCTAAGTATCTGAGGCATATCTAAATTATTTGTTTTCTTCTTTTGCAGCATCTAGCAACGTGGACCATCCACCTCAAGCATTTGGCCAGCTTTTCTCCTTCACTGCAGCTACTGCAGCCTTTGCTTCTTTCTGAGGTCTTCATTCTCTTCTTACTACATTTRGAATAATCATTTAGGAAAGAAGCATCTCTCCTGACCAAAGCTTAATATTTGTCATCCAAACTCTTTAATGACTTTTATTGTCTTCCTTTTGCCTGCACCACCTTTTTATCTTCTCCTTCCATGACCTTCTGCTCCCAYAGAGCTGAGCCTGCCTTTCTTTCTTCACTGCTCTTTCCTGAATTATTCTCATCATATCCCACTCTTTGCTTTCCCACAGGAAATGTCTGGCAGCATATACCTATCTATCTTCTTCATTAAATCATAAGAAATTTCATGGAAACACACATTTGATAAATATGGTTATACTATAATCTGAACCTGATTCGACTGAAAATCAAATCCAGACACACAGCAGACTTGATGACTTTGTGTCAAAGGAGGCCCATGTTTTATTTTAAAATAAATACATGCTTATGTTTCTAAATAAACACCCTGAAACTCGCAGTATTTTGACCTTCAGAGAGGTGTCTCATCTGCACTGGCAACAAACTCAATAGAAGCATTTTCTAGGCTCTTTTTAAAATGAAAACACAGGCTTCTATTTTTCCTATATTGCTACTTATATCTCATAAGCTGCACACGCTAACTTTTCATGTTATGTGCCTCTTTGTTTTCATTTCATATTATACTGGCAATTTATATGACACTGCAAGGATTGTTTGTGAAGATATGGAGTGATTAAGATAAAGCTACTTTCTTTATTAGTTACACCAAAGTATTGAATGATGTTCAATGTATTAAGTGACAGAAACGTAAACCACCTTCTGGTGCTGTTGTTTCAGAAACAGAGGTATAGTAGGCAATATGCAGACTAATACACTCACATCATCTCAGAAGACTCATATARTTTTCATTCTTCCTAGCAATGCTCTTGTTCTTCATGGAAGTGAAAGATTCTTCTATGATAAATTCACCATTAAGTTTACATTCTGCTGTTGCTTAATTATATTCAAACATTAACTAAAGAAGAGGTTAGTTATATTGGCACTAGTAACTACTGAAGGTATRTTAGTCTCGCTATTACAGTCATTTCAGTTTCCTGAGTATATCTCCAACAAAGGKACATAAAATAACGTATGGGATACTTCAATTCTAATCCATATGTATGTCTCATTTTCAGAAAAGGTAAGCAATTATTCTATCAAAAATCCACTGCTCAACCATTGCAAAGCCTCTGCTCTTCTCTCCACATTTACTTTATCTTAGACATCCTACCTTTGAAACAATATCCACAATAATAGCAACAAAACATGCCCCCTTTACCTGTTTAAGCAGTAGCCAGCATCATTATTACAATCATACTCAGTACGTACTTAAAAAAAGCTATGGTCCCATGCAGCAATGCTGCTTTATAGAGTTCAGCTAAAAAGAACAGGGGTCAATGCATCAAGGTTAGTTATATTTCTGAGAACTGTAGGAACTGTTCATACCAAAACTGTATGTTAAAATACCTTGCAGGACACTGGAGAATACAGCATGGATTAGAGCATACAGTGGACTGCAAYTGGAGACACATCTACATGAACCTCTGCAAAATTGCAACAGAGGAATCACCCTTYGAAAGTGCCAGCAAATCTGCATGCCTGCAGCACATGACACCATCTGACCAGGGTGGTCTTCTCTTAGCCTTTAAGACATTCTAGTCATCTCTTAAAAATACAGTTATGCTCCAGGTTTTCTACCTTTTCTCAGYCTTTGTGGATGACAGTGGTGCAGTAACATCTTCAGCAGGGACAACCTGTCAGGCACACACCCACAACCATTCTAATTTGGGTGTCATGAAGAACTGCATCAAATGCTGTGCCTATTTTAGAGATGCACAGTCCCCTCCACCACTCCACCCCTCCTAGATGCATCCGTTCACCATGCCCAAGYTCCTGCTGTGATCCGGTCTTTTAATAGCTATATAGCACAACCCAGTGAAGTCTGTCTGACACCGTGCTTCTTCTCCCCTCCAGATCAGTGCTGCTCGATAAGTACATCATGCTGATTTAAAGGTCGCTTAAAACTAAACAATAAATAAATAGATAAATAAATCAAAATCATCAGGTGTCCCTGCTCTCCAATGAGTAAGCCTGCTCCTCAGACAATGGCTTAGGAATCACTTGGGGACAAGCACAGCTAGCCGGTAATGTTGCAAAGAGGCTGACAGTAATGCAGTTGGACGTTCCCTTTGAACAAAACTTGGCTGCTGGCATGTAATCTGTTTTGAGACAGTACCAAGAGGACAGCTCTGACAAATGCCTTGAAATTTGGTGCCCGTGGCCCTGCCCTTGCCGTGCTACAGTGTGTAGCAGAGAACAGTGACAGTTCAAATGGCTGGCTGGCAGATACATTCACAATACATTAACATTTTGCTAGAATCTTGCCAAGTGTCTCTCTGGTCTCAGTGGGAACCAACCAACTGCTTCAACTACATTTGGATGGGACAGCTGCTTCATCAAAATATCCCATCTGTGGATGGTTTTGCAGGGTGCACAACATAATAATAGCCTCTTTCACCCCTTTCCAAATGTATCTTTCATGTTAGAAGAGTCTAGTTTAATCTGCATTTGTCCAGTCCACAAGCATCTTGTTAATAGAAGCCAAAGATTCTCATTTTCCCAAGGTCCAGCATAGTCACCATAAACTCTGTTCATCAGTCTTAGGGCAGCACCGCCAAGACATGGCTCATGCCTTCATTCTATCTCCAGAAGGATGTAGGGATTTCATTAATGGAAGGTCAAGTTACCTTGACATATCTAAAGGTACTAGTCCAGCCACCACTGTGCACCCTAGCAGAACCTGTGAGGCAGCCCCTGAATTACACAAAGGTGAATTACCTCACCTTGATTAGGTTCACAGAAGGTTTCTAGCTGCAGAAAGACTCCTGCTTCCCTGCAGGGAGCTCCTGACATGTCCTCAGATGTGTGTGGAATCAGACAAGAGCAGAAGCAGGAAAGTCAGCAAAAGCCTCAGTGAGAAAGTTCTTCCTCCTGACTCCCTTGGAAAAATGATGCAACCTGGGTGTATATTAACTCATCTCCACTCTGCTGTGGAGAAACTCTACTTCCCATTCCATAGTTCTGGGTCCTCCACTCCTGTTATATGCCCTTGTTGACTCAGGGCAGTGATGAAAAAGTTGAATTTTAGCCTAACCTGGTAGCACTAAGCCTCTTGTCAGCTAACCAGGCTGGTGCAAAGCCACAAAACTTGGTGTTCAACTCTGACATGCAGAAACAGAATTACAGGTAATGAAACACCTGTTTCCCACTCTGCAAATGGTCTACCATTGGCTGCTTTGGAGTTGATACAAGCTGCTTTCTGGAAGCCAAGGGTCCCACTGTTACAGCAGTGTAGCAATCCTGTTCCCCCCATAACTCACACTACACTGGGCATAGTATTCTAGACTAAAATAGCCATAGGAACAGTAAAGAATCAGTTAGTAAGTTGCTGTTCACATTAGGGTCCAGGGATTAGAGGTGAAGTTAAAGGAAGTTTAAGATTATGAAGAAAAAAGGAACAAAATGAAGAAGAAAGACTAGGGTGCAACTGGACTGCTGTTTTACCAGGCAGCATACCTGCATGGCTGCTTAACACGTTGCAGTGTGAGCCCCTTCCTACCTAATGCGCGTTAAACTGAAAACACTGGGTGGAAGTGGAGGGAGGCAATATTCAGAGATCAGCCTTCAGATGGAGACAAGTTCTGTTTGGATTTTGTACAGCATAATTTCAGAGAACAAATCAGATGTCATCTTAGACAATCAATATAGTAACGCCAAGCATAAATCCAAGTCAGCAAAGTATCAATGATTTATGCACACAGCTATCAGATCCATAGTATTTACTCCAAGTATAATGCAAAGAGCATTTTGGCTTGCAGTCAAGAACACGGACAGTATAGGAGAAAGGAGCAAGTTGAAGTTACCTTTTGTGCTGGTTTTGGCCGGGATAGAGTTAATTTTCTTCACAGTAGCTAGTATGGGGCTATGTTTTGGATTTCTGCTGAAAACAGTGTTGCTAATACAGGCATGTTTTAGTTGCTGCTGAGCAGTGCTTACACAGAGTCAGGGCCTTTTCTGCTTCTCACACCACTCCACCAGCGAGTAGGGTGGGGCTGCACAAGAAGTTGGGGCGGACACAGCCAGGTCACCTGACCCAAACTGGCCAAAGGGATATCCCACACCATATGACGTCATGCTCAGCCTATAAAGCTGGGGGAAGAAGAAGGAAGGGGGGGACGTTCAGAGTGATGGTGTTTGTCTTCCCAAGTAACCATTACACGTGATGGAGCCCTGCTTTCCTGGAGATGGCTGACCACCTGCCTGCCGATGGGAAGTCATGAATGAATTCCTTGTTTTGCTTTGCTTGCGTGCGCAGCTTTTGCTTTACCTATTAAACTGTCTTTATCTCAACCCACGAGTTTTTTACTTTTATCCTTCCGATTCTCTCTTTTACCTCACTTTTACCCTTCCGATTCTCTCTCCCATCCCACCAGAGTGGAGTGAGTGAGTGGCTGTGTGGGGCTTAGTTGCCGGCTGGGGTTAAACCACGACACCTTTTCAACTGGAAACTAATCCTGAACGCTTTAAGGTCCGATTTCAAAAAGTGCTGAAATGAACAGAAGAAGCTCAAATGGATCACAGAGTAATACAGATAAGTTCCTAAATCAGTCTGCTATCAAATCAGCAAATTGATCGTGGTAAGAATGGACCATAAAGCAGTCTTCATACACAAAAGGATAAAATAAATTAGACTTCACTGACCAGATATTGTCTTCTCCACCTCCAGTAGTAGCAGGCTATAAATCTGTCCATAACCTTTTCTTAAATACTTCAATGTAAAACCTGTTACAGCCTAGAGATACATCCAGTAGAGGCTTACCTATTATAATTTATAACTGCCCATTTTTTCCTTATTTACTGGTGCTGAAGGACTCAGCTGTTTGTGAACCAAGACCTAGCTTGGTGTAGAACAGCTGTGTAACCCTGATCCTGTTTTCCCAATAAAACTGTTGTTGGGAGGTGGTGTTGAACATGTCCATCCTCATGGTGAGAACACCCAGGAGTTAAAACCATGCAAGACCAGAAAAGTGAAAACAAAGACAGAAAAGTAACAGCAGAGATCTCTTAGCTAACAGCTCCAGCATTCAAGAGGGAAAAAATACTGAAATGAAAAAGGTATAAGATCCTAATTAAAAAAACAGGCAATCACAAGATGGCAGCTCAGCAGCATCAGGGATCAACCTTTTCCAAGGAGCAATGGAGATGAGCTCTTCCCCATCTGAATGATGAGTGTCTTGACAACAGAAACACTGTGGTGAGCACATTAATGCTTAACCTGCTAGCACATTAAACCTAGCTATCTACTGTGTGCATTAGCCAGCAAAGAACTGCTGTGCACATGTTGCCTACATCCTGCCTGGAGACTCTCTGTGCACACACTAATGTTGCCTGAATCAAGTAGGCTGGAAAAGGAGAGTTACAGTTCACACAGAAAATTGTCCACACAACCAGGTTTTTGTAGTAGGCTAAGAAGCTTTCTCCTTTCTGTGCCTTCTCCCACTTGGGCAATGCTTTGACCAAGAAGTAGGCTAACTGGAATCCTGGCTCTGAAGCAAACCAAAAGGAGGAATGGGTTAAGGCAGCAATGATTTCTGGATCACTGCTGCTATATTTCCTCATCCCATCACAATTCTTATACTACTGCTCAGGTATAGTTTAAAAGGGGCAGATGTTCCCTTGTTCCAAAGGATCACTGAGCAGTAAATAATATTACTTGGTTGTGACACAACTAGACACTCTCATGCACCTTGCAGAAGAATTTCATTTTTTTTCTGCTGGGGTCAAATCTAATCATTTGTTGCTCTAACTCTCAAAAATCTGAGAAAAAAAAAAAAACACAAATCAGGTGGTTTCAGAAAATCAATCACTATGATGAAAACTGAAAGAAATATAGAGCAATACTTAGAAATCTCAAAGTGAGAAAAAAATCTAAAAAGCACGTAACTAAATAAAAGATGCTGAGATGTTAAATGGTTCAAACACTACTGTAACATTAGTAGTATTGAAATGCGGCTAGCAAAAATTATAAAAAACACCACCCATATTTCTTTTTATTTTTGTACTGAAATAAAAGTGCTAAATCCCAATACAAAGAAAAATAATCACTTTAAATCAAGATTTATAGATTGCCACCTGGCTTGTAATTTATCTCCTTTCTCTAATTAACAGGCTGTATCACTGGAAGAGAAGAACATTAATGGCACAAGACAACAGTGTCATCTCCTACTACACAGTAAATCTTGAAGAAAAAAATCAAAGCAGTTGTTTAAAATAAATCAACAGCCTTGGTCAAGTTGGCTCTCTGCATGGCAGATATTTATTGCCTCACACAATCTTTACAGAAGGACAAGATCTGGCACCAACTGGTTAAAAATAAAGTCAGAAGGGTACTTCCAGCAAAAGAAACAAATAATGCTGTTCAATATTTTCTTTCTGATTAAGGTAGAAACAGTCTCTTGAGTAGAGGGAGCACAAAATGGAGATGTGTTTAAATCATAGTGCTCAGCCACGAATTCTACCCTCAGTCAATTCTAGTGTCAATTTAAAAATATATATTTCTATTTCATTTTTATTTCATTTCATATTTCATTTTATTCAGGAAACACACCATATCATTTTTAAGGGCTAGTCATCTTGGAAGCCTCCTTTTTCAGGCACAGAGTGCTCAGGTCTTTCTGGGCTCCAGTTGGAGCCTCTTTAGATGTGATCCCACAGTCACTATGACCACTACAAAGCATAAGGCAGTGGTGATATTTCCCCACACACACCAAAGTTTTTCTGATGTGAGGCCCAAACCCACGGGGCTAAGCAGCACTTTGGGATACCTCCCAGCTCCTGTTCTTCCCCAGAGAAAGCACTGCACTCTCAGCAAGCTCAGGTGATTTCCAGCTTAGGCAGAAGTGGCTCCTACTGCAGGTATCACCCCCCAACCTAGACCTGCTGGCAAGCCCATGTTTTCAGTGCTCAGCACACAAACCTGACAGACAGTCCAAAGTCAACTGTCATCCAAACATTCACATATACTTTTTAAAGTTTAGTGTGCTTGCATTAACACTAACTGCATTTTTGACCTTTACATCAGTAAATAAAGGAACCCTGCAATCTGTTCTGCTGAAAATGTAACTTCAATTGACACAGACTCATTTTTTTTTGCGGGCAATTAAGTGCAATATTAATAAATGTGGCAGTGTAGCTACTCTGAAGCTAAAGCTAAGAGAGGATTACAAAGTTTAGCAAAGGTCACAGATCTCCCACTGCAGACATTTGTGGTTTCCAAGATAAGACCAGAGGGACAATGCAATCATCTATTCTGAGCTACTCTGTGACGTTAGAACCTTTAACTTAGTGCAGCAGGGAAAACCCTTCTTCTTTAGTGTGTTCCTTCCTTTGAGTTCTTTAAACTGTGGTTGAAGTAGGTCAAATATTTTCTAAGAGGTATGATGCTGACCCTATTTAAGATTGCATCTGGGCCAACTGAGACACATATTTTGTGTCTGATGTTTCATACAAAGAGCTTTATAAAATAAATGTACACAATCTTTTCCTCTCAGTTTGTGTGGCAGATTTCAGGAACAATAAAGATCAGCATCTTCAAGCAATGGTGTAAGAGTTCAGCTTTGTTGTCACAAGATCTTGCCAGGTCTTTGACCAAAACACCATCCGCTTTGCTAGGAAAGAATGAGGTTTCTGATTATTCCACTTTCAGTGTCCAGCATCTCTCGCAACAGCCAGAACAATCCGTGATGGCTGTGGTAACTCTCTCCTTCCATGCTGTACAGAGTCTGGGTACCAACTGGAACAAAGAATGACACTCTCAGAAATCAGTCCACATTTCATGCAAGAGGAAAGTATACTTTTATGGCCCTTTTGTTTTATTTTTACTTTCCTAAGAAAAAAAATCTTAAAAAAATTATGGAATAAATGTTCATTTATAGAGGGGAAAAAATGTATTTTAATAACTTTTTTTTTTTTTAACTTGAGCTTTCTACCTACATCAGAAAGGGTCTCCTGACATCCAGATAGGTCCTGTGTGTGGAGAAAATAAAATAAAATAATGTGTTCAAGAGTTCATAGGAAATATTACACCCAGCTGTTGGATCACTAGCATAAGTGTATTGTGTTTACATGGAAAGGTTTTTGTAGTGGGGAGGTGGGGGAGGAAGAGGTAGGGGTGGCTTCTGTCAGAAGACATCAGAAGCTGTCCACGAGTCTGACAGAGCCAGGTCCAGCTGGCTCCAAGATGGACCTGCTGCTGGCCAAAGCTGAGCCAATCAGTGACACTGGTGGCACCTCTGTGATAACATATTTAAGAAAGGGTAAAAAATGCTGTGCAACAGCTGGGAGAGAAGAGTGAGAATATGTGAGAGAAATAACTCTGGAGACACCAAGGTCAGTGCAGAAGGAGGGTATGGAGGTGCTCCAGGCTCCAGAGCAGAGATTCCCCTGCAGCCCATGTGAAGACCATTGTGATGAAGATTGTCCCCCTGCAGCCCATGGAGGTCCATGGTGGAGCAGATATCCATTTGCAGCCTGTGGATAACCCCATGTCAGAGCAGATGGATGTGCCCTGAAGGAAGCTGCAGCCCATGGAAAGCCCATGCCAGAGCAGGATCCTGGAAGGAACTGTGACCTTATGGAGAAGAGCACATGCTGGAGCAGGTTTTCTGGCAGGACCTGTGGCCCATGGAGAGGAGCCCACGCTGGAGCAGTTTGTTCCTGAAGGACCCATGCTGGAGCAGTCTTGAAGAACTGCAGCCTGTGGAAAGTACCCATGTTTGAGAAGTTTGTGAAGGACTGTCTCTTGTGGGAGGCACTCCATGCTGGAGCAGGGGAACAGTGTGAGGAGGAAGGAGCAGCAGAGATAAAGCGTGAAGAACTGACCAGAACCCCATTCCCCATTCCCTTGCACTGCATGGCAGGGAGGAGATAGAAGAGTCAGGAGTGAAGTTGAGCCTCAGAAGAAGGGCGGCGGGGAAAGGTGTTTATAGTTTTGGTTTTATTTTTCACTRTCCTAGTCTATGACTAATTGGCAATAAATAAAATAATCTTATAGAATCATAGAATCATAGAATAGTTTGGGTTGGAAGGGACATTTAAAGGTCATCTAGTCCAACACCTTGCTATGGGCAGGAACATCTTCAACTAGATTAGGTTTCTCAGAGCCCCGTCCAGCCCGACCTTGAATGGGGCATCTACCTCTCTGGGCAACCTGTTCCAGTGTTTTACCATAGAATCATAGAATCATTAAGGTTGGAAAAGRCCTCTAAGATCATCAAGTCCAACCGTTGACCCAACACCACCACGCCCACTAAACCATGTCTCGAAGCACCACATCCACACGTTTTTTGAACGCCTCCAGTGATGGTGATTCCACCACTTCCCTGGGCAGCCTGTTCCAGTGTTTGACAACCCTTTCAATGAAGAAATTTTCCTAATATCCAATCTAAACCTCCCCTGGTGCAATTTGAGGCCATTTCCTCTCGTCCTATCGCTAGTTACTTGGGAGAAGAGACCAACACCCACCTCGCTACAGCCTCCTTTTARGTAGTTGTAGAGAGCAATAAAGTCTCCCTTCAGCGTCCTTTTCTCCAGGCTAAACCACCCTCAKTGTAAAAAATTTATTCCTTATATCTAGTCTATATCTACCCTCCTTTAGTTTAAAACCATTCCCCCTTGTCCTGTCGCAACAGGCCCTGCTAAAAAAGTCTGTCCCCATCTTTCTTATAAGCCCCCTTTAAGTACTGAAAGGCYGCAATAAGGGCTCCCCGAAGCCTTCTCTTCTCCAGACTGAACAACTCCAACTGTCTCAGCCTTTCTTCATAGGAGAGGCGTTCCATCCCCCTGATCATTTTCATGGCCCTCTTCTGGACCCACTCCAACAGGTCCATGTCTTTCTTGTGCTGAGGGCTCCAGCGCTGGACGCAGTACTCCAGGTGGGTCTCACCAGAGCAGAGTAGAGGGGCAGAATCCCCTCCCTCGACCTGCTGGCCACACTTCTTTGGATGCAGCCCAGGATATGGTTGGCCGTCTGGGCTGCGAGCGCACATTTTTGGCTCATGTCCAGCTTTTCGTCCACCAGTACACTCAAGTCCTTCTCGGCAGGGCTGCTCTCAATCCCTTCATCCCCCAGCCTGTATTGATATTGGGGGTTGCCACGACCCAGGTGCAGGACCTTGCATTTGGCCTTGTTAAACCTCATGAGGTTCACACAGGCCCACTTCTCGAGCTTGTCCAGGTCCCTCTGGATGGCATCTTGTCCCTCAGGCGTGTTGACCGCACCACTCAGCTTGGTGTCATCTGCAAACTTGCTGAGTGTGCACTCGATCCCACTTTCTATGTCATTGATGAAGATATTAAACTGTACCAGTCCCAGTATGGATCCCCGCAGGACAACACTCGTCACTGATCTCCATCTGGACATTGAGCCGTTGACCATTACCCTCTGGATGTGGCCATCCAACCAATTCCTCACCCACTGGACAGTCCACCCATCAAATCTGTCCCTCTCCAGTTTAGAGAGAAGGATGTTGTGGGGGTCTGTGTCAAAGGTCCAGATAGATGACATTGGTTGCCTTTCCCATGTCCACTGATACAGTCACTCCACCATAGAAGGCCACTAGGTTCACCATGCAACCTCTTCCTTGAATCAAGTCTGTTCTGCGTGTAACAGTAATTGTTGAGTGATCTCCCTGTCCTTATCTTAACCTATAAGTTTTAATCTTATTTTCTCCCCCTATCCTGATGAGGAGAGGCTTGGTGGGTACCTGATGGCCAGCCAAAGTTAACCCACCACAGTAAGATTTATACAGTATGTCACTGAGTATTCAGTACGTGCTTTCAAATCCTTGAATGAAGGGTGATCCATACAGGCAAAAAACCTAAATAACAAGGGGCTTGGCCAACACAACTGGGGCACAGAAAGGAGGATACAGGAGAGATGCTATAGGATGAGCAACATGATAGCATGGTGCTGAGCTACGAGCCTGGAGTTTAAGTGACTAATCAACAGCAGGACCAGCTACCACATGTATCACACCAGGTCTACCCCAAAACACTTGCATATAATGAAATATAAATTAAACCCATAGCATAAATGATATCTGGAATTTAAGTAAATGCTTAGCACACAGATGAAATAGTTCAAATAAATGTGTGACAAACAAAAGCAGCCAATAGGAAAATACATGATATAATGTACAGGGACGTGTTTAAATGCACATGACAGGGACCTGCACTACATCCCTTGTCTGGCAGCTGCTGGGAAGTTGCATCTCACAGTGTCCTAGTTAACCATAGATACCTAGTTAACCATAGATAGTTAACCATAACCATATTTACTGAATAAATAAGCCTGTGTCACAAATCTGCTGCTGAAATCTAGTTCTGTGGTTAAAGGTAACTAAGTCAGGGTCGCCAGTGAGAGGCCCCAAGTGACAAGCCAGAGGTCATGAAGGAAGCCCATAACAGAGAAAGGAKTCAAATACCTGTTTTCTGAGTGCATAGGCTTTTCTACACAGCACTGGAACATCCTTCCTATGAAACTCTTTAGAAGGTATAAAAATCAGCAGTGGACATGAGAACAGAGAAGATTTAATTTGATCGTGAAGTTGGCATGCAGTGTTACAACTGATATTCCTGCATTTTCTTTTTCCTTTTAGCTTTGTATTTCTTTTGTTCACTCTCTTTTTCATGTGCATTATTGCAGAGGAACTGCTGACAGTCATACTTCAGATGTGGGACTTTATCACAGCAGGATTAACTAAATCACAAAGGCAGAGCCCATACAGCATCAACCCTTCCTTTTCACATCCCAGAGGCAGATGGCAATAAGAAATGAATTTTCTCATATTGTTAAAGCTTATGCTTTTTCACCTGTGAGAAGGATTTTTGCTTTGGCTCAAGGAGGGAACTGATTTTACAATTACAATGGAAAAGATGAATAGGCTCTACTCAAGGTGACTAATATGTTCTGTAAGTTTGTGAAGAGTGGGGTTTTTTTCTTTTCTTTTTTTAAATTAAAGTTGTCAAGAACTGTTTTTGCTTTGCATATAGCCTTGTGCTAAGACACATGTATTCATGTATTAGCATGAATTCTTGCAACACAAACATATGATGATACAATCCCATGTTGGAGATGCTTTTTATCCCACACTCAGACTGGGAGCTCCCATGATATTGGGCTATGTTAGACTGGTGCATGACACATTCCTGAATTTCAGGCCACATGATTATTGCCTGTGGCAAGGCACTGAACACAATGCAGCCAGAACTAACTTTCTCAAGATCTTCAAGATACAGCAGAAAAGCAACCCCTGCCAGAACAACACAACAGAACTGTGCAAGAACAACTTGGAGGTATGAATCCTTTTACAAGATTTCACCCTGCAAAGATGCTTCATTAGTGTGATAAGGTATATCACATGCAAGCTATTGGTCTGAGGATGAGGTTAAAACGCCTGTTATTTCGCTAAGGATACATCCTACAGCTGAATGATATCAAATAGGCAGAAAAGCCATTTTTAGTTCAATGCAGATGATAGAAACAAGTAAGGTTCTTACTACTTTCAGATGGAATGCAATGAATAGCCATGGAAAACTGTGTCCTGCTTGTGGTTGCTATGGCAAAAGCAAATTTCTCCCAGCCAACCTACTTTTGTCCTGGGCAGCTCTTGGGCTCTACAGAAAAGCAGTTGCAAGGTGGACCCCAGCATAGACAGCCAGTACATCACTCCCAGCCTCTTCTTGTGATGCTCATCCTGCTCCAAGTGACCTTCTGAGGCTTCTCCAAGTTCAGTCCCAAACAGACATAGGTTAACTAACACAAAAACTCTGTTCCGAAGAAACTGCATGGGGAAAAGTCATTCCACGCAACTTCCTGAGACAGATAAGCTTTTAAAAATCCATTTAGTCAACATTTTCCTTAGTCTTTGAGCTTTACATAATGATATTGTTAAGGGGAATGTTGTGACAGTACTAATGACTTCCTCCGAACAAACTATTTAACAAAAACAAGGGGATCAAATTTTTGGGGCTCTTTCTGATATGTTCTGGAACTGAATCATGAACCACACCCTTCCTCCTCGCAGGCATAAGACAATAACACCTTTTCCTCACTCAAATGAGACTGGATTTGAGTTGTGAATGACTGACAATGGACTATTAAGTCTCCCGAGCCATTCTGCTTCCCCCCCCCCCCACTTCATTTTTCTCTAGAGAAACTCTGAAGGATGCCCCACATGATTCATTGGAATTTAATCACACAAAATAAATGGCCAAGTGCAATATCCATCTTTCTAGCTAATTTTTTTCATTAACATATTGATTAATAATTAGTTTTCTTTTACTATACATCATATTGATTATGCCTTAGGTCTTCATAGCAGTAATGGGAATGTGGACATCATCTTCCATTATTGAGACATTTAATATAAAAGGATGTCTGGAACAGATTAGATAGCCATGTCAAACTAGTATGAAGCTGAAGCTATTAAAAAAGCACTATTGTTTAAGTTACTTTTTTAAATTTTATTTTTATTTTTATTGAAGTCTGTACTGGTGCCTTTATCACAATGACAAATTTCATGTAGAAGACTGTCTGCCTCGTGTTAACTTGTTCACATAGCCATATGTATATCCAAGGTTTAAGCTTTTGACTTGCCACCATAAATAAGCAGTGATACTACTTGCCATCCTGCCGACTATGTCAATATAGTGAGAGGGAGGGATGCACTTCGCTCATAAGAGAGAAGTAGCAATATGTTTATTGATGCAAGACAGCAATTTAACAAAGTTTGATAGTAGATGTGACGCTTTTCTACCATGATAAATTTATACTAATTTATTGCTCTTTAAATGAAGGTTGAGCTTCCTTCCGCTCGCCACAGCTTCAACACATGTGTTAGTCATTATTATGAAGTACTGTAAGCTTCCACCCAGCTGATCTCCAGGTCATGTGTCTGTATATGCAAGTACTTGCTTTGAGAGCTATTCCTCTACTCTCTGCTTACAGAATATCTCTGGTACATGGTACATCCTGTGTTTACTTAACTGTCAGTGCTGTGATTATGCAGATCCAGAGCCCACTGGTGAGTAATGATTGAGCCTAGCTGTTCTGTCCAAATTCCACAGATTAAAATTGCCAAGGAACAGAAGGTAGACAGCCTAGAACTTAAATTTATAGACATCTGATGCACTTTTACACAATGTGCAAGTCAACCTTAAGCTTCACAGTAAAGTCATGTTTTTATGACACCGTCTCATTGCTTTTTTTTTTTCTTGCACATCTTTTCACATTGCTAACTGTTAGCATCGATGAAACACATAGTTTAGCTTTATTTAGCAATTGTTCTCTTGAAATCCAAAGGAACTTTGCTGTACCACTATTACTTGCCATTTTCTTCTTGGGCCTGACAACATTTGCCATTTTTCTTAAATTGCCCCACTGCAGAAACAGAGGTCTGAAGTGAAAATTCAGTTTTCATGTAGGATATTTAATCCTTATTGTTGGAGAAAAATCTTTCAAATGTAATCCCTAAAAAATGAGACTCAAGATAGAAAAAGAACCCAGTATA
The DNA here is from genome assembly GCA_030449065.1 of Oceanodroma leucorhoa. Lineage (NCBI taxonomy): Eukaryota > Metazoa > Chordata > Aves > Procellariiformes > Oceanodroma > Oceanodroma leucorhoa. The sequence goes on from JASVER010000106.1 coordinate 335,857, forward strand.
ATTTAGCTCTGTGAATTTTTAACACTTCAGATGATTGACAAATCTGAAATGAGAGCATTTGATTGTAGCTGCTTCTAAAAAAAATTCCCACAGACAAACATAAGTATCTCTGCTTTCACTGAGTTCTAACCCTTTTCGATGTGTCTGTGTTCATCTTTAGTTGATCTCTGTTACTAATGAACTCTCAAGATTCAATGAACTCTCAAGAACAATTCTCAAGTTGTTCTTAAAATGGTTTAAGTTTGAGTTCAGTCCCAAATTCAGGATGCACAACACACCATGGAAAGCATTTTTACAGGATCCATCTCTTTACAAAACATTCTTCAGTTAGTGTATAAGCAGGCTGACTTGAACACAAAGACAAATAGGAAAGAGATTTAGAAAAATACTCATTAAAGTGAAGGAGTCAAAGAGCTTTAAAATTTGGTTTACTTCATCTGTCACAAAAAAGATTGCTTTCTACAAAAAGTCAGACCAGAAGAAAAAGAAGTCTACCTATGMATTTCTCATGGAAAGGTTCATCTATGTTTTATAACCACACATGGTGCACACCACTGAAACATTTCTACATCCCAGATGGGAAAAAGAAACTCTTAGTTGAGTGGTTCCCATTTTTTTTAGAGCAAACCTTCCTGATACACCATTATTCCCATCAGTCTGAGGTCCGTCCTTCCCAATTCCTCCCATCATCTCTGTCTCAGAAGGTTCATCTCCTGACCTGTTTCTAAGTACATCCTCTCCCCAGAACACCAACTCTCCTCACACTTTGGTCTCTTCTCACCCCCACTTTCCTGGAGATGGCTGAACACCTGCCTGCCGATGGGAAGTGGTGAATAAATTCCTTGTTTTGCTTTGCTTGCGTGCATGGCTTCTGCTTTAATTATTAAACTGTCTTTATCTCAACCCATGAGTTTTCTCACTTTTACTCTTCTGACTCTCTTCCCCATCCCACCAGGGGGAGTGAGCGAGCGGCTGTGTGGGGCTTAGTTGCTCGCTGGGATTAAACCACGACAAGGTGATACTGGAAATCAATGGAGATCAGGGGAGAGGAACAGAAAGCATTGAGCTACAAGCACCACCAATTCACCTGATTAATTAGGGTACGAGTAACTTCAAATCAATTTTGGCTGACTCTAATTGTGGAGTGGATAACTGGCTAAGCAGAGGTGGGAGGCTGTGTGAGGACGCAAGGCACAGCTACTATTTCAAGATCGTTCCCAGTCCCACCTCCTTACTGGAGAAATGAAGGCAACAGTAGTGGTACAACAGGAAGAAAAAGTAGGAATGAGCAAGGAGAGCTATTGACCCATCCCAGCCTACATTTTACCTGCAAGGTTTCTTGCCTTAATGGTTGGGTACACTGGAGTAGACCACACATATCATTGAAGAAAGAGGAAAATTAAGGCCAGGGTAGAAGAACAAATCACCATGACTCCAAATGCTTCCAAAAGCACAAATGCTTTTAACACCTATTCAAATGAATTATAATCTTTTTCTCTGAGTGACAGCAAAGAGCAATGCTGTAAGTGCTATTGAAGATACTTTGACTGTACGGAAAATACTTACAGCTTCTGCATTAGTGCATATATTAATTGCCGTTGTAACTTTACTGTTCTATCAAAGCATTCAGGAGTGATAGAAACAATGATAGCAGATTGTTTTGAAGTTCTAATTAAACACAATCAGAATTAATTTAATAAGCCAAATTTTCAGTAAACATCAGGAAGCTCCCCCATTAAAATCAAGTGTCCTTCAAGTAGGTTATGCTGGACAAACAGGAGCTGCAACATCACTGATCACTGCTTACATGATAGATCTTAATGGTTTTCTGCCTCTGCCAACTGGTCCAAGTCCATTTTGCTCTAACACACCCCGACATTTAGCCATTATCTCTTCCCACTGCTGCTCCAACCACTCCAATTTTCCAGCATCACTTTCACCTTCTCCACTGCTGCCTACTCGCTCTTCAACAACTTCCCAAAAATGTATACCGTATAGTTTCTCCTGGAGAGGAAAAGGGGAGTATTTTCCCAGGAAAATATTTTATGCACTGATGTTTCCGTTAATTCCTTCCAAGCAACATGAACCCATTGGCTTCTATACCTTAAAGTTGTTGTACAAACAAACTTTACTAGCCCCACAAGAGAACATGAGATMTGCTTCAAATGATCCTCAGTTTATCTGCCCTGGTATTCCATTGTGATGTTTGTAATCTGTTCTCAGATAGCACTGTGACAAATAGCACTACGTACGGCACTAGTTCCAGACTGGTGCTAATAAAAACAAGAGTGGTAATAATATCTAGAGTTCCCCCACTAGCTGTGATTGTGCTGGAGTACAAATGATGCCTGGAGACTGTGCAGAAGGAGATGGGAATTTTCTTTTCTTCTTACAGATGATTCACACCATCTTCTTTTTGCCTTTAGGATTGCTCCCCTCTAGTGATAGCAGAGACAAGCATAGCTGATTTCCTTTATGGCTACCACTTAGTGACACATAAGTGCTAGTTGCTTTACCCAGGGAAGGATATCAAATGCAAAACAAGTAACAGCATGGAAAGTGAATGAACAAGCAGAATCTGTGGGTCTCATCCTTAGCAAGCTGAGCAGTTTTGCTGATATTATATACAACTGTAGATCTCCATCTGCAGGAAAAAAAAAAAAAACAACACTATCCAAACAGCATACTGACACACACCTCACATTCTGGGGGACAAGTTCTGTGAAAGTCATTTTCAGACTCAATGGCTGAGATATAAGGTTAGCTTCATGGWCTCAGTGTGAGCCAGATTTCACCTTCATCAGAGATATTTTTTACTTACTGTAGCACTTCAKATACATTACAGAATGATAGACCCATGATGACTATATGCAGGATTTCTTTATGACAAGGAGGCTCTATGCTTATTCCCAAAATCCTTCTACAGTCTGTTGGCTGACAGGATCCATGTTTCGAGACACAGGCTATTTAGACGTATACAGTGTAGATACACAAAGCCTAAACCCTTCTAGTAACAATCTAGGCCACAACTGSGGGGTTGGACTAGATGACCTTTAAAGATCCCTTYCAACCCAAACTATYCTATGATTCTATGATTATATAATATTGCTCCAAAGAAAGAGCCAAAACCATACTGGAGGACTATGGCAAAAGAACTCATTTATCTCCCCTGGCTATAGAGAGAAGTTAAAAGTGGATAACTCAGATCTTGACCACAACAAGGTAAGCATTCAAAACAAACGAACAAACAAACAAACAAACAAACAAAAAACCAAAAAATCAAGCAGAATTAATCCCACCTTCTGGCTCTGTATCTGTTTTACACTCACAATTTACTTGCTTTGCGTGAGACAGCTTCTTGTGTCAACCAAGGACTTGCCTTTGGGGAGAATCTCTTAGAGTTCATGACTTACACTGTGCTTGCAGAGTGCAACAGAAAGTGACTATACTAGATTTTTTTTTTTTTTAAATGTAGGCACCTTCTTTCCCAGATTGTAGTAGACTTTTTATTTGTAATAATATTTTGTCTTCTGTAGCACCTAGCATCTCAGCATGGCAGAATACTTTGCAAACATTTAATTAAGCCTTATGATGTCCCACMGAGATTGGCAGGCAGGTGTTTCATAATGGCATCAGATATTTAAAATTACTTACRCACACAGACACACAAAACCTGATCAACAGATTAGGGGCAGAAGTGGGACCACAATATGGAAGTTTCATTGCCACTTCTCCAGCCTGACTACCTGAGGACTCTCTGACTTTGGAGGGCCTTGCGTGGAGAGTGCTTTGTCAGGCAGCAGTAAAGCTGACGGCTAGAAAGGAAGGTGAAACAGAATGTGTTATGGCAATCTTCCCAGGATTTCAAGTGACAGAAGTCAGAGTGTCTAGCCCTTGGCTTCATTCACAGATGGACAGAAGGGTATAAGCCCAAGTGCAGTGTGTTCTGTTCTGGCATCCGGAATGGCATCCCAAAGCAGAACAGCAAGGTCAAACCCTTGCCCACAGGAGCTGGCAAAGCYGGCTGTGTAACTGCAAGCTGGCATATTACATGCAATTCTCAGACTTCCCCTGGGYTGCTGTTATCTATGGCCGCAGCACCTGTCTCACTAAATTACAGAGATATGTGCATCCTTGGACAACAGAAAGGAGGAAATAAAATCAAGGAAGTTGACACTGAGATTGTATGCATGCTCTATAGTGAGGTCTCAGCCCACTGGCTATTGAAATCAAAACTCATCTGGGGATTTATCCACAAGTCCCATTCATCATAAYCTTTCTGTCTAAAGCTAATTCTTAAAATCCTACCCCAATCTATCYTTTTTCTTCTGCTCCAGAAGATTTCTGGTAACCCACTGACTTGCAGAGGTGATTTAAGAGAGACACAGGACTTGCGTCTGCTCACAGTGGGTTTCTAAAGGTCTTTGGCTGATATCTTTAGCTTTGTTTGCCATATTCCAGTGACATGAAGTCAAAGCTGGCAATTTGGTAGATGGCAAAGAGTTTCCTTCTTGCTGCTCAAGAGTCTTAGCTCTGAATCCCAGCCCAGGCCAGATTTCTTCAGTCATATGAGACAAGTCACTTCTCCATCGCACCCAAACTTTAAAAATGTGGCAACAGAATTTCCCTGCCTTGTAGGCATATTCTGAAGTAGGACATACATCAAATTGATAACATTTTGCACAGGTACTGATGAGCTAAACATTACCTAAATGCTGTATTTAGATAAATAAAAACTCGAGTCACAACAACCCCAGRCAACGCTACAGGCTTGGGGAAGAGTGGCTGGAAAGCTGCCCGGCGGAAAAGGACMTGGGGGTGCTGGTCGACGGCCRGCTGAACATGAGCCGGCAGTGTGCCCAGGTGGCCAAGAAGGCCAACRGCATCCTGGCCTGTWTCAGVAATAGTGTGGCCAGCAGGAGTAGGGAGGTGATCGTGCCCCTGTACTCGGCACTGGTGAGGCCGYACCTCRAATACTGTGTTCAGTTTTGGGCCCCTCACTACAAGAAGGACATTGAGGTGCTGGAGCWTGTCCAGAGAAGGGTGACGAGGCTGGTGAAGGGTCTGGAGAACAAGTCTTCTGAGGAGCGGCTGAGGGAGCTGGGGTTGTTTARTCTGGAGAAGAGGAGGCTGAGGGGAGACCTTATCGCTGTCTACAGCTACCTGAAAGGAGGCTGTAGAGAGACGGGTGTTGGTCTCTTCTCCCAAGTAACAAACGATAGGATGAGAGGAAATGGCCTGAAGTTGCTCCAGGGTAGGTTTAGATTGGATATTAGGAAAAATTTCTTCACCGAAAGGGTAGTCAAGCATTGGAACAGGCTGCCCAGGGAAGTGGTGGAGTCACCATCCCTGGAGGCGTTCAAAAAACGTGTGGATGTGGCRCTTCGGGACATGGTTTAGTGGGCATGGGTGCTGGGTTGACGGTTGGAGTYGATGRTCKTAAAGGTCTTTTCCAACCCTAATGATTCTGTGATTCTATGATTCTATGAGTGTCAGGCTATCCTTTAATTGCCACGGTCTTAATTCTTCTGTCTCCACTTTCCTATCTAACAAGGCATGCAGCAGTATCTGAAAGAAAGGTCAGATGTTCAGGGCTCCTTGGGCACCTTCCACACTGCTGCGCTAGTACAGACTGCTTAAGCATCTCACTCATTTCTTTTATATATCCCTTTTTTTTCCATAAGCCTTAATTGAGTAACAGCACAGGGAACAACAAGTCCAAAGGACAGAGAGGAAAGGAACACCTGCCAGATAAATATAACTGGTATATACACACCCATCTGAGCCAAGCAGGGTGGGCAATTAACTAAATCATTTAATCCATCCCTTCCAAGCTCTCTGTATGCAAATGCAATTGGGACACTCTAGTCAATCACTACATACAATAGATTTAAATATCTCTTAAAGAAAGGGATTACTGCAGGATTTTATACATCTTAAGGGTTTTTTATCGCTGCTTGTAGAGGAATGTTTTTAGGGGCGATGAAATATCTCTACCTACTCCATAAGCACATTTTGCATTAGTAGGATGCACTGCAAGTAATTTGGCTAATGTGCTGCATTTGGAGAAGACCAACAAGAGCCAGGTAAAGAGCCACAAGAAGTAGCTTTTCTGTCACTTCTTAAAAGCTCCGGTCTGCTTTATCATGTCCATATTTTACAAATGTGTATGCTGGCATTTCTAARTAAGATTTATGGTGGCTTGCTAAATGCAGAAGATGATTGCTTAAAATAACCATCAAACACTCAGCCTAGCCTAGCTTTCCTGAGACCTAGAGGCTTTTTAGTGGGACTAAGCGCCTACAACACATTTGAAATTCTAAGCATTTAAAATCAAGATATCTTTTTCAACATTATCAYGTCAAGAGACCTTAAATAACCTGCCTAGGATTACTGAGACCACAACCATAACCAGTTACTGCATACCTGATTTTAATTCTTTCAATGGCTTTGTGAAAAACACGGCCTCAACATGTCACTGATCAGCAAAGCAGCAACTGAAACATTTCCTGCTGTAAATCCCTGTACATACAACCAAAAAATAAAATAAAATACAGACATAAAGAGTAAATGCCCACTTTTAGAAAGAKTTTGTATCCTACTACTGAGACAACACATAGCACCTTTGTCTTTGGTTATTCTTGAGAAGCAGTGTGGGGACCCATACTCCGTAGGAGCTCTCAGTACTGTAGACTACAACACACTTGCGGGTGAAGACAGGTACCAGATAGTTCCCTTCGTACCTCATTTCATTTCTTGAAGCTGAACACTGGTATAAATATGAGCAGGATGGGGCTGTTCAGCAGATCACAACGTTCTCTGGGAACTATTGCCAGGAAATGTAAATTGACGGGTATCCACTGACTTAAGCTGGGACCAGAAGAGAAGCCAAGATGCTCTACAAATGCAATCAGCATAACAGTTTAGACCTGCCTCTCCTTCTCATGGATGTGAGCATCTCTAGGAATTAGGGGCCATTTCAGACTTGCGGGAAACTATGTGTGGGAATACCAGCATCAGGTCCCAGAAGACTTAAGAGCAACTTGTCAAATTCTTAAGAGATTCTCAATTCACTTTTTCAGATCCAAAAGGTTCAAGAAGGGTAGGGTCTTCCTAGATTCATGTGTTAAGGATGGTATTTCCGTCAGCATTTCCAATGGATCCAGCACCCTGATGAAATGGAGGAGGAACCACAGGGATATTCACAAAATGTATCATCCTTTTAGCAGGCAAATTTGCTCTTATTTCGAACAGCACCTCTGGCTAGTGAAGCTTTGGGTGTCACTTCAACCACAACAATCACTACCAACCAACCCAGTACCTAGCATCCCCTTTACATGTGCACCACCATGCATAGCCACTGTGCTCTGAGTACAGCTAGCAGACGTTGCAGAGCTGTTAAGTCTCATCACTCAGGTGTCTCATCACTTGTCTCAACACAAGTTTTGGCTTTCTGCATGGAGGTACCAGAGACCACGTGGTCCTGCAATGGTGCTGAGCCCCACCACATAATTTGTCCTGGGGCAAGCAGGGACCATCCTGTTCTGATGCTCTGCCAGTGGGGCACCCTTGACTCTATCTGTTCAGAGCCCCAGGACCACCCATTGGGTGCGAGATGGTGTGTCTGGGGTGCTGGGGTGATCAAAAGGAGGACTGGAGCATTTGGGGAGATGTTTGAAAGAGAAGTCTAGACGGCAAAAAAGGAAGGGAAGAGCCTTTGGGCATTGGGGAACCTTTTCTCTCCCTACAGTCAGTTGGGTTTTACTGGTTTCCCACCACCCCTCGATCTTTTAACATGGAAGAAAACATAATTCAGAAGGGGAAAGCAAAGATACTTTTCACCAAGCAGCTAAAACCCAAAGCGTAACCCCCTTGCTCCCTGAAACAGAGGGATGTGTGGGTGTCTTACCTGAGAGTCCTGAGATCAATTGACTGGAAAGATATTATGAGAATGTACACTGACAATTTACAACCACCCAGAGACATTTTGATTTGCCTCTAGCTGAGGACAGGAAAAAAGAAAAATATGTTAAAAAAAAAATAAAATAAGGCAGTCATAGGGACAAACAGTCCTTTCAGGACATCAGCCTGAAATAGGTTTCACATGATCTTTATATCCTGCAAAGATGAAATAAATCTGAGGGACAGCAGACAGGACACAGCAACCCGGACTACCATAGATCCATTTTCTTTCTACATTGTCTGTCTGAAATAGCCTTGTGAAGGCTTCACGTCATTTGTCAGCTCCACCTACACATAACTCCTGGGAAAAGGTCTGGATAGAGATTTGCATCCCTGCAAATTCTTCATAACTCTCTGATACCAGCAGCGTCAGGCAACCTCCTTGGTTTCATGCAGCAGGGAGATTGGCAGGCAGAGCAGAGAGAGAGAAGCAAAAACATTACGAAGGTCTGAGGGCGTACGAGGCTGTGGCAGGGAAAGCAGAGGATGAAGTGATGGGGTATTCATGAATTCCCAAAGAGGAAGGCTGGGGTGTTTGTCAGGGCAAACTTGAGCTGAGAGTAATTGGAAGGTTGAGAGACAAGTCAGAGCCAAAATCATTTTGGAAGCTGCTTGTGACAGTTATATGTTGATTTTCTCTTAAACTCTTTTAGGTGGGCAGCTGCTTGAGGCCAACCCTGCAGACACCAGGGGTAAGATCTGTTTTGCTGCATAACTGCAGGGCAAATCCCATTTGAAGGAGAGGTAGGCACCTGTGTGCATTTAAGACCATTGGCCCTGGAGGTCTGAAGCTTTCCTAACACTAGGCACTGCACTAGACAATTTTATCTCTGTATTGCAAGTTTTTGGGAGCAGAGAAAACCTAACACACACAAACCAGTTTGCAACTAAATGCATTCAAATTCAGCATTTCCAATGTCACCTGGGGATATTTTGGTACACAGTACCGAATCTGGAATCATCACAGAGAGAAATAATGGTGCTATTCAGGTTTTATCTTAGATATCACATACACAGTGACTAGATGGTTTTTCTCCAGGCTCCGGGTGGTCAGTGCCACATGACAAAGCAAACAGTAAACCAGGTTTCTGGCAATGGCAGCACAGATTTCTTCCTTCATGAAACTGAAGCCTTTCTGCACTCTTTTCTCAGCCTGGTCATAAATCCCTCTTCACACTAATTTATCGCACTGTGCCCTGTAAATTCACATGAAGACAGCTTCATAAAAGAACATGCAACCACCCTTACACTCTGCAACAACATAAAAAAGATTTAGTGTAAACAAGAATGAGGACTGAAGGGATAGCACCAGTGGGAAGTCTGGTCCTGTGACTAAATTAATACAATGACAGCCACTCTGAAATTTGTCCTTTCTAGCAAAATGATAAGGTACCCTGAAAGTCTCCATGACAACACATCCCAGCCTTGTGTTACAAGATGCTTATGCACAGTGCCTGGGGAAAGCCTTCCAACAAAAAATCCCCACAGGGTTTCAGCTGCTTCCCCCACCTTATTCGGATTATTTTCCACATGTTTGKTTTTTTCTTTTCTGAAACTTCAGACAAAAAAGGAATTTTACATAGTGTTCCGATTATATCACTGCTTGTTATTTTCAATTAAAAAGACACGCACAGAAATGTTGAATAACAGGGAAATCTGACACAGTATTTCTTTGGTCAAAGTGCTAAAACCTTGTGGCTAAAATCTATTAAGATTTTTGTGTTTCCAGAAGAGTTGTTAGTCACTGTAACAGTGTCCAGAAGTGCCAAACATCAAAACCACTGTTCTCCACAGTGTATGCTAGAATATAAGCTATCAAATTTAGAAAGAATATGCTTTAATACAAGATTATTCTATGGCAAAAGAGGACATGCTTTTATATCAGATAGGTTCTYGCCCATGGTGGGATTCAGCTGCCTAAATGGAGATGTTTGATGCCATTTGAGATGCCCCAGGCTTCCCTGCTAGCCTCCAGCTGCTACTCCAGAAGAGACCAGGGCTCCTGCAGGTCYTGTGTCACATCCATCAACTCTATGTGAATAACTCAGACACCAGAATGTTTAACATGCAAATTAAGGGCCTGAGAGCAACTGGTATCTGGCACTATCAGAGTCAATAGTCTTCAGAGGCCAGGATTTCATCCCATAAATCTTATCTAGTGCATATCCAGGGTGAAAATGTTATCATAAAAAAAGTAATCAAATGCTTAGTTTAGATTCCATCTCTAGGAAAAGCCTAAGCCTTTCTAGTTTTGGGGTCCATTCCACTGATTTCAGTGTTACTGTGAGCTTGCACAAGGTYCAAATCAAGGCTCACAGGTACAAACACTGGGGACTCAAAGCACCCCCCTTGCCTACAGGCTGGCTGATTTTCCCAGCAAAGCTTTCCACTARGATCATAGAAACACAGGTGGAGCAAAATACTAAAAGACGTCTTATTAAGTTAACACGGCTGGAGAATCAACCTGCAAACAAMTAAGCCAGGCAGGGATTATATAAGCTTTAATACAATCTTTTATCAGAGCTGAGAAGTCCTTAATTAAACTAACTATGGGAAATAGTACTTAATGAATCTGTAAGCAAATACCATCAGGAGAGAYGGCAGAGCTAAAAAATACCTATCAGGGAAGATCTGATCTCCAGAGGAGAGTTAAAAAGAGCACAGCAAGATCAGAACTGCTAGAGTGCCCCAGCCCACCTCACTAATGGACATCCCAAAGGGAAAATGCACAAACACCCAGGAAAACACCGATAACCTTCTGCTTTCCCTCACTAGCTCTTACTATCCACCTTCATCTCTGGTAATTTCTGTGGAGTGTAACATCACTAAACATTCAAAGCATTCATCAGTTCAAATGTCCTTTGAAGTCTCTTCTTTCACACATTATATTTCATATATATATATGTGTTTAAACCACTGCTAACACTCCAGCAAGTTCTACCTGGCACTGCCTTTGATTAGAAGGGTGTGTACAATATCTTGCCAAGTCCAGAAAACCACAGAGATCCACATTTAAGGGTCTATGGAAAAAGTTGTCTGAGTTCATGACAGAAAGGAGGTCACCCAGAATGAGCGAACCACTGAACTTCAGTCGAGCCAGATAAATGGCATGCAAAAGCTCCACGGAGGCCAAGACTTCAGGTGAGTCAAACAGGATGTGAAGTTTAGTCATTTTGCTCCAGGGGAAGGTAGGCAGCTGCTTTCCCTGGGAGCAGGGCTGGTCATCTTACTCTTGTGGAACACCCCTGCGCAATAAAACCACAGTATTTTAATGGTCTGTTATGGATGCCACCCATCCCTCTGTCTGCATCCTGTTACTTTGTGAGCTCTGCTGAGACAACCAGCCTGTACAACAATCAAAGTGGCTGTCCACAACTTCTGTTCCTTTTGAAAATGATTCTGCCTTTCTTCCAGAACAATGTGCCACATGGTTCTCCCAGCATCACTCCAGGAAATTCAAATAAGCCACAAAAAAACCTAACCACCAAAACAAACAACCCACACTTCCACAGACACCCATGCCTGTATGTTTAGTCCTCCCTTAGGTCTTCAGTAGTTCTCCTCAGCATGTTGACAAGAAGTACTCTGCCTGGAGGACTTCCCCTCTTTCAGCCCTCCTCGATGGTGTTCAACAAAGAGCAGGTGAACAACACCTTTAATTCCATTGTAGCTGGTCTGCAATGCTGTTCCACAAAACTTTCTGCAGCAGGATCACACATTGTAGTTGCACCCTGCAGGAACCACTTAACAGTACAATGTCCCCTACTGCTTACAGCTTTCCAAATAGACTCCTCCTCCTTCACTCATAACCATCCTTTCCAGGAGGGTTGGAGCTCAACAGTAATTTTTTCTCAGATCTTTTATTTCCAACTTGCTTTCAATTTTTATTTTTTTCTCTTTTTTAAAATAATAAAATCACATTTCTGAATTTTCTCATCCCTAACAGCCAAACTCACCTGAGCAGCTGAGCCTATTAATTCATCCAAACCAGTCAATCCCAGTGGAGAAGACTGCATCATGTCTTAAGATCAGTATCACTACAACAGTCTACCACTACATCAATCCTCCTTTCCCAGCTACTCTCTGGAGGAGCTTCTGCTGCTCTAGAAGCAGATATTTTACCCAGGAAGGAAAAAAAAAAAGAAGTCAGAACAGTCTCATATTAGAAAGCCTAATTTCATTTCTATGATTAGCCTAATACAAATGTGTACAAGTCCATAACTTACAGGAGAACTTTACACAAGCCACTGAGCTGGAAAGTCAAGCTGGGGATCAGCAAATAAATAAACAKATTACTCTTCTCATTTTGTTTGAATAATTTGTTTTAACAAGGTTTTTATTACATCACACTTCTGGGTGATGGGTACTAATACGCATTAGTATGCATGGATACTAGTATACCAAGATCTTCAAGGAAAGCTCAGGGGCTAACATCCAAATTTCCACATGCAGCACAGCAGAAATAACTTTTGGAAGCTCTATACAACATGGATTTCCCTTATTTTTTCAGTAAATATCTTAAACTGTTACCTTTGCCTGAACCGAATAACTAAAACAATATGATAGCAAGAACAGAATGCCATCACCAAGGGGAAGGCAATACCATTAATGAAGTTACAGATTATGTTGTATTTCTCCTCCTTTACAGTCTGTTTTTGACAGCTGATCTTGACACCTCATTCAAACAAGAGTCTTCAATGCATTTCAATTACAGGAAGAAAATAACCAAAATTTTACACAATGATGAACTAACGTCAAGACTGACAGAGATCTGAAATGTCTCCTTACACAGAGAACAATACTGATCTGCAACATCTGTTTCCAACCCTTATTTTACCCCTTTATCCTATTCCAATGCAAAATAACTTTTTCTTTCTAAATCTGCTTTTCTCTATCTTCATTCTTTCTTAGTTGAAATAACTTACCAGTTTCAGCGAGCTTGCTCTTCTGGGTGGTGTCTTTTAGAAACAGAGATACATGCCTTAGAATGCAGAGTGTTTATAGGAGAAGCTCCACCACAGTCTAGATTATGTTAAGTGGTGGGAAGGACTAAGATSCCGAATATGTGCATACATATTCATCTACACCCACAGCACTACTGACAGCATTAGGTGAGCTTGTCTTGCTGCAAGTGGTGGTTCATGTCAAAGCATATATTTATATGTATTATATTGAAGCTTAGTTTTGTTTTGTTTCTACTCCTGAACGCAAGTGTGCTGGCATGAGGAGCAGCAATCCCTTTAGAGACATAAGCATTTGATACAGTGGTGTTTGCAACAGCAGAATGATGGAGATAGTAGCTGAACAAAATTTTACTTGAGTGATGCAGATGATAACTACATTTTGCAATAATGAGATTCCGCTATAACAAATAGCTGACCATGATGATTGTCAGCCTGAGTTAAACCTGGAAAAATGGTGTTCAAGTGATTTTTTTTTCCCTCTTTCTTTTGTCTGGAACAGAACTATTTCGTCTTCAGTTTATATTTCAGGCCTAATGTTTGAGAAAATGAGAGTCTAACAACTGAAGTTGTAGTTCTAAGTGATTAATTCCTCTGAAAAACAAACAAACAAACAAACAAACAACACAGGAGACTTGTTATGTCTTTTACAATATTTTGTGCATTTTCACTTGCACCATGCAGCTGTACCGGGGAATAAAACAAGTATAAGGCTTGCTTGTTGCACCTGAATACAGGGTAGAGAGCTGCTGTGAGTCTTTCCCAAAAGCAAAGRAACGTGCTACTTTTTGCCAGCTGAAGCCCTTTCCAACACAGAAATCTTCTTTTTATGGATAAAAATAGCAGCGTGGTGACAGGGCTGTATCCAGCCCTTCTCTCCAGCCCTGAAACAAGACAGCACCTGGCAAGAACCTGCTGGTGTTAATGAGGTGATGTGCAAACGTCGATGGTATCAGCTGCGCTGTTCCTGTGCAATGTGACTTTTCCTGATGCTCCCTCTTGCCCTTTAYGCATATAACTACGCAAACTACCACATGTAAGGACTTGCCATTTGTTGTGTTTCTCCTGCATTTTTTCGATCTCAGGTGCTGAGCTTTTCCTTTCTGCTCCCTGCTGTGAGGGCAGGTCGTATTTCCAAAGAATCACATTTCAAACATTTTTTTTAACCTTTAGCTCTTCTTTCTATTTTTACTCCTGAAACAATTTCCAGGTGTTCCTGTCCCATCCCCATTATCCCTGTCCTAGCTCTTCAAGTTTAAAAGTCACATAGAAGCAGATTGGTTTTGGTTTATTTTTTTCAGAAGCAGGACAGACATCCAAGATGAACCCATTAGTTTTCATCTCCCTGCAGGATTGATTTCTTCCTTACTATCCTATTCTGGGTCATTTGAGAGGGGTTTGCYAATGTGGACTTTCACCGGTTTAAAAAAAAAAATACTTCTAACTTTCAACATTTATTTACTAAAGTCTATTATTATTTAGCTTAAATACCTCTGTTCCCTCTTGGTGCTACCTTTCTTTTATTCCAAGTATATTTATAGGCAGTTATCTCTACCTTTATTTCACTAAGCAAGGTCTCAGACTCCCAATTATCTTRGCATATCTGCACATATTTCTATGTGTCTACATAATTGAGGGCTGAAGCATGGCTCTTTATCTTACATGAGACCCAGAAAGAGTGTGGAAGAGCTCTCCCTGTTTTTTGGGAGAGCAGCCATGCATGTCTCCTTTTCACGTTTTTGATTCCTCAGCAGGCACAGCCCAGACCCACAACTTCTGCTTTCAAAAGAAAACATATCATTAATGTTCTACATCCCATAGCTGCAGGACTATGGTAATTCCACTATCCAACGGTCCCAAATTAGCTGGTAGCAGCTCACCACTCCAGCAAAGAGAAGCATCTTTTTATTGGGAATACACTTACATAGTTTCAAACTTTCACTGACATAAYAGAAGAGCTCAAATGAGGTGATGGATCTTACACTTGCTTTAGAAGTAATTCCTGGGTCATRAGCTTCAGTTAAGGGTTTTCCAGAGATATGGGACCAGAGTCAGGAAGGAGGGAAATCCAGCTAAATCCTTTGGCATGGTYAAGATTGKTTTTTTGGTTGGTTGGTTTTGGGTGTTTTAGTGGGGTACTGCTATGGAATGGATGTCTGTGTCAGAGAAGAAAGTCACCACACACATAAACAGATAACCAGGACACTCACATTTCTGCACTTGAGAAGTCTGAAGCATAACAAATTGTAGTGAACAGATTAGGCAAGATGAATAGGGCAACGAGAGCCAACATCTAAATTGTTATCTAAATCTAAATCTCAGCCTCAGTGTTGGTATAAGTCAACATGCTTATATCCCTTTCAATTAAATGACCTATATGAGTGAGAAACATAAAGATAATAAAATAAAGTAGCATTCAGATATGAGTAATATCTCACTGCTGAATGTAGCATATCGGGAGTTGCTGTTCATGGGAAAAAGTTTCCAAGTGAGAGTGATCCATTTTTCAAAGGGCATTGTAGACTACTCTAAATTCTAACCTCAGAAAGGCTGCAATTATGTATTTTAGAAAGCAGATGGCTAGGACGGGATGTGGTAAAAGAATATAAGATAATGAATGCTCTGGAGAAGACTTACTTTTTCATTAATCCAGATAGATGTTCAAGGAAATTAAGAGGTGAGGAACGAAAGGTAGATCAAAGGAATGTAATTTCTAACTCACCATGTGATTAAACTGTAATTAATTGCTATAGGATGGGGATTAGGCCAAAAAATAGCAGAATTCTAAATGGGATAGAACATCTACATAGATATCAGGAGTACCCACAGTTATTTTTATTGATGATTAAAATTTTTAATTAAAATAATTCACCCTATCAAAATATTAAGAAAGTATGTTAAATCTCATGCTGTAGGGCTGAAGAGAATCTCCAAATATTAAGGGCTCTGGATGAGTCCCAGCTCACTGAGCCAATTATTCACATCTTCCAGTTGTTAATTCTGACACTTCAGTCCTACTCTATGGTTTCAAATGAATGGGGTTGGGCCTCTGCTTCTCTCGGGCTAATTGGAATTTCTGAGCCCTAAACCATACTGTCTTTGTGCCCAGAGTATCTGAGAACTATAGGTGCTGAAGGACACATTGCTACTCGTTACTTCAAAACATATCTCCATGAGCAATTGAATGTGACTATTTATCAGCCCAAAGTACAGAGTAGAAGATAAATTATATCCAATTATCTCCTCTTGTCCTCTCTGATATAGTAATTTCTAGCTTCTCTTTAAAACTTATCACCTTCCTGGTTTTCCATTAGCTTGCTACTGGCTTGTTAAAAAAAATAAATAAATTTCAGAGTGGCTTACCATGGAGACATGACTGTATATAGAAATAAGTGTGACATGTGGGAACCAAGGACTTAAAGCAGAGATATTATCTTTTATTGGATCAATTCATGGGAACTCCAGAAATGGTTTCCATCTCACATGTGTCTTTGACCAGGTGATGCTAACTTAAATGTACTTCTTCATATCCTCAGTTAAGTGCTGAGGTTAATGACTTTAACATTCAGATCAATAATCACTTGAAACAGATTGAAGTGAATTTAGGGTAGGGGAAACTGTAATATACTCAGTCCCTGGGGACCTACCTTGTATCTCTTCAAAACAGTTAGAGCACAGGCATTGTAAAGCCTACCTTGATCATGCTGCTCTGCCAGCATGGTCCAGTCTTATTCTGGAGAAACCGCTTCCAGSGATGACAGAATAAGCCTCCTCCCTCTTTAATTTGACTGCTTAGGGTGCCAATTAACACAGGTTGATAGGAACTTCAGTATGATGAGAATCAATTGTATGCCCAAAGGTAGAGATAAAAACTAATTTCCTGTTAGGAGGAAAAAATTCATGGAGCTAGGTTATTGCAAAAATTGGAAACCCAAGTGAAATGCACAAACTTGATCACAGGTAACTTTAGTTCTTAAACTTGAAATAGATTCCTTTTCTAGTTGCTATTAAATTAAACTTTATAAAGACCAAACTTTATTTTAAAGTTGCATGTTTTATTGGTAGGTCTGGTTGGTTAGCTTTGTCAGATTTCAGTCAAGTCTCCCGCATATCTTGCGGGTTTGAGCCTACAGTAGAAGAAAGCAAAAGAGCTAAAAGCACATATATCACTGACATTGCAGCACAGCGGAGTGCACCATGTCACACTACAGTAGTAGAAATGTGAGGCTTGCCCACCACTCCAGAATGACTTTCAAACCACACACGGCTTCCTTTTGTTTACCTTTTTTTCTTTTTAAAAATGTCCCCTGCAGTTGATTCACCCACCGTAAGTTAGAGGGGATCCATCTTGACATCTGCTTTGCAGGGTGGGGCTCAGATGTCTTTTGACTTTCTTTTCAGAGGAAAGAAATTCTTCAAATCTAAGGTAGGCCAGCGTGCCTCCATGTATGCTGCACTTGTGGTCTATGGCCCTCAGAGAAGAGTAGACCCTTCATATCCATTGACTGCTTTGTGGATCTGGGCTAGAGACCTCAGTGGCTGTAGATCAGAGACGCTGATCTGTGATCATCTTTTTGATGGCTAAGGTATGCCTAACCAGACGCACAATTAACAAGAAGCTGTTGGTAGGCTCATCCAGTTGTATTTTCCAATAACTAATTCCCTCCTACTGCAGGAGCTCAAGAGAACAAAAACATCCCTGATCACTTTCTTTTGCACACAGTCTTCAGGCACTAGTACCTTCGTTTTGCAGATGCAACCATATGTATTTACACACACATGTATCAGAGCAGCTACATATATGCAACAAGCCTTCTGTAGGCTCATCTAAAGGCAACATTGATTTGATCTTTCCTGGTGTTCACAGAGTGCTGGGTTGCATTGAATGACCCAGATGTTTCCTTCCAACTAACTACACATTCCTGTATTTTGTTGGACATAAGATACATTTAATTCCCATCACTATGCACAGTGCTTGCATATGCACTAMTGTGAGTCAACAGGATTTCAGGATGAGAGCCCTCAAAATTAGGAGCTGCAAAATCTTTCTTTAGCTTCTGTTTTATCCATGATGTGCCAGAAATAACAGTAGTCACTCCAGGCACTTAAGTTGCTGCATATAGTGTATGCAGTGTGCATATTTTTGCTTTGAGAGGTCAGAGCAGCTGAGGGTCTAGATCATATCTAACCCAGGGAGGACCCATAAGATAGCAATTCCTCTTCCAGTATTACCAAAGAGGTTTGSATGGGGAAAGCATAAGGGAAACATAAGCACTCCATAGCTGTATTTTCTGTACCTAGGCTTATTACAAAACACATCTAGAGCAGCCACAGCTATGTCTTTCATGCAAAAATTCAGTGAATAAACTATTCACAATCACATGGTAGACTCTCAAGATCAGTTTCCTTGCCCTGCTTGTGTTGATCTTAATCCATATCTCSTCCCCTCAATCTGCCCAAAGGCTTTGGTTCTGTGAAATACTAAGAGCTGTTTTGGAACTAGTGTGCACCTCATGGTGAAGTTGGACTATTTGGGCATTGAGAGTCTAAAAAAGATCATGTGAAACAAGTGACTACACAGAACTTGCCCTCGACATTTCATTAATTCATATTTCCTCTGTTAGGTGCTCACTGAAGCAAAGACTAAAAAAATTTTTCCCTTTTTCATACCAAGGGGAAGTTTACTGTTAAGYGAAACAACCACACTCTCCCTCTCTCCTAGCCTAAAGAATGTATCACTATTTAAATCAAAGTGAAACCACTTCAATAAACTAGAGGAGGGGAGCTACTCCCTATTGCTTTTGTGAACATCCTCAAACCAAGTGTTTAAGGTCTTTGCCTCACATTTGGAGTCRTGGTTTTACGTTTGCTTTAGGCAGAAGAAGGAGTTAAATCTCCCAAACCTTCATGAATGCTCTAACTACTGATCTCTTGGATGAAAGAGTGCCATAATATCATTCTGTGTCCTGCTCCAAAACTGAGGCACTTCTAAACACATTCAAGAGCAGAGTGGTGAGTGTCTGAAGAATTTACCTCTGTAAACTCAGTGTCTGCAACCTTGGTACTTCCACAGTGAGGCAGTTGAGCAGAGATTTACCAAGCACCCACACAAAAGCAAGCACTTAGAAAGGCTTATTTACCAATGATGYCCTTCTGTCCCCTTGTCTCTATTCATCGCTGGTTTTCCAGAACTGGTCCTTCTGCTTATATGATTTATTTCAAGCAGCCATATTCTGTTAACAGAGGTAGGTCTCTGTACTAATTGACTTATATCTGAGGAGAGTGAAATTATTGTTCTGTCATTCTTAATTGCTCTTATTAAGAAAAGCTTGTGTTACTCCCCATTTGATACGGTGTTTACTGGCTAATTAATAATTTCATGTAACTGTCCTATGAAAGTGGGAAYGAAAGCAACTTCTCAGCTGTGCACCAGAAAAGCTGGAGATGGTGTATAATGCTTTATCAAGGTTTTATCCCACAAGACTGATTAACGTTCATTTTTCAGAGTTATCCCAGCTAGACTCATGACCTTATGTTTATCAGCTGATTCTATCTATCCTATCTCTATTGCAGAATTGCACTCAGCTGGTTGTTACTTAGGGATGTTGCCTTTTACTTTTAGCCAGGATAGAAATTTCTCCCTTCTATATTATAAGTCCTTTCTTCAACAAAACCCTCTCAAATGGTATTTCTTCTACTTTGGCTGTGCACACAGATAAAACCCTTTCCTCAGTTCATCTCCTTTCTCCTCTTTCGCTACCATGGCTTTCCTTTTGCTCATTCACCCAGCTACAGCTAAGCTGAGCACGTCGCTCTCAGTAAGCTCCCTTTGATCATTTCATCTTCCACTACACATTAGAAACAAGCTCCTTTAAGCAGTTTCATAATTTATCCCCCACCCCATTTAGCTGACTCATTAGTATCTCAAAACAAAACCAATTTCTGCTGTCCTTCCACCAGCCTTAACACTAAGGGATTAAATGAAACACAGTATTGCTCCCAGCTTTCCTTCAAGTGACAACATCCACCTCTTGCACTGACATGAAGTCAGGATGCTGCCAGAGTAGGGAACCAGCTCTACAAAGTGCCTACTGGGAACACACTGGGACTCTGCTGATCCTCACTGGTGGTATGCCCAGGTGCCCTCACATTCCTCTGCAACATCCCATTCAAAATCACTCCATATGCCACTGGTTCTTGTCCTGTACAGGCATCTGCAAAGTTGTAATAACACAGGGGTTCATAATCATTACTTGTCTAACTCACCTGTTATTACCATGCATCAAGCCCAACAGATAAAGCAAAATGCATTATTGAAAGATAGCCAATCTCATTACCAAAATTACTTTTTTTTTTCCTTTATAAGTTGCTCCAGTGGCTCCATTTGAATTAGGAAACACATGATTTTAAGAATCTGACAATATGTGTGCATGTTATTTTAGCTTCCTGTATACCAAGCCTTAAAATGAACAAACTTCGCCTTCTTTATCAGATGCATATTCTCGGTTCACAGCAGGTAACCTTATATCTGGAATGACTATGTGAACTCTGAAAAGCCAATATCCAGAGTAACATTGAGGACCAAACTCAATCCATCAAGTAGAAAAACATTCATCCATCCTCCCTCTAAGGAGCCCGTGTAGCCAGAGAGGAGAGTGAGAGTCCTCCAGAAAGGGACTTGGACCTCAGGATGGGATAAATTACTCTGAAGAAGGCTCTCTCTTTCTACAGAAGAAACATTTGCCAAACAGACACATGCAGTGGTTTCAGTTAAGTATCTGAAATCTAGCAATATGAATTTAGACTTTTAAGAAAGTCACTGATTTTTACAGTTGGTAATAAGATTTAAGCATAAAAACTTCTGTAAATTCATGAATCCAGAACTAAATTCTATTTTTGTGGATATAATAATTTCTGATTGTTTCCTTTTCTCCACAACAGTAAGCTTTTAGACTGAAATTCCTGCATAAACTTTTCCTTCCACTCTTTTTTTGTTTATGCATTTCTGTTTCAGGTATCATGAGCAAACTTTGAATTAATTCATTTTTCCATATTTTTAATTTAAAATCCATTTGCTGTGCAGTGCACGTCCTTTAAAATGCACTTCAGGGATAACTTCTTGCTTTTTCATTATGCCTTTACAATGTTGTATAAATCAATAAGAACTTACTTTGGTTTTTTTAACGTTAAGCTTCCTGCATGATTACAACTAAAAGGGAAAGAAATGCTTCCAGAGGAAGTATTGTGCTATGGCCCCACAAGACTCAGATTTACAGCTGGGGTTTCTGTCTAGGTCTAGCAATTTTTGTTTGTAGACTGATACTTTTCATGGAAAAAGGTGGTAGATGTAAACAAGTGATGTGAAGAAAAAGCACACAGATTATTTTCCTCACTCTAATGCATCCTATTGAGATAGAAGTTAATAAATGAGTGAGGTCATGGTTTAAATATGGTTCAGATTAGTCATGAACTAAATCTTTTTCTAATAAAAACTTCCCAGTGGCCTGTGTAAAAGATACGTGATGCTCACCCAGACCTCCTAAGTAGGCCTAATTATCACCTTTCTTGTTTTTTCAGAAATGATAGGTAACAAGGACTCCTGCTCTCCAGCATAAATTCCCTCTGTCATGACAAGTGGGATGCTGTAACTGCCCTATAGCAGAGTGGCATTGTATCTAGGGCTTTTCGTCACTTCTCAGGGACATGAACTCATTACAAAATTTAATGCAAAAGACCACAAAATATAGTTGTTAGCTTTGACTAAAACTGAAATAACAACTATCTTTTTCATTGTAGAAACTCGTGAAATATTTTAGTCAGAGTTGTCTTCCTGGCCAAAGCAAAAATCATTACTTCCTTGGATTGTTATTCTCTCTTTTCTGCTGCTTATTCCTTATTAACCTCCTTGATCTGTGTGCAGCTTTTGACAGCAGGGTTGGGGCAAGGGGGAGAATAAATGGACACCCATTTTCTCAGGTCCACTCTCCTTCTTTGGTACTGTGATATTCACTGGGCTAGGTAATGTCCTCCACCAAGTCCTATGTACTCCAGCTTTCTGGTCTTCCACGTTACAGAAAAATTTAAAGCAGAAGTGAAGGCAGTGCAGCTACTCTGATTAGGAGAAGGGTGAGAAGTCCTGCCCTACAAAAGCCAAGCACAGGGGAGGGTGAGCAGAGAGAAGATGGCAGGATTGGGAAAGAGCTCCTTCAACCAAATGACAATCTCAGCTCATAACTTAGTATAAGCAAGCTCTATATGCGGGAAAACCTATATAAAAAAGATGTGAACAGGAGGGAGAGTGTCCCAGGAAGGGCCAAAAAGATCATCAAAGCACTGGGAAGCCTAACATTTGAGGAAAGGCTGAGAGAACTGGGTTTGTTCAGCCTTGAGAAGAAAAAACTTAGGGGAGACCTAATCACTCTGTTCCAGTATTTAAAGGGTGGCCACAAAGAAGACGGAGACTCCCTTTTTACAAGGAAGCACATGGAAAAGTCGAGRGGTAATGGGTACAAGTTACTCCTGGGGATTCATCTGGACAGGGTGCTGGGTCATCTTGTCTAGACCATAATTTTGAGAATAAAGTTTGGACCAGATAGAATCATAGAATCATTAAAGTTGGAAAAGACCTCTAAGATCATCGAGTCCAACCATCAACCCAGTACCCATGCCCACTAAACCATGCCCTGAAGCACCACATCCACACRTTTTTTGAACACCTCCAGTGATGGTGACTCCACCACTTCCCTGGGCAGCCTGTTTCAATGCCTGACTACCCTTTCGGTGAAGAAATTKTTCCTAATATCCAATCTAAACCTCCCCTGGAGCAACTTCAGGCCATTTCCTCTTGTCYTATCATTTGTTACTTGGGAGAAGAGACCGACACCTGCCTCTCTACAGCCTCCTTTCAGGTAGTTGTAGAGAGCGATAAGGTCTCCCCTCAGCCTCCTCTTCTCCAGGCTAAACAACCTCAGCTCCCTCAGCCGCTCCTCATAAGACCTGTTCTCCAGATCTTTCATCAGCCTCGTCGCCCTTCTCTGGACAAGCTCCAGCACCTCAATGTCCTTCTTGTAGTGAGGGGCCTAAAACTGAACACAGTATTCGAGGTGCGGCCTCACCAGTGACGAGTACTGSGGCACGATCACCTCCCTACTCCTGCTGGCCACACTATTTCTGATACAGGCCGGGATGCTGTTGGCCTTCTTGGCCACCTGAATCATAGAATCATAGAATCATAGAATCATTAAGGTTGGAAAAGACCTTTAAGATCATCGAGTCCAACCATCAACCCAGTACCCATGCCCACTAAACCAAGTCCCGAAGCACCTCATCCACACGTTTTTTGAACACCTCCAGGGGTGGTGACTCCACCACTTCCCTGGGCAGCCTGTTCCAATGCCTGACTACCCTTTCGGTGAAAAAATTTTTCCTAATANATCCAATCTAAACCTCCCCTGGCGCAACTTGAGGCCATTTCCTCTCGTCCTAGGGCACACTGCCGGCTCATGTTCAGCCGGCCGTCGACCAGCACCCCCAGGTCCTTTTCCRSCRGGCAGCTTTCCAGCCACTCTTCCCCAAGCCTGTAGCATTGCCTGGGGTTGTTGTGACCCAAGTGCAGGACCCGGCACTTGGTCTTGTTGACCCAAGACCCGGCACTTGGTCTTGTTGAACCTCATACAATTGGCCTCGGCCCATCGATCCAGCCTGTCCAGATCCCTCTGCAGAGCCTTCCTACCCTCGAGCAGATCAACACTCCTGCCCAATTTGGTGTCGTCTGCAAACTTACTGAGGGAGCACTATCTTAAATTGTGAATAGTATTAAAAATAAAAAAAAGCTAATTCAGAAAGTTGACTCTAAAATTCAATCTCATGGTGGGTAGGGTAACACTAAGCCAGAAGAAATATATGCCCCAGAGCATCAGTCTTCCAACCTATCTTAGACTCCTGTCTTGCCATGGGATGTTTTATCCCCTGGAGCTATCTCTTTCTCTCCACAAACTACTGACAGATTCTAGAAACTAACAGGCTAGATTCCGAAATTTTAGATGGCTGCAGATAAGGGAGCTGAATCTGAGCATGACATACATATCAGTTTTGAATATGTGCTGCATTGGTTAATTCTTCCTCCTGTGGTAGGCTAAAGTGACCTTATCCGTGATACTGCTTCACAAGAGTAGCAAAAGACATAGAAGCAAAAAGACCATAAAAAGAAACATAAGTGACACTACASAGGTGGTCATGTCATCAGATCTCATCTTCTAATGGCTAAGTGTGGTCAGCCCTTGAGTAAGTGGCCTCCACGCAATAGTGAAGTATCATAAACTAATTCTAGGAGAACTGTGCTTCCTGGGGACACTGGGGCAGCACATATAAGAGGCACATGGAGACCGTGTGATCGATTGTATTTTAATTTGGTACTATTACTGTGTGCCTTTTAAGGTCTGTAACAGCCTTAGTGGCAACACCACGTTCAGACTTCAGTAAGTCATCTGCGTGCAAGTGGCTGTATTATGGACATGACTCCTGTCTCAGCTATTCTGGTTTCAGCTTTGAGATGTACATTAAATTCAGTGGAGCTACTCCAGATGGACACAGAGGTTTTGATCAGGTTGCCACCCTGTGTCCTATTCAGTACAGGTTCCCATTTAGAGTCAGCTAGGAACATCTGAACTGTTCTGCTACTGCTGAGCGCTGATATTTGAGCATGGTCCATCTTCACCTTAATTCTGCTCACAGCTGTCATTACCATCCCCAGGCTTACCCACAGCATACCCATAGTCCCAGGCTCTACTTGTGAAACTAATGATATGCTAATCAATACTGTTCTGTGCAGCTTCATTGTTTAGCGTGCCTAGCAGGGCTATATATTTGAAAAAGCAACATGTTAGAGAAAGAAAGCCATCTTATATAATTTCCTCTTACGATGTTCAAGTGGTACCTATTTTGAAGAATGTAGGTAGCTGAATATTTCTGTCTACAACATCCCCTTATGAAAAGATAGTTTTGATCTAATCCTGCTAATGATGTCTGTCATGCCAGTATTTTGGTCAGTCTCACAGAAATTGAAGTAGTGAAGTTTTAAAATAGCCTGAAACAAAGCAGCATAGCACAGGTGGTRAAAGGCCTGCAAGGGCTGAAATGGGAAAGAAGCATAAAGAGACTCAGCTCACCCAGTTTAAATGAAGGGAAGGTGAGGTGAAGGGAAAATGAAAACCTGTGACTATTTTTCAAGTGAAAATTAGATAAGGGCAAGAACAATCTATTCCAGGCTGCCCTGAAATATACTCCAAAAAGCTTTTGCCTTATATTTGAGAGGAGGAGAAACTTCGATACAAAGGATGATTTTCCACTGAAAGACGTTTAATCCTCAAAAAGGCATCCAATGGAATTCCCGAGCTACTCTTGGTGCTGAGTGAGCTGCTCTTATTGCTGAGTATTGAAAGGGATTTTAGCAAATGTCATCAATGGAATTGTGTAGGATCAAAAATACCCTCAAGGAACTGAGTGCTTATAGTGTGAATGAAAACAGGGTGATTCTCACCCTCTTAGCCAATACCAGGGATTTCTCTGGTCTTTCATAGCTGGAAGTATGGAAACATTATCAATTTTAAGATGAAGGTTTCGGACTAGTAATAAACCTATGATGTCCTCCATTATCAAGACCAAAGCAATACATAAAACATGCAGGGAGTCATCTTCAGACATGATGACCCACAGGAGAAGGAGAGCAGGGTGAAAAACCACCTTTGGAGAAGGAAAATGAAGTAGTTTTAGAAGGCTATATTTGGTGAGATGAGAAGAGGTCCTCCAGTTTTAGCTGCTAACACTGTTGATCAGGATTTCCCTTGGAAACCCTTATTTCCTTATATTTACAGTAAATAGTGAGCTTAGATGGTTTAACAAGGCCTAAAGCTGGCACAGGCAGAAAACTTGCTGCCTCTTGCCCGTTGAGACAGATCAAAGGGAAAGGCTCAGCACCTGGCAGTAGGAGTGGCTGAGAGATGCCAATCTCCTGTTCCCAGAATTCTTATGCTTCTGTTCTCCCAAAACATGATTCTCTGTGCAGCAGGGGCCTAAGTCTCTCCTAAATAATTAGTCAGAAATATGAAAGAAATAACAACGTGATGCCCGGCCCCTGCATTGATGGATGCAGCTGAGCTGTAGCACAGGGAGGAGAGATCTCCGTGTTCCCAGGGAGGGAACAGTACATGCTTCCTCCGCAATTSTTCGAATTATGCCCTAATTACCATACCTGGAGGAAATCCTTCAGATGCTCTGCTCTGAAGTCTCACCTTTAAATTTTGACAAACAGCTGCAAATTGCTGTCAAAGTCATTAAGCTACTGGTGAGAAGGTCACCAGCTAGCTTGGTACCATAGCTTTAACACCCCCTCAGTTTCCTTCATTCACTCTTCTTTGTTATGCAACTTACATGCAACCCAGACACAGGATTATATTACCATCTCCCTCTGAGAGATGAGGTTGTGGCAGACCAAGGTGCTTCATACAGTGGTCTTCAAATCAGGCTCAAAACCCCTAGTCACAGTCTTATAACAGCTTAATATGTTACCATCTATAAAGATCATGAATTGGAGCCCTCAGCTGTCACAATTCATATATTGGAGAATAAACTTAAATGGATGACAGCTTAATTTAGTGGGCTCAGATAGGACATTGCCTGCTCTGTCACCGTTTCCACAGAGGTGGTCATTTGGGTTAAGATGCAGAGCAGACAAGTAGAAACTCTAAAGTTAAGCATCCAGCATGAATCCTGAGTGCTCTGGTCCTTTGCCATACAAGCTTTGTTGTTGCATTTTTACTCACTACATAACATGACTACAAGATACTGCATATGTGAAGCACATTTCAGTTCCAGGTGGGACATCCTCTTGAGAAGCCTTAACCATTGATGACAAAACCTAAATCAGGCAGTTCCTCAACCATTTTGTTGCCATGTATACAAAAGACATGAAGTCACAGCAGGGTTTATTGCATCAGTCCAGTATATGATATTCTACTTTTTTCTAGGAAAAGGAGGAGCTAGAATGAAGACATATCTTTGAGGTCATGCTGTAGTGCTGATGGTACTTAGGACCAGTTCTAAAACAAGCCTCCAATCTAACCACTGGATACTATTTGATAAAATCATTTGGCTGTGAAAAAAGTAATAATAAGTTTTCAGAAGCGTCAAATGCTAGTTCTCATGCTGCTGTGAGATCTGTGTCTGGTATGAGCCCTCAGTTTGCTATTTGCATGGCAAAGAGACATAGCACATGTGTAGGTGGAATATTCATGCATGTTCTGGTTTTTCAGGAAAATGTTTGTGCTATTGTTTCTGGAAGACCTGGCACGGCTCATGTTAAATCACAGGGATTCATCAATGCTAAAACACTCCATTCAGCCATACCCAGGAAGCTCTAGAAGACCATCGCTTTGGAGAGCTGGAGGAGTCTTCCCAGCTAAATGCACCTACAAATATGATTGGATCTATATGCTGAAGGCCTTAGCATATAGGCCTTAGCTGAAGGCCTGTGGAGCACTGATAAATGCATTAATACACTCTAGTTCAGCTACAGGTTGTGTAACTGCATGCTTACAGAACAGATGCCTTGAAGATATGAAATGAAAATACAGTGGAATACTGGAACTTTATTGTACAAACTGGTTATGCACAATCCAGTGCAAAAATGTTCATCCATGCAGTAAAAGCAAAGCACAGTCCTGTGGTCCTTACTGTTCCTTTATTTGTAAAAGAAAGAGGGCCCCAGTACTATTCAATGGAAGTTACCATACAAGGCAGATATTTTTTCAGGCTTCAGAACACTTCTACCAACTTTAGTTTTGTTCAGGTATTAGTATTTAAACCAGTTATAAATATTACATAAAAGATMATACATCAAACAATTCAGCCACCACATGATTTTCTGCATTTCSTTCTTAGGACACAGGGAAATTATCCCAGGGACATCTGATCATAGTCTTAAGACAAGTTTATATTCATTAGAATTCCTCCTTTGCCAAACTATTTAGGAAAGCCAAGAATCTGGCTGTATTAAAGAGAAAATAAAAACAACCCTGTTCATTAAACTTAATAGATTTGGTTGTATCTGACATTCTGTGTATCTTACAACCAAATAATAACATCAACAACACTCTATAATGGAGTGCAGTTATCGCACAGTGGGTAAAGAATATAACAGATAAAAAAMCAGGAGTCATACAAGACCAACAACAAAGGTGAAAACTAATTTTTTTTATTGGTTTACTGCCTGACTTTTGTATATTATTCTCCAAAAGGT
>JASVER010000106.1:364289-474964 GCA_030449065.1 Oceanodroma leucorhoa
AAAGAAAAGAAAAGAAAAGAAAAGAAAAGAAAAGAAAAGAAAAGAAAAGAAAAGAAAAGAAAAGAAAAGAAAAGAAAAGAAAAGAAAAGAAAAGAGAAAAGAAAAGAAAAGAAAAGAAAAGAAAAGAAAAGAAAAGAAAAGAGAAATAGCTATTAATGTCCAAATAGAACATGAGTAGACGTGAAAGGCAAGGTGAGGCCTAGCAAAGAGCAGGTGCCCTTCTTTTTTGGCACAATTTCTGGCATAGCTGTCTGTAATTCCTCTGGAGGTCTCTGAGCACCATGTGGTATGTCAAGGGAAACAGAAATGTGGTATTAACAGTAGTAATGGAACAAAGATATTGCCAAGGTATATGGGGGAAAAAAATAAATGAAAAGCCTGTCCATTTAGGTCTGAGTTTATCCAACCAAATTGGTAGGATTTATCGAGGACTTGCCAAATCCCAGCAGGTTGATCTGTTTTCTTAAGAAACACATTCACAAACGTGTGAAACGCTAGTGTGCCCAGCACAGCCGTGGGCATGATTGTTGTGGAGAAGTAGGTTCATCAGCCAGGAATGGGTCAGAGCAGCCCCGTGTCAATGGAACCTAAACCACCCTGCCATGCGAGGAGYCCCTATATCGTGGGGCTACTTCAGATCTGTGCTCAGACATGGATGGAGTACGATACCCAGGGACAATTTTTCTGCCCACTGAAGATCTACAAGGAAGGGAACAGAAGGAGGAGAGGGTGAGGCTATCCAGTGCTATGCACATACCATGACAGACTGCATTGTCGTCCCCAATGTCTTGCTAGGAAACACGCCTTTTCTAGATCACAAGTGGAAAGAAGACCTACAGCCTTCATAGAGATCAACATCTTTCTAAACCTCCACACACCCATTCAGCACTACCACCGTGGACTTGACCCTGGGAACATCCAGAGAGGCAGGAGCATCCAAAGGAGATTTCAGGATTATCTCTTGAGTCTCCATGTCTCCTTGAGGGGCACTGTCTAATATACTGGGGTGTCCTCTTCATGCATAGACACCCCTCTAAAGCACTGGGTAGTTCAGCCTTCAGAATCAGGCAAACAACCTAACATCACGATGGGGTTTAGAAAGAGGAAGGGAGGCAGAAAGCCACACACAGGGCATCCTCCAAATGTGTCCAGCGCACCAGGACCTCTGTCTGGTCAGTCTGCATAACACTAACAGCCGTATGCAGGCGGCCTGCACCATGCTGAACATCTCCATGCCTCTTTTTTACACAGAGACAACATAACCCTATCACATTCATACAAAAGCACATATGAAATCAGAAAGACCTGGGAAGTCGGAGGAGAGCACAAAGCAGAAAGAGAGAGAACAGTAATAATTGGTTTAATCCACCCAAGCAACAGGCTGCCAGTTGGCACTGCTGGCATTTAGTATATTAACTGTCAGCACTTGACAGATTAAGCAGCAGAGCTCAGTGATATGTTTCTGCTGTAGGAGGCAATTCTACACTGGTGAAGGGCATTCAGTTTGGAGGAAAAAAACCTTGCTCTGTACTCTGCTCTCAGTTTACGTTGAACTAACAACAAAGCGGCTTTAGATACACACCGGGTAGCTCACAACAGAATTTGACCTGACTTCAACAAAACTACATTCTATTAGAGGGGAAAGGAAGCTATCCACAAGGATGGAAATCTCATTGTGTCTATGTTTGTACAGCTGCTAATGCGAGAGGGTTCTTGATCCATGACCAGGACTCCTGGGCATTATAAAATACTAATTATAATATCCATCTATGTTACCACACAAGTCTAAAAACACAAGCTGAAGCACTTCCCAGTGACTTTATTACATTTAGGATGAAACACAGACAATCTGAAACACTGAAATGTAAGGATCCTGCAAACCTATCCAAAGTTAAAGTTCGGGTAAATGTTACAGGGTTTCCAGAAATGCTGGGTGAGATTTGATGCAATTCAGCAAAATACTTGCTTATACCTTGCTGTGTTGGAACAGTTAGCTAGTAATCTGATTACTAGCTAATCAAATTAATTGGTTTCTTTTCAAAAGAATTAGAAAGAAATGTAGGTGTACCAAAGATTTATTCTGGATGTAAACATGATGGAGAGATAGGTGAATGAGTTGCTCACTGCTGTGTCTTTTCCCAGCCTCTGACCCAAACTTCAGCTGTATATGTAAGCAAGCACAGATTCAGTAAAATGACCCGTATACAAGGTCATTGCCAGCTGAGAGCACCAGGAGGCATGTGTGTTGGGTGGCTATGGAGAGTGTGCAAGAGGTTTTGTCAAGATTTCTTAATGGCTTTTTTTGTTGTGGTGGATGGTGGGGTTTTTGTTTTGTTTTTAATGAAAACCACAACAATTCTAAAAGTTATTTTCTCCCCCATCTGTCCCTCATTTTCTGAAGAAATGAGGTTATGACATAGATATTCTCAAGCCTAGGAATTTGGTTCTGCTGCATGTTATACAAAGGCAAACTTTGAGCCTTATTTTGCTTTTCTTGTGGACAAAAGCTGCTCACATCCTCCTATCCAGGAAATAGTTTCCTGCAATCAAGCGAAATCCTCTCCTACTGGCTCTATTTCAATCTGCTCTGTCCCCTGTCCACTCCAGCTGACTTTCCCTTCTACCCCTCTTTCTACCTAGTCCCGTCTCATGTCTCCTTGTATCAGGGCTCCTTGGACTTTGCTCTCAGGTTTGTTGGCTTGCAAAACCCCACTGTCAGCTTTACCCAGAATCTCTTCTTCTTCATCATGGTGCCTGCATAAGAAACAACCGTGAACACAAATTATAAGCTTTCTGCTGTCAACACTCATTCTCTGTCAACACCCTCTGCTGTCAACACCCTTTAGCTCCAGTTTACCAGAGGTGGGAGGGATGGGATTCAACTCTAAATTCAAGTACCTACATCTAGATGTCTACACATAGGTGTCCAAGCTCCCATTAAGTCAACAGTGATTTGATCTATCAGTTAATAAAGCCTAGAGAACAGTTCATCTCTCATTACTGTTGGGCACCTCTACTCTCCTCTAGGTCTCTCTGGAGCCTATTGTGCATGTTAACACTTACTAGTATGAATATTCACAGAACTAATGTGCATGTTGACACTCAGAAAGACCTTAGGTCTTACGATAATCTGGAGTCAATGAAGAGAAGGTCCTGCCCAATCTACGGAAGGTGCATGTGCTACCACTGCATATGGGGTTGCTGTGAGGTGCTGGAGCATGCTCAAGAGCACCCATGTCTTGAGAGCTTTTTGCTTCTACCATATTTTCCAGAAGATTTATAAATTTGGATATCTGACCCAGCAGCAAAAGACACATCTCTAACATTAAGATTACCAACATCAGGACTTTCAGCTTCTCTGTGCATTAGATCTTCTTGAGAAAAAAAAAAAAGCATAGTGTCTTTTCTTTCCCATGGAAAAAAAAAAATTATTTCTTCAGCTCTCAGTCGTCAGAATGACTGAAATAGTACAACACACAGAGACACATACACACCCTTCAGTCTTAGGCACACACCCAGCAAGAAAAATTTCAGCCAGGATAATTAAAGTTTGGCAAAGTTGCAAGTAACAGAAATGAGGGCAAGTCTTGTGTAATCTTAACCCTGTCTGGCTCTATTCGCTCAGCTTATCTCAATAAAACCTTTTCCTCAACCAACACCACGCAGATCTTTCTTCTCCTCGCTGTTTTCACTGACTTCTCGAGCAGAGAGCATCCTATTCTCTGTCCTTATCTCTTGTTGGTAAAAGCACAAAATTGTTTTTCTTGCCCAAATAAATGAAAAGTCAGTCTTCTCTCAGTTCTGCCAGTGTACTTCCACTCATTTCATTTGACCTCCTCTCAGGTTATTCTGGTGTGACCTAAATGACTGTTTCTCAAATCCTTGGCCTCTTTCAGAGATTTCCAYGTGATCTGCACTGTTTTCTTTTCCCCTTGTACTTCCCCATCACCTGTACACACCTAGATTTTTTTCATGCTCTACACTGATAATATCTTTTTAGATCAGAGACCACTGTTCTATGTTTCCACAGCTTTCCAATGCAATCCTTGCACAAGACTCATCTTAATACCAATGCACAGATACAAATAAAAGACATGGAAGAAATGTACAGCTAACGTCTACAAGCAGATCTTAGTAAATGTTTCAGCTAAAACCTTCCACTCAACAAAAATATGTTATTTTCCTTATTAACCACTAGGTCAAAACATAGTTTTCTAACCTTTTCAATTAAAATGCAGCAAGACCTGATAATGAATCACTAAATCTCTCTACATAAACTAATCACCTCTCACAGTGCATCTCTTCTTATTGACATTCCCCTTGGCTCAGGAGTGACTCACCAGCTGCTGAGCTAYGAACTTTGAAATGTTTACTTTCACACTACACAGTTTGGCCTCCATTCCTAATGAAGAGTGAGGACAAGGCAGGGAGATCAACCACTCCATGCCAGAAATGTGTCACCCTCAATCATCACAACAATCTGTCAGTTAAAAAAATTCTAAAGTTTTTACATGATACATTGAAAGCCATTATTAATTAATCTTTTTTACGACTCCCATAAATGGAAATAACAAATGAAAGAGATGCTACGCTGCCCTGTCTACAGAAGCTTTTAGTCAAAGTCAAAATCAGCAAAGATTTCCGCTTTTGCCCCAGTCCTCTGCCCTCCAAGTGCGTGTGCAAAAGGACCTCCTCTGGGCTCAACCTCCCAACGACGAGTGCGTTGTGATCAGAGATCTCAGCTCTGTAGCTGAAAGCACAGCTGTGTTGGGTAAAACAGTAGCCATCATAATTTGTCTCTCCAACAGCTAAAGCGAGGAAAAAGGGAGAAAAAGATGCTGGAGATAAGAAAAGTAAGGGCTGTTTGCTTTTCAATGATCTCTGATGGGCTTATGAGACTATCAAATTGAAGCAGTTTTTGAGATGAAAGGATAAAAGTGGAGGCACTTCATTATTAAGCCATAGACAGAAATTTCAAAAATGATATCACCTAACTCCAGAGATGCCTTCTAGAGACAACAATTTAAGATTACTTAAACATCCTGAATGACAACACTTCTCATCTAGTGATCCATATATTTTTTTCAGATTATAAACCAGTTGTAGGCAAAAAAATAGCTTAAATTTTGAAAGCCGACAGACGGCAGATAATTGGGTGCATGTGTGTTTGTGGGAAATGTCTGAAATTGAACTTCTGAACTCTGAAACAGAAGCCTGCTACTTGCTAGCTGCAACCAGTAGAGGCTGGCTGTAAGTGTTTATAATTTCTGGTCTAAACAGAAATGACACATCCTGAATCTCTGGGATACGGAGAAGGTGGAGGTACTYAATGACTTTTTTGCCTCGGTCTTCACCGGCAAGTGCTCGAGCCTCACCRCYCAAGCCGCAGAAGGCAAAGGAGGGGACTGGGAGAATGAAGAGMCGCCCACTGTAGCAGAAGATCAGGTTCGAGACCATCTGAGGAACCTGAAGGTGCACAAGTCCATGGGACCCGATGAGATCCATCCGCGGGTCCTGAAGGAACTGGCGGATGAAGTTGCTAAGCCACTATCCATTGTATTTGAGAATTCGTGGCAGTCCGGTGAAGTTCCYKCTGACTGGAAAAGGGGAAACATAASCCCCATTTTTAAAAAGGGAAAAAAGGAAGACCYRGGGAACTACAGGCCAGTCAGTCTCACCTCTGTGCCTGGSAAGATCAYGGAACAGATCCTCCTGGAAGCTGTGCTAAGGCACATGGAGSACAGGGAGGTSATTCAAGACAGCCAGCATGGCTTCACSAAGGGCAAGTCCTGCCTGACYAACCTAGTGGCCTTCTACGATGGACTGACTACATCAGAGAACATAGCCTTTGACACAGTCCCCAACAGCATCCTTCTCTCTAAACTGGAGAGGGATGGAATTCATGGGTGGACTGTCCAGYGGGTGAGGAATTGGTTGGATGGTTGCATCCAGAAGGTAGTGGTCAATGGCTCAATGTCCATATGGAGATTGGTGACGAGTGGTGTCCCGCAGGGGTCCATATTGGGACTGGTACAGTTTAATATCTTCATCAACGACATAGGCAGTGGGATCAAGTGCACCTTCAGCAAGTTTGCAGATGACACCAAGCTGAGTGGCACGGTTGACACACCTGAGGGACAGGATGCCATTCAGAGGGACGTGGACAAGCTTGAGAAGTGGGCCTGTGTGAACATTATGAGGTTCAACAAGGCCAAGTGCAAGGTCCTGCACCTGGGACGGAGCAACCCCCGGTATCAATACAGGCTGGGGGATGAAGGGATTGAGAGCAGCCCTGCCGAGAAGGACTTGGGGGTACTGGTGGACGAAAAGCTGGACATGAGCCAGCAATGTGCATTTGCAGCCTAGAAAGCCAACCGTATCCTGGACTGCATCAAAAGAAGCGTGGCCAGCAGGTCGAGGGAGGTGATTCTGCCCCTCTACTCTGCTCTGGTGAGACCCCACCTGCAGTACTGCGTCCAGCTCTGGAGCCCTCAGCACGAGAAAGACATGGACCTGTTGGAGCAGGTCCAGAGGAGGGCCACAAAAATGATCAGGGGGATGGAACWCCTCTTCTATGAAGAAAGGCTGAGAGAGCTGGGGTTATTCAGCCTGGAGAAGAGAAGGCTTCGGGAAGACCTTATTGCGGCCTATTAGTACTTAAAGGGGTTTTATAAGAAAGATGGCGGCAGACTTTTTAGCAGGGCCTGTTGCGACAGGACAAGGGGTAATGGTTTTAAACTAAATGAGGGTAAATTTAGACTAGATATAAGGAAGAAATTTTTTACGCTGAGGGTGGTGAAACACTGGCACAGGTTGCCCAGAGAGGTGGTAGATGCCCCATCCCTGGGAACATTCAAGGTCAGGCTGGACGGGGCTCTGAGCAACCTGATCTAGTTGAAGATGTCCCTGCCCACAGCAGAGGGGTTGGACTAGATGACCTTTAAAGGTCCCTTCCAACCCAAACTATTCTATGATTCTATGAATCCTCCTATCAGTAAGGAGACATGAAAAAGGACCACCAGATAGGAGACTGATCACTTACTGTGCTTCTGTACCTAGACCATTCAGACTGGGAAAACTGCAGGCTCTTAGTCTGGAAAGGAGGGTGGATGCATACTTGAAAAGAAGAAGTGATTTTGAAAAGAAAAAGATGGCCTTGAAAGAAGAAGGTGAAGATCCTGGCTGGAGAGAAGATCTTGAAAGTGGGGAGAGGTCCTGGAGATGGGGCAGATGCATGGAGACAAGTCCACGGGGACACCCAGGGACCCCAAGAGTTGTAACTGTGAGTAGCAGCACAGTGCAGACTGACACAACTTTCTTCCCAAATGTCCCAGGCCAGCAGTGACCTCCCTGCAGGGAAAGGAAGATGAATCCTGATGAATGCAAACACTGTGTGGCAAAGTGTGTGAGTGAGKCAGAGATAATCAAGTAGGGTAAAAACTCCTGTCTCCRTGGTTCTTAAATAAAMCTCAGTATCCAGATACACTGCAGATTGTTGTACACTTCGTCTTGCCCTTAAAAAAGTTTCCTCCAATTATTAATATGTCTCTATATTTTGGTTTTATTTCAACCTTAAAAAATAGTCCCATGTTTCCCCAAAAAGTGGGCATATTAGAGTGCAAGGCAYGTGCAAGGTATACATTTCAAATACTGCCATGATTCTCCTTATTTTCCCTTATCATCTCTACTCTGAAAGGGTCTTGTAATCCATCTCCAACAGATACAGGCTCCCATGGGATGTCAGTGACACTCTCTGTGGTTGATTGTTCAAATTCCCTCCTGTATGTACTGAACAGTCCTCGTGTGTTCTTGCCTGGGTACAAGGCATAAGTCTGCAGGGAACATGTCCAAGATTTAAACTGACAGWTCCCATGTAGTAAATGATGGACTGATCTGAATGACAGAAGATGCTGTGGCAGCTTAACCTCTTTGGGAAAAGAAGAGCTGATATTCGCTCCACTATTAAGGATAGCATGCAAACCCCTGCAATTTCTGAGTGAGAGACATTGAAAGCTCACATTCTTGTTCTTTTCCCAGCTTTGAAAAAGATCTYTTCCACATTGCCTAAGTTTTAAGGCTCACGTTTTTTCCCCCCCTAAATGTCTGACTGGCACACAAGTGTATCATTGCTTTGCATCCAAGGAAGCACACAATGTTGTAATGCCGTTGTTCTCCAGATCTGTTCAACAATATTTTGGTCTCTGAGTAAGGTATCCCACAGGACAGAGTACACAGATAGCTGCGTCTTCAGCAGTGATTATAGTCAGCAAGTACCCACAGTCTGAGGTGCAGACTGCTGACTTTCAGCTTGGGATTTGTTTCCTCATCATTATCATTGAATATATTGAAGCAAGGGGACTCACAGCTTTTGGGTACCTTACCTCTGTATTTTTTTTATTCATTGGCAAACCAAATTATTAAGYTTGACTTTTTAAGGCATTAAATAATTTTTTATTCATTATTGGACCTTACAGCTGGCAGCTCTGTTCTTGAGATGACTGTAACTATTGGATCCTCTATTGCTCCTCCCAGCAAAAAAGCCTCACATACAACCTGCTGCATGGTTATAACTGGCTTAAGTTTGAGTCGTGATACCAAAGCCTACAGAGTGCTCATAAACCTGCACTGTGGAAATATTTGCCAACTTCAAATAGAAGACTGTCAACTGAATAAAAGCAATCTTTTTCTGAAAACACTTTGTGTTGCTCCTGGACAACTTCCACAGCTGTTACATAAAAAATGGATAGAAACTACCGCTGCTAACCCTAAGGATTTAAGGTTCTTCAATAACTTGCACACAATCTTATTGACTTTGCTTTTTTTTCTGTTGTTCCAGAGATCTTGATAAAAACAGTCAGCAGCCAGAAAAATCTATATACAATGAGATGCTACTGTRTGGGCCAGCATACTGAATCTAGTCTAGCCTGAGATACCTTTGATAGGTGAGTGAGCAGCAGCTAAATCCAGCAGCCTATGTAATATCAGCCTTGTCTTCCTCTACCTCTAATTCAGCTTGTCACTCTTCTCCCTTAGTAAAGACAAGCATCCTGTGACACTTGCTGTGCTGGACTTGTTCTTCGCCACTTTACCTGATGACTTTTCAAGCCTTGGTCCAGTAAGCAGAGAATGAACAGCAATCCCAYCTGTACAAGTTGATATCTTTTCTCCAATTACTGTTTTTTCAAATCCTTTAGCATTATCCCAGGCAGACAAGTGTGAACGTGAATGCYTATTGACCACAGTCTTGTACTAAGCTGATATTAATTTCTGGAGGCAAGGGGTGTGCTTATCTCTTCAGCTATTGAACCAGATACATAATGGCCCAGAATACTTACTGTTATGATAATTCCAGCCTGATTCTTAATAACTGCACCATAAAGGCAGCAAAAAGTACTTCAGTAGGCATTTTGTTTTCCACATGTGAGTGAATGAATGAAGTCTGGGCCAAAGGAGTTTATCGGTCACTATACTTTATGTGTTCCTTCTGTTCTGTTAACATGGCATGAGAAAGCATGTGACTGAAGTAATTAAATTTACTGAGCCCCTAGACATCTCTGAAAGCTGAGGAGGCCATAATGTATTCATGCCTTGCGTTTTCATGGCACTTTTCATTTATAAAATTTCTCCACACAAAAATACTGTAGCTCTTGATCCCTGCTGCTATCTCTAGCACTGTTATCTGTAGCAAGTTTATGCATCAACAATATATTATGTACTGAAAACTGCACAAAATTCACTTGCATCAGGGGAAAAAAAAAAAGCAGCAATAGAGAGGCACAAGCATGCCTGGTCTTGTAAAAACTCATTTTCATTTTGGACACCATTTTGGACAAGCTATTCATGTACAAAAGTTAGCAYGTTTCAACAGATGTTACAAAATCCAGTCTAAAACTCTGCTGCCTAGGTTAGTAATGGTTTCACTTGGCCTCATGGACTACTTTAGTAGTCAAGTAGGCAAGGAATGAAAGACAAGATCCAAAGTAATCATGAAAAAAAATCTATGCACTTGTGATTTACTTAGTAAATATTACTCAACAGCAAGTGAGTGGGAGGATTAAAGAGAAGGCCTGTGTTCTTTGTTAATAATGAGAGACGTTTTTCCATAGGAAAGATCGGTATTGGTCATACAAAGCGGCCAGTATCATAGACTCTTTTCTGGAATTACATACTTAACTGCATGAATGGAACTCAGCTTCTTAAAGACCTGGTTGTTACCCTCAGGAGGTTCCTTCCTAAAAACTGGTCCTTTTCCCTCAGTGTTCATCATTATAACCTAGTTCTGAAATATTGCCTAAAACATTATATGTGCAGCTTTGCAGCATGCTCTCAGTGCAGTTTCCAGTATGAGAGCTTC
Organism: Oceanodroma leucorhoa; assembly: GCA_030449065.1. Lineage (NCBI taxonomy): Eukaryota > Metazoa > Chordata > Aves > Procellariiformes > Oceanodroma > Oceanodroma leucorhoa. Next base: position 374,644 of record JASVER010000106.1, read on the forward strand.
ATCTGATGGTTTATGGATAGATATTGTGTAGATCCTTTATAGTACTGTAATACAGTGATGGTCCTGCAAAGCTCAGGGCTTAAAGCTCTCAGAAATGCAATTCCCATTCTGTCTTTAAAAAAGGCAGAAATAATGCTGGAAGGCTATATGCAGATATGTGGATATGTATATTGAAGTTCTAGACTAAAATGAACATGGCAAGAATTAAATCAATGATGTTCTTCTCATCCATTATTGAAAGAATTCTGGGTTTCAGAATAGCCCGTAGAAAACACTCTGTGATGACTTCATATATAGCCAGCACCACTCGCCGGTGAACAGTGCAGAAAAGATCCATTTCTTGCTGCAGACTATATGGTGTRTTTATGATGGGACTCCTGTAGAGGTAATTTCATGTGAAATTTAGAACTGGTTCCCAAGTCATACAAAGTGCTGGAGGAAGCAAAGTCAGAATGCTAACCTCCAGGATACACAGATTTCCACCTACTTTAACAAGCTTCATAGATTTTTCCCTAAAAAATAGATTTGTGCTGTTTCTCAGTATAATTCTTGAAGGACTTTAAGAAATAATTTGGAAACAGGAGTGTATGGGCTTGTGACGTCAAGATGTAGTGTGTTGAATGGCAAGCTCTCTCTTCCTAAGAGATCGTTGAGCAAGAAATCAAGGTCTCTGAATTCCGACTGCGTATCAAAGAAATCATTCAGGGAACAATCTGGAAAAGCAGGCAGTATTACTTATCTGCCTCATAGGTTTCTTGCAAATAGAGCAGCGTATCAAAATTTCCTTTCTAAATCTCATGCTAAAGGTCAAGTGCAGTAAATTGCTGCAGTTGTACAGAAGTAAGTGGAACTAAAGCAGTCTTTACTATAGATCTAGCGTGCACTTYCATACTAGATGACTCTGCATCTTTTCTTTTTAGTATTACTGCAATGTCCTTTATCCCACAGAGACCTTGCAATTCAGCCCCAAACATGTTTAGTTTTAGTTAACATATTTGCTCAAAAACGGTCCTTGTTCTATTTTAATTGAAAAAGAAGTGCCATATTTTGAGCAAAGAAAAACTGCTTGAGTGGAGGGGGCTGGAAAAAAAGAGGGGCTTCCTTAAACCACAATAAAAAACTCAGTGAGACCAGTCATATGTGTTTCACATATTGTTTACATGTGTTTTCCTTTCAAAGGCTGTGGTTGAGCAGTAAGAAGGGAGGCCGTCTGTTTTCCTTTTGCTGGTGATGCAACAACCTGGCCAGGTAAGAGCATCAAGAAGGAAGAAGTTTGTGCCTTCCTTAGAATAACTAAACATGCCTGGAAAAGAAAAGCTTTCAAGATGACAAGGCAACACTACAGGCTTGGGGAAGAGTGGCTGGAAAGCTGCCCAGCGGAAAAGGACCTGGGGGTGCTGGTTGACAGCCAGCTGAACATGAGCCGGCAGTGTGCCCAGGTGGCCAAGAAGGCCAACAGCATCCTGGCCTGTATCAGGAATAGTGTGGCCAGCAGGAGYAGGGAGGKGATCGTGCCCCTGTACTCGGCACTGGTGAGGCTGCACCTCGAATMCTGTGTTCAGTTTTGGGCCYCTCACTACAAGAAGGACATTGAGGTGCTGGAGCGTGTCCAGAGAAGGGCGACGAGGCTGGTGAAGGGTCTGGAGAACARGTCTTATGAGGAGYGGCTGAGGGAGCTGGGGTTGTTTAGYCTGGAGAAGAGGAGGCTGAGAGGAGACCTTATTGCTCTCTACAACTACCTGAAAGGAAGCTGTAGAGAGGTGGGTGTTGGTCTCTTCTCCCAAGTAACAAGCGATAAGACAAGAGGAAATGGCCTGAAGTTGCTCCAGGGGAGGTTTAGATTGGATATTAGGAACAATTTCTTCACCGAAAGGGTAGTCAGGCATTGGAACAGGCTKCCCAGGAAAGTGGTGGAGTCACCATCCCTGGAGGCGTTCAAAAAATGTGTGGATGAGGTGCTTCAGGGCATGGTTTAGTGGGCATAGGTGCTGGGTTGACAGTTGGACTCGATGATCTTAAACGTCTTTTCCAACCTTAATGATTCTATGATTYTATGATTCTATGACATGTGGAATGGGCAGAGAATAAGCATGGCCGGGAGGGAGGCTGCAGCATGGGCAGGAGGTAGAAGGTGCCCATATCTCACAAGCAGCAAAAAGAGGGTGTATGGGGACTGACTGTTCAGAGTACTGTGAAGTGAGGCCAGTGGAAGCCTCAAAAGGAGGTGATTCTTTATGAAATGGGCTGCAGACCTGGGAAACTCCTTGCCAAAGGTGATGTGGATGCAAGAAGCTTGTGGGGGCTCAAAGCAGACTGGACTGGTATTTGGAAGAGAGATCCTGGGATTATCTGCTAAGCAGACAAGCTACATCAGGTTAAGGTCTCTCCTGAACCGTAAATACTCAGAAACTGGCAAAGCATTAGAGGGTAGTATTAAATGTTTTTTCCTTGTTCTTATTTTTCCTTAGGCTACTTTTTATGGCCCTAATTAGAGAGACAATACTGCACAGATGGTCCAGGATAACCCTTGGTCTGAACCAGTATGGCTCTTCTTCCGAGACAGGCAGCCAGCACTAATAAGGGATGAAAAGAAACTACCCCAGAGGGTACCATGTGCGGTATATTGCAATCCCAGAAGTTACTGAAAGATTACTGGAGAGACAATAAATCTCAAATAAAGGACCCCATTGCCATACAGAGCTGTGTTTATAACCAATTTTCATTTGTTCTCTCCCTCTCTGAGCTTTCTTGGGTTTAAAATTATCAGCACCCTAGTTCCTGTTGTAATACAACCCAGCTTTTGAGGCTCTAGGCTCTGTTGGGAATTTTGGGGGTGGGGAAGTCTCACTTTCAGGAAAATGTGTAGGCAAATCCATCTGTAAGCTCCGACCTTCATGCTCAGAGTGTATACAACAGACTGGTGCTACAAGAATGGTGCTTCCAGGCGCCATTTCCAGCAGGTTAAACCCTCCAGATTTTTTTCCAGATATGTAGCCAGGAGAGACCAACTAGTTCAGCCATATTCACTGACCAGAGGATCACAGGGATAGACTATTATATACAGAAATGGCCACTGAGCACCACAGTGTGCAATTAATACCACCCTATCACTGACAAAAACAAAACTTTGGCCTCAATGTTTGAAGACTTGTTTTAGATCTCTCTGGCTGCGGATTCAAGTGAAGGACAGGGATCCATAGCTGAGATGGTTGATTCCTCTGTGGTAGATATCAAATTTGAGAGCTTACTGCAGCCTGTTGCTATAACAGTTCCTCAGCTGTGGGGTCAAGCCAGGACCCATTTGTTAGGAGATGTCTGCAGAAGACTGCTGACAAGCGTGTTCAGAAAATATCTAAGCAACCCTACCCAGGGAGCAGTTTGTACCTTAGAGCGTCCTCTTCAAGGAAACACCATCAGCTCTAGCAAGCCGGGCTTGCAGGGAATCCCTCTGGAGAACAGCTCTGCTCTGGGGTCCCTCAGGTCCTTGTTTTTTCTCCAAGAAGCACCAACAAGGCTGGCAATACACAGCACTACTGTCACATGGAGCGGTCCTCAGTGGGGACTGGTTTGAGCCCGTTAGCCTAAGGAGCTTTTTGCAATCAGTGCCAGAGACTAATGACTGCAGTCGATCCTGGAGATAAGAGGGAATCAGTCTTTGCCTACTCCTGAATGATCCTGCAGCTTAACAGCTCCAGCTCTGAAAACATCAACTTAACGTCATGCCTGTAGCCACCCACACTTTATCCAGGGGATTAGATTAAGAAATCTTCAGGTTTTTCTCCAACAACAATGTCAGTATTTTGCCAACATATGATACATGCAGTRTTCACAGAAAGAAAAAGAAAATAAGATGCAAATTTGTTGCTATTGTCTGCAGTAAGAAAAGTTAAAGGCAAACTTTTGATACTTCTGAAATAAAACACTGTTCTTATTTAATTTTTGGGAGAGGGCAGGGGAGGGCTTGTGCAACTAAAAAAGCACATTTCATTTTGAAAAATAATTGTAAAATATCCTATGTGCTGTTCTCTAGAGAGGGAGAAGATCATTTTGGCTTAGGCTCTTTCTACTAGTCTGAAATGCAAGCTGTTTCCAGTGACAATCAACCTAGTTCAAATAAAGCAAGTGATGATAGTTTTTCTGTACATTGTCAGTCCATTATTATCTTTCTTTCTGAAGAAACATCTGAAGGTCTGGCATGAACACAATGACATCCAGAAGAGTCTGGAAAGTGCTTTGAATATTAAAACAGGGCGAGGAATGGGGATAGGTACAGGGCATCTGCCTAATGGCTCTGCTAAAAGGATGTGGAATCTACATGCACACATACCCATGGCATCATATAATTTCCTTAATTTTCTTTTCTAGTTTCATTCAGTGAGAACATCACAAGTTTTCTAGGAAACAAACAAAAAAAAAGTCCCAGTGTATATGACTGTGCAGAATGTGACAGAACGGTGCAGAACTGGCGTCAGCGTGTACAGTACAAACAACAGTACAAAAAGTTAAAGGAAAATAACCTTAACATTTCAAACAGAAACAGTCTACATACACAGAGCATCAATTTAGCATGTTCCCAASAAGCAACATTATCTAATAAGCAAAGAGACAACTAAGAACAAGGAACTGGAAGGAACAACCAGGGTCATCAAGTCTAACTTCTTGGAAGGGCAGGTAGCCTTTTGATAGAYATTAGCTCAAAAGAGGTCTACAGAGCAGCTTTGCCTCTCAATCCCATATACCATAGGCCACACAACTTTTCCCAGTTGCGCAAACCCTGACAGCACCAAACACAAAAGAAGGGGGAATCAAGGGCATGACCAAAGTGCTTAAACCTCACAGCTGCAAAAATTTAGGAATAAGGGATAATTCAGGTTTATTAGCACTCTAGGAGYAAATCACAGTTATTCAGTCTGGATAAGGCCTGCTCTACATCTGAAAAGGAAACTTTGCAAATAGTAACCAGGCACAGAACCATGCTGTTATTGCTGTGTGGATGTTTATAAATAGCTGAAGTCCAACACTATTTTATATGTGAAACCTATGCAGAAGCAATCARTCTGGCAGATATTTAATCTATGTGAGCCAACTTTTTTTTCCTATTCTTCCTGTGAACGTACAGACCCAATGCAAAGGGCAAACCTCCTAACAGCCAGTGGTAGTGTTGAGAACAAAAAGGAATCCTCCTTTCATCTAGATCAAAAGAAGACGTCTGGGCTGATCTGAAACACCCTTTTTACAAGTTGATGGGTGCAGATATCCTCTAGTTGACATAGCTGCCCAGGGAACACACACAGATGCACACTGTGAGCTACTGGAGCTAGTTATTGMAGGATCAAAACCGTCAGTTTCCTGCTGCCTTCTTAGAAATTGCATGATACTCAGGCCCATTCTGAGTCTAAAAAATAGGATTAAGGACGTCTATTTAAAAATAGAATGCAGCAAGAAAAGCCAAGGAGAGCTCCCAGCTGACAAGACAGGACCAAAATGGGTTGGGTASCTCGAGACTTGTGTTATTTCCTCCTCCCAGTGACTGTCTTTTCCCTGAACCATGGCCAGACTGAAGTCCTCTGCACAGCAACCAAGTAGGGAAAGAGAAGTTAATATTTTCCCACAGCTGCATTTCCCAAACGGCAAGAGGAGCTGTAGCCCTCCACCACCACCATGGGGCCACCGAGGACAATCAGGACTGGCCATGACATAGTACAGACCCTAMCAAATCCTTCCAGCCTGCATGTGCTTGTGGTCTAACGAGCTCTACTGGAGTCCTGGTCCCTGACCAGCCCTGAATCTTTCTCCTGAGGCTGAAGCAGCAAGTGGCTGTTGCATTAAAGATAGTTGTTTCACACAGCACCAGGCGGGTGCAAGGCCAAAAAGTCATGGTAGCTATAAGGAATATAGGTAATCTAATCTAAACTAAAAGGCATTTTTTTTCTTGTCTTTTTTTTGTTTTTGTTGGGGGAGAGGGATGGGAAACGATGCTCCCCTGCCTTCAAGTCTTGCAGTTGCTGGAACAAATGCGCATTTCATAAGCACCTGGAAGATAACAAGTCACAGCAGCAGCTGCTTCATGTAGCAGCAATAACAAGTAGCCCGTGTGGATTTGTCAGGAATAAATTGTGTTGAAGTGATCTGATCTCCACTTTTAGCAAAGTAACAGGTTTTAAGAATAAAGGAAAAGTAGCTGTCACAAATCTTACCAYTACTAAGGTTTTCAAAATGGTTGCATGTGACATTCTAGTAAGTAAGCCGCAGCAGCATGGTCTAGATGAGACATGATCAATTGGGTACAAAGCTGGTTTGACAACATATCCGAAAGGTTATCGGTGGTGCTTTGTCAGAGTGGAAGGATGTAGAAAGTGGAGTTCAGCCAGGTCTGTTCTGGATCCAATCCTGGCATGTGTTTTCATTAACAAATTAGACAATAGAAAAGACAGTATGGTTATTAAATTTTCAGATGGCATAAAGCTCAGAGGCACTGTAAGCACAGGAGGACAGGATTTGAATTCAGAATGATTTTGAAAAATTGTATAACCTGTCTGGGGTGGGAGGGGGAAAGCTGAAATTCAGCAGGGACAAGTGCAAGGTTACAAACTTCAGCTTATACAAATACAGCAATACCAAAATTTGACAATAGTAGCTCTGTAGCAAAGTGTGGTATCACAGTAGATGACAAGCTGAATTGCTTGTGAAAAAAGAGAAATCATCACCATACAAGAGTGAACAAACAGGGTTATAACTTTCAAGATGTGCTGTAGTCCTTACTTTGGCACTAGAAAGACATCARATGCCGTATTGTATTCAGTTTTGAATGTGACTGCTTAGTAAAGATGTGTAGCCATAGTCCAGAGGAGAAGAGCAGTACCAGAGGTATAGAAAACATGACCAGGGCAGAAAGACTGACAAGCTTGGTGCTTGTTTAACTTTAATAAGTCTCATAAGAAACTCTTCAACAAGCTTAATGTAGGTAAAAGRCTTGTTGCAAACAGGAACATAATAATCTATTTTCTAAGTCTCCAGGGCTCCGGGGAATGCAACAAAAAAAAAAAAAGCCTGCATTACAGCAAGAAGTTTCAGTTTGAACTTTCAACAGTGAGACTTGCAAAGCACTGGAAAGATTTCTCTTTTAGACATAACTTTGTGCTAATGGCCTAACTCCAGCTGAACCAATACCTTTTATATGAGAGTCAGTGCATCTTACTGAATGCAAGCCCTCATAAAGTTCATGCACCAAATGAGTGGATGTGGGATCCCTTTGGGAGTCTCAGCAGYGGTGAGCTCCAGGCTGGCTTTATCAGACACTTACGTCTGGCAAAATCCAGTGAGTTTCAGTACGAAGACTCAGTTTGGGCTATTCCACCTGGGCTTTGCTCATGGCATCAGTGTCTTCCCCTCTTGCTATTTTCTTGCTTCCTGAACTGTTCAAGGAAAGTTTGTTTGCATGGCAGTGAGAATGACAACACATTTTACAGTTTCCCTAGGGTGGCAGAAAAATAAAAAGCTTTTTGTCAAACGCTGAGACAAACACAAAAAATCCATGGCTTGGATGTGGTGTTTATTGAAGCACCATTTACTACCTGTCTCTTGGTTCATGGACAGACCACTCTGTGGAGTTRAAAACTTCTTTGTATGGCTTAGAGTGATCTTCATTAGATATGCTACTTAGGCTTTYATTGCAATTTGATGTGCTGAACAATATGGCACTTGCTCATGATACATTGCTTTGTTTCTCCTGTGGTACCACTGCCCAAGTGTAGGGAAACGTGTTCTGTTGAATCTGGTGCCTCTGACAGTGAGTGATCATATGCAATCAATGATAATTAAACCTATCGATCCCATGGATTCATGTCAGACCTGAGCCTCTTGCASTGACTCAGTGTTGCATCACCAGAAAATCGTCATTTCTGAAGTCGGACTGTCAAGTTCTGAGATGAGGCTACAGAGCACAGAGGAAGACTGAAAGGCYGGTGGTATTGGGGTCCATCCAGCTGTCAGGAACAGTGGCCTCTCTCAGTGATGATGACCTTTTGACTGTATACCCTCCTGGACTAGGGAACGGATAGAAAACATCTGGGGACAGATGCCCAACAGCTGCACGTTCACAAGCTAGCACTCTCAGATATCAAATATGTTTGTATTGTATGTAGGACTCTAGCTGCAGTGTCTTTTGTTTTCTGGGAGTCTGCAAAGTTGTGTTCCCTTTGATGTCTGTTAATATGTAATATATTTGATTGATCAACCACAAGCCTTTTCAAAGACTTGAAAAACTAGTGGCTGCTAAACTCCACTCAAAGCGAATTCAGGACCAGTCTTCCATTTGTGAGCTTGGAAAGCTGCTGCTGACTCCAAAAAAGCACGAGGAGAACAGCAACTGCCGCTTTATTTTTGTTTTGCCAACTCAGAGACTCCACCCACCACTGARCACAAGAGCCCTCTGATCAGCACTCTTGCTTTGGTGACCTTCAATTCTTTAAGCATTGCTCGTAGCCATTGAAAACTAAAAAGCTGAAGTTCATGCAGAAGCAAATTGAGGGAGAAGTAAGTAAATGCTGGGATCTAATCTTTTAGATTTATGGTAGCCATAGAYTGTAGCCATATACTTTTAAAGACAGAAGGAGCCTTTGTAATTTTCACTTTGCATAAAACAAGGTGGAGTGTTACAGTCATACCTTCAGTGAGCTAGACTGTGGGTTTTACAGACTTCAGGTGGTGGAGAATCTGTCATATCCTCAGGTGAACTCTCTGGCATTAAAAATATGCAGCTTATCTGTAGTCAGAACTTGTCTGGCTTGAGCTACCAGCCTGTGAAGTGTTATGCATTTGTATGCTAAATTAAAGAGCCCTTTGCCCTTATATATATATTATTCTCCTGAATTTCTATTTGGAGCTTTTTTCACTCACTGCTTTTACATTTCATTACTGTTCTGCTGCAAGAGTTCAAAGTTTTCAAATGAAAGTCCTATGCAATTCCAGGGGACAACGCTCTTCTCCTACATCAGTCTGTTTGCAGGACAATATGGAGTGAAGGGAAATGCATGCACAACTACCATCAATGCCAAATGTCAGCTTTAACAATTCTCCCCTCTCCCTCCTACCCCCTACCCCCYGAGTATGGATTATATCTAGGTCTTTTCACCAGGGGCCTATATCCTAGCAGTTTGCCATTCTTGGATATTAACGCTTGAAGTTTTAAGGAGCACAGGCAAAGAAGGGTGCTTAGCAACAATACAGATAGTACAACAAATACAGGATAAGCACTTTGAGATTAGATTTTAATGCCATCTTAATGACAACACCAAGATCTAGTTATTGCTCTGCGTAACTATGGCACTAACACAGATGCCAGAATACTGCAGCGCATATGCACTACTGGAGTTTCCACTTTGGGAAGTGGGATTTTGGAAGCAACCAGGACAAAGGGAGAGAAAGAGGTGACAGACAGCATGGTGTCAGGACAGAACTTCCTCTAGCTGAATAACATATTCAGTCTGCTCAAACAACTTGATGTTATGGTCAAAGTGCCCTCATTTGCATTCATTTCTCAGAATTTCTCTTGATCCCAACAGACTGGAGAATTACAGCAAAGGTATTGGCACTATTTATTAAAGATTACATTTTCTTGCAGGCTTTAACCCCCTTTTTAGCTCCATTGACTCCCAGGAATGACAGGTATATTATTAACAGGTACAATCAAGTTTCAGAAATTATGTCTGTGGTTTTTTTTGAGAGAGGACTAGTTAAACTAAGCATGTGAAAACTGGTCAGCCAAAACCAAAAGTGAAAGCTGTGAAATGCTACAAACTCCCCAAATAAGGTAAAGTCAGCTTGCCTTTTGGGAATCACTGGCCAAGAAGCAGAAGGGAAAGGTAGCCAAAATTGGAAACAGATCCTCAAGCCCAAACCCTGTGCAATGTAGAAGAAAAACAGCAAGATAGGATCTGAAGAGTTYGACATGGGACATGAGAAATTGTCCCTCTTACCTCTTGTCTAAGRTGATGCCCTGGAAGGATTCGGTATGGTAGACACAAGCCTCTAAAAAAGACCACCGTTACTAGAATTTCATTCCCGCACATGTCCCAAAACAGGGGTATAACCTCGTCTTTACTTGTGCCCCACTGCTAGTACTGCCTTTATACCATGCCCTATACAAGACAAGCTTTAGAAAGGCAGGATGACTGCACATATTGAATGGGGCGGGAGGAATGGGGAAACAAGACAGCAGACCTGTTTGAGTCCAGAGAATGGATCAATGGCAGAAACAGGAACAAAACCCCAGTCCTTCAATGTCTTTAATGTTGCCATCTTAATACACGCTCCGTCTGACCTCGCACCAGCTTCAGGAGCTACTTCGCACACAGTCCCTTATCATGCTGCAAATCTCCTCTGAAAAACAACCAAGTGCAAAGGACTTACAGTTCATTGTCCTGCTCTTTCATCTCTGATTCTCCATGCTGCCACAGAARGAGCCAAGTGAGCAAGGCATCACGGTCCCTTTACTCCTTTCTTTCCTATATGTCATATACCTTAGAAATAATCAGCTGCGGGAAAACTGAACAAACTGGTAGGATGTTATTGCATGCCCATTATGGCCACGTGGTGATTTATCACTGTGTGATATGCTACTTCTATGCTGAATCTGGTTAGTGTACCACCAAAAAAGTGATGGCTGGTTTGAAAGCTTCACAGAGGTCAGGGGCAAACTCTGTGTCAGAGCAGTGTAAAAATCAGTTCACACTAAGAATATCTGGAGCTGTGCTTTTGTCACCCAGTAAAATTTCACCATCATTTCAGATCTCTTATTGTCCTTGTGYTGATCTTTGCTACAAGGAGAAGAAAATGACTGAACAGGAGACTTAATGGTCCGTGCATCAATGCCTCAAACCCTTTCTCTGTGAACCCTGGAAGCACATGTTCATCTCCCAGCAGGCCTGACTCAGGCCCTTCTACTTTCCAGGAAAGACACAAAGCTGCAGCTTTCTGTAYGTTGGCCAAAGGAGAAATAGGAAACAAAGGAGACAGAGGGCCAAAACAAGCATTCATAAGGGAATGAGAGGCTTTTGAGGAGAGAATAATGAAACATGAAGATAATGTCAGAGGGAGTAGCCACAGAGAAAACTCACAGAAAGAGCAAAGCTAAGGAGAGGTGGGAGGAAAATGCTGATGAGAGGCTAAGGGGAAGAGAGAGCAAAATGAAACAGAAAGGAGTCTCAGCAAATTTCCATAATGTAACACTGATGAAGCCTTTTATGATTATAGACAGGGATTCTCAGAAATGTTCCCTTGCAGGAAGTTTGCATACTCAAATTTTAATATCTTTGAACACTTTCCCAGCCTCAGTAGAAGTGGAAACCTTTTTGCTAGTGCTGCCTGCTCTAAATCTGRGCTACCCCTGTGCATCACCAAGCTCCATGGAGGAATATCACTGAGGTCTGCTCTGGAGGGACTGGCACATTGACTTTAGGTCCATGCTGCCTCCAGTGTGATAGCCCTKCACTGAAACTGCTCTTCAGGAGAAGCAGGGTAAGAAATACGCTATGTCCTGCCAAAGCAATGGAGACATTGCTTGCATGGTACCTTGTGGGACCTGGACACAGGTTGGCTCTTATCCAGAGCTAGACAGAAGCCTGAGCTGCTTCAACCTRTGTGTTGGATATAAAATACCATGGAAAGTAATGACATTCTGGCTACCTGAAGCAAAGCCAAATCCACAAGTCTGTATGGCCTTAAGTGCTTCCAGAAATCTCAGCCCGCACCTACTTCTAGTCCAGACTCAAGCACCGATCCAGTGTGCAAACAAACAGTGCGCATGATTGCTATTTATGTACCACCATTTGTTTACCTGAYTCTATCCTCTCAGACTAGCTATTGTTCATTTTCCCAGACTGAATGTTTGGCCGCAACATTTCCTGAGATAGATCTACACAACTATAAATAACAAAAATATTATAGTTGTCCCTGAATTAATTTTTGAAAGGTATGCACCGCCATTCAATAATAGTGTCAAAAAAAAAAGACTGCAAGAGAAATCACCTTACAGTAGAGAGGAAGTTTTTGAGTTCCACAGACTGATTTCTACCAGACTTTTCCAGCTGAAACACATTTTGCTTGTGCAGTTGATTTGTACAGAATAAATCCATCTCAGTCACTTCATGAGGACTGACACCCGTTGTCTAGTCTCTCTGAGTCCTACGAAATGATAAGAAATAGTCTCTGATCTCTTCAGGGCCTCTGCTGCAGACTTCAGGGGGAGGACTTTCCAGAGGATTCCCCTCAAAGTTGCACGAACAGTAATTGTATCCCCAGTCCAGGTTCACCAGCTCCCCAAAGCTTGCTGGAAGGGACCGTAAATGGTTGTTTCCCAACCAAAGCGTGCGCAGATTCCTTAAAAGACAGACATCCTCAGGCAGACTCTCCAGTGAGTTGAAGAGTAATAGCAACGTTTCCAGTTTCTCCAGATGCCGAATGCTGGAGGGGATTGTGCCTATTTTGTTGTCGCTCACGTCTAGAAAGGTAAGGCTCCTCAGCTGGCAGAGGGGTGCAGGCAGTTCGGTGAGGCTGTTGTTGGCCAGGTGGAGGCTGTGCAGCCTTTGAAGTGCCCCCATTTCTGGAGGCAGAGAGCTCAGGCTGTTGTTGCTCAGAGTGAGCCTCTCCAAGTGACTCAAAGCACCAATTTCAGCAGGGATTTTCTTCAAGTTGTTGGAGTCCACATAGAGGCAGGTTAGGTTCCTGAGGCGGCTGATCTCTCGGGGGAGCAGCTCCATCCGGTACCTCAGGCAGCTCTCTCGTTCTGGGCTCATCTCCAGGACCTGCAGCTGGTCCAGGCCAAAGACCTGCACAGGAATGGATGCCAGCTCTCTGCCTGAGATCTTGAGTTTCTTCTTCCCTTCATACTTCGGATCGTGCTCTGTAAGGTACCTCCAGAGTGGATCAGGGCCTGTAGAGGCACACCCAAAGGAGGTGGCTGTGTCCATTGACCCACCAGAACCGTGGCTGGTTGAACTGAGACAGTCGCTGATGATTTGTTGCACGCTCCACAGACAACCCTTGAGGTTCTCGGTGGATCGAGGCCCTCYGTCAGCTTTCCTCTCTGACAGGCACGTTACCAACACACATGCAGAGTGTTTGGGTTGCTCAGATACATCCCACTGAGTAAACACTCGGTGTTCTCACTTGATCAGGTGTTTCCCTTCCAGCTCTGCAGCGTACACAAAACCCAGCTCCCGGGCTATGACGTTGCCTTTCGTGGCTGCAGCCAGTGAGCTAGTGGCAAATATCTGTCTGTGTTTAGAAAGCGAAACAGCAGCACTGTGTCTCTGCTTTTCAGCAAATTGGTTCAAATCCTTGTTTGTGTGTAGCAGTCTCCTTCTGGGAGCACCTAGCGTGCCATTGTCTGAGGAATTCACACTGGTCAGTCCCAAGGGATTGCAATGGAAGCAGCAAGGCTAAGTAGGTAAAGCACATAGTAAACGGGACAAGAAGACAGACTCATAGTTGGGGAGCTGGGAACCATGAACAGATCCTGTCCTCAGGTCAGTTTGTGCCTTTAACATTCAGCAAACARAATAAACTTTGAAATCTGGAAGTCCTCCTCCTTCCTGCTGAGTGTATGAACCCCTGCACCACAGAGATACTCTCTTTCTTGTGCTGCACTTGCTCTGGCATATTTAAAAGAAAATTTTTATTCCTTGCTGGCATAGCTTTTGTAGGAGACATGTAAAATGCCACGTTTATCCCAAGCCACTCAGCACAGCATCTGATGTAGAGAGCAGGGCATTTTCCTGGAAGGAGAAAATTTTGGGTTTGAAGCCTCAGGCTGGGAGAGCCCACCTCTTTTACTTCATTCTCTAATCCTTAAGGCTTTCAGCTGAAAAATGTTTAGCACAACCATTTCAAGGAGAGGGGGTCTCCACAGCCTCCCACAGGCTGCCTCCCACAGGCTACTAAAGGTAARAAGACAATGTGTTAGAGGTATGGTGTAAGCAGGTCTACCAGGTTAGGTCTTGTGAAGGTGGGGCACATCACCTCTGCTTTCCCACCCTGCTCAGTTCTGATCTCCTCGGCCCAGGATGGTGCTGAGTTTCCAGAGAGCCTGTGTCCCAGCACCAGGGGCGTCTGTGGCTGCAGAGATGAGTGACGAGTGCTGGGAGCCCTCTATTCAGAAGATGCTGAGAAGAGGATTTCGGCATCATTGCTCAACCCTCTGAACTTACACTTTAGGCTCTGCTGTTTTTTAATTGTGTTTCACCCTGAAATACAGATTTTCAGGGCTGTCACATACCGGCTGTTACTCTTAACTTGGATTCAGAGTGCAAATACCATAACCCTATTGAAATCAAGCCCTGAATTTCCTCCAGATTCATTTTCAGCATCTGTAAGAGAAAACTATATCATTTGCATAGTATCGAGCAGTGTTGTGAGGCTGCTTTGGCATTATAAGCTCCTGGGATGCTGGTGGTCGGAGACAGGCCTGCTGGGCTTCCCAATAGGGACTGCGCAAGCTATTGAGCTGGGGCTATCACAATTGAGTGCACAATGGCATGAGCAGATCCTGGGGACACTGAAAGTGGTTACTCCTGCTCTTTAGGGTCACCATTAATGTCAATAGGGTCTGAAGGCTGTGCTAGCTCCATCAAGAAACGGTGGACATTTTACACGAAAAAGATTCAGCAGAACTTGAGAAAGTRTAATAGTTGTTCATAAGTAAGAACGGGTACAATAACTTGGAAATATATGTACATCGGAGATGAATACAGCATCTGAATACAGCAAGGAAAAAAGAGATTTTTACTTGCAAGGGAAAGTTGCTTACCAGAAATGACAGACCTCACAATTAACYATCAAGTCCTGCTCCACAAGCTGCCAAAATGCAATCTATAGCAGGGTAGAGCTTGGCCAGTTTCCACATGAAAAGACTGAGCCATCAGTAAAATCTATTTTCTTCTTTTTTTTWAAATAATTTTAATTATTATTTTTTTAAAGATGCCCAGAATGTAAAAGCTGTGCTCATCTCCCAGCCAGTTTTGTGGTCAGAGCACAGAACTTGGGCTTAGCTGCTACAGCRTTTTTATTGTTTCTCTGGAAAAAAAACACAAACATTTGGTTTAGTCCTGAACAGAGTAGTCTTGCTTTGATTACACATCTCCAAATAAACATGTAGAACAGAGTTCAGCCTTACACAGTTGAATTATCCCATATTAACAACAAGAGGTGGGAAAAGGACAGCTCAGGAAAATGGCATCACAAGGCTGTACTGAGAAAAGCCACTTACAAGTGGCAAAGAAGGGAAATAATCCATTCCCTGCCACAGCTTCCAAGCAGCAGCTAATTCAAAACTTTAGAAAACAAGTCTAAATTGTTAAATAATTTAACACAAARAAATATTTTCCTCAAACGGTCCTGTTGTTTTGGTTTGGTTTTTAATTTATTTATTTGACAGGCAAGAATTTTAATGGAATAATGGTCTGTTTGCTATAATTGCAGTAATTTACACACTTGATTTAAAAACAAAACAAAAAACAACCCACAGTGATACCATAAACCCCATGTGTCATTAGCACCTTTTTAATATGTAAATAATACACTGTCTGGCTCTCTAATGCAATTTTAACAGTGTATCCTCTCTTACCACAGGACCAGCCAAAACAAAATCCAACAAAAATATCAGCGTATTCCTGGGTTTAAACCTCAGACTCAGTGAACGGACYTTATGGTGATGTACCAACCGCTTTGTTGCAGAGACAGGAACGTTGAGATGGAAAAGCCTCAGCCTGCCTTTATTCAAGAGCAGTTAGAGGAGAGGCCATCAGCACTGTCCCTGCCCTATCATCTGCCACCTCCTGCCTGCATGGTCACCTTGCAAGATGCTGCCCAGACAATACACGTCTGCTTGTCACCTTCCAGCACACACAGTCACCTGCTCAGGCACAGAGGTATCTGCATTTTCTGGAGGGCAGCTTCTGACCATGCCCAGGGCTGTACTTGTAGGTTTACTGTCTGCCCAGATGGCAGATCTAATTTGGAAAGTAATCTCAGGCCACCTTTCCAAAGACTGCAAATATCCATGAACAGACTGAGGCAAAAACTGCTGCAGCTTTTGGTGTTTGAGCTTGCAGGGCAGAAATCCTGCAAATACGCTCTCCTTTCTTACCTTTTATTGCAGGTGACTTTTTAGGCACATTCACATAGGGCTTACTTCTGTAAGAGGTGGCAGCTATRGAAGCCTCCCTTTGATGACTATACCCCTAGAAACTGGGTGGCTATAAACACAGGTCTTGATCTGGGTCTGCAGCATGTGTCTCATACTCCTCTCACTAGTGACAGATTATGCTTGGTAAATGCCATTTGACTGGCTGGAGAGAAAACGAGATTTGAGAAAAAGCAGGGAAATGGCAGCCACTGAATTCAGGGCACAGAGACAGTCTGGGGTGCCTCCAGGAACAGACTGAACAGACAACCATATGCTAGGGAATATGCTGGAGCAAAGGGAATTAGGCCRCATCCCCTTTTCTGGGTGGAGAAGTTGCAGATGTGCATAACCCATGCAGATCTTTTAACTGCTATTAAAGATACAGGTGTGTCCCTCATGTTGCTAACACAGACTCTTAGCAATGGCTCCAACAGACATTCAAATGAAAAAGGTTATCCAAAAAAACCCCTGGATCTCCTTCAACCAGATACCACTGCACCATCTCACCCACTGGGGGTTGGACTAGATGAGCTTTAAAGGTCCCTTCCAACCCAAACTATTCTGTGATTCTATGATTCTATGATCTCACAGAGGTGAAAGACCCTGAAATTTGTTTAACAGAATATCRTTATGTATCTACCCTTCGCATGGTGCACTGGAGTGTATTAAAGTCTATGCCATGCAGACACACATGATGAGAGACAATCTACAGAGGCTGAGGAGTCACCGTCATGACAGGAATTAAATGTCATATTAACATGRCCCAGTTAACATGTTTGACCTCCATAAAACCTGCTAGTTGCCATCACATTTATTCAAAACGACGTCTTGTGCCATGTTGGGAGGCATCTCTTGCGTAGAAAACCTGTTCTGCCTCACCACTGGAGGGATGAAATCTCAGTCTGGAYTAGGAAAAATGGTTCTGTTAAATACAATGTGATCAACATGTTTGCTTAATACTGAAATATAGCAAGCTGACCTAAGATGCAGTAGAGTAACAGATATACCATCGAAAGTTACTTAAAAGTGGTAAGCTTTTCACTTCATGATATTTTCACTTTGATTGATCTTTCCATAGCAAGAAACACAGTAAAATCAAATCAAAGAGTTTATTTGCATAGGAAATAGCAAAAATAGCACCACTGAGAGCTACACAGTAAAGACTTTGTTTAACCCTGGCATGTGAACATGTTATTTAATTTAATTTTTCAGTAAATCAGAGGCAAATTTTATCTGCTACTGGGTGAGAAAAAGACTCTGAGGCTGGCAAATGGTTATCTCTGGGCTTTAGCAGCGGGGTCTGATTCTGGGGTGGTTATAGACAGCTGTGGCTTATGCTCAGCTTAGCCGGCTTGGAAGCACCATGCCATATGGTGAACATGCCAGCAAGGCAGACTGCCTCTCTTCTGTCTCCAAAAGACCTGATGAGATTTCCAAACACATTCAGCACTTTGTGCCTGTGTCAGGTTCACTACTCCGATCTCTCAATATAAACTGCTTTGTGCAGAAAAGTTTTGAAAATGCAGCTGCTCTGCTGGCTGGCACATATATCTGAGGCCTGATCACTCGTCAGACCCACACCTTTGTGGGTGGGATTGTCTTGGTTAGAGGGTTAAACTCACAAATGGCCTATTGTGAAGGTCTTTTCAGACTCCATCCCCTCTTTACTTTCTCTTTGCATTCTCAAGTTGATTTCGGCAATTAGCTGATAGGGGAAAAGGGACAGTGTCTGACTTTTTGCTTTCACCTTCAAACAAAATTTCCTCTGGGTTTCTGAAGACCTCTTTGTTCTGACCCTTTCATCAGAGATTAACCTTCTAGACCAGCCTGCAACTTCTCACCTACCCTCTAAAACACGACCCTGCCAAGTTACAATCATAGCAGATCATCTAAAAYGGTAAAGTTGGGTCACACTTGGCTTCCTGAGATTTTTAATGCCAGGTGATTTCTGTGCCGCTCTGGCTGATTTTTGGGTGAAGCAATGGTAGGGAGCTGTGTGTGCGCTGACAATGAAAAGSGGATTTGGCATCCCTGAGCTGAGGGAGGACAGCATCGCAGCTTTTTGCAGAGGCATCTCCCTGACAGAAGGAAGCTAAGATCCATCTGGTAGGACCAAACCCTGCAAGTGCTGGAGTTCTTGCACAGGGAACAGTGAGGAGGTTTAGATCATCTTTGMGGTCTCTTCAGGCCTTACTGTGAGATCCTACATGGTCCCCTAAAAAGTAGCTCCTATAGGATACAGATTCACTTATGGGCAGAAGAACATTAAATTCCATAGGGAATTTCTGGGAAACACACATTGGCTGTTCATAACTGTCTGTCCATTGTGAGCTGAATGTACTGGAGACCTCTTCCCCAGCTTTGGCATGGCTTTGCCTTCCTCCCCTCCATGTGGATGGCAGATAGCACCAACAATCCTGCGATCAGCCTCTGTCTCACAGTTAATGCCCCGGGCTGCACAATGCAGGATTTTATTTCAGTTTCAAGGGTGAGGGGTAAAGCTTTGGAAAGAATTAACCAGATAATAGACAAAAATTTTGGCATCGGAATGGTTTTGCATAAACAGCTACACAATGCATCGATACTGTATGCTCTTCAAAAGAGGAAAACTCTACTTATTTTTAATGTTGTAATATGCCCTGATGTTAGAGAAAACAAAAACAAATTCACATATCACATCAAAGATAATAATAATAATAATTATTATAATTCATAAAAATAATCTGACCGACCGGCAGCATTTGTTGGCTTTAGAAGGCCTCCCACAAAAGAAACACAGTTGAAGACATCTGAGAGCTCTTGGCAGGCATGATGAATTCAAGTTTTAAAAACAAGTCTGGGGATACTGCCTGCATGCTAGGGCCCTTTGACGTTAGCGGGTCTGGCAGCCAGGCTTGCATAGTAAGCACACTGAGTGGGGTCACACTGTCCATTGGCTCCCGGAGGTCCCTGTGGACCCATGAGACCAGGCACACCAGCTTCGCCTTGAGGGCCAGGTGGTCCTGGCATCCCATCTTTGGCATAGCCAGGGTCCCCTGGGAGGCCTAAAATAAAAACAAAATGCCCTTGGTGAGTGACACCCCCAGGGTGCAGTACTCAGCAGTATAATATCACAGGAGATGGCTTTGTTGCCAAACTGGGATGCAGCCATCAGTTTCCACACATTTGGGTCTGGCTAGCATGTATCTACAAGGATGTGACAAGTGTGTCTCCTCTGAAAGAAAGATTTCCACCCTCTATGGCATCCTTGGGCTGCACAATTCTGCTATGGCTGCTCTTCCTCTATCACCACRTTGAAGTTGTGCAGCTGCACGAGACAACTAATGACATATAGTCCTCACAGAGGGGAGGTGAGGATGGGAAAGCTTGAGGCAAGAGCCAACTTTGGGAGATAGATAACTCATTCGTATGAAGCACWGGGGGTCCATTGTTATTTTAAGGCAATGCAGGGCTAGTATGCCAAATGAAGACCATGGAGTTATGAAGGCTTCCCATAGTTTCCTCCCCCAACAAAGCAGGGTGAAGGCAAGACTGATAACGAAATATATTTGCTTTTCTTTGTCATCAAAGGAAAAGCACAAGCTGTATGCCTGAGGCACAGGTGTTGGATATGACCTTTTATAACATCTGAAGCTGCCTGGATCTCTGGGTTCAGCTTGGTCACACAAGATTCTGGCAAGGGCAGATAGGACACTTCACAGTGTATCTAGTAATTAAAGCTTCCCTTTGGATTTGTCCAAAAGGTCAGTTAACCTAGCTGTAACTGAGATGGATCATTATATCTGTCAATCAGGCTGAGGAAACAAAGGTGGCCAGATATGATGCTAGTGATATATTTCTTCCCTTTGGGCCACTTTCTACAGAAATTGTGTACGCCATATTTATGTTATGCTGATCATCTATCTAATATGGCAGAGACCTGTGTCCTTGTAGCAGTTCTGAGTGATGTGTTTTGTGGGGTGTTCTGAATACACAGACCTGGAATTCCTGGAGGACCTATTTCCCCTCGTTGGCCAACACCAGTGTCTCCTTTCTCACCCTTTGCTCCTCTTTCTCCTGTAGAGAGGGAAAGAAAAATAATGAACTGATAAGCATGATCTTCGGAAYTAAAGAATACTACCATAGGTCTTCCATCTTCTGAGATGGGACGTTAAGTGGGAATGAACACTCACCCCACTCCAATTCTGGCCAGAGGTGGAACACAGCAGCAATTGCTGGTCACATTCACCTCCTCTGGTTCAACAGACTGAGGCTGCTTCTAACACATGCATTTTGAGGACCACTTAGATGCTACTAACAGGAGAGGTGGATGCCAAAGTGTGGTGGACACACCCATTTATTGGACTGCCCAAACACACCAAGTTTCACTCACCTTTGGGACCAATYGGTCCAGGTGGCCCTTCAGACCCAATCTGTCCAGGCTGGCCAGGCTCTCCCGGAGGGCCAGTTCTTCCTGGGAGTCCTTCCTTCCCAGGGGGACCAGGAGGTCCTGGTCTGCCATGGGATGCTTTTACATGGGCAGGCTGTATCTCAGCCAGGAGATAGGCTAACTTTGCTGTGAAGAGAGGGAAATGGGTTTCTTAGACTAGAACGTCAGTGCTCCAAGAAATGCAGAGCCAGAACCAGTGGCGCAGTAAAGTCCAAGTATTGTCACAGATCAATTTTTCAGGTTCATCCATTTGTTTTCCCCACACAACCCTTCCCCATAAGCCGTGATGGTGCCCTCCTGACCCTCTCTATATTATTTAAACCTCATTTCTCAATAGTTTTAAACTTCTCCTAAATTTCATATTTAATCCTAAACACTTCTCTCATCCTCTGCTCCTTGTCCACCAGGGATCTGAAATGTCCTTTCCTCCAGCTGTGCAGCTGGTGGATTTCTGCCAAATGGGAATCATTGCTGCTCTGAAAAGAAGAGCCTACTTCTACTGCTTCTGCTACACAGAGCAAGATGCTACGTGGCTGCTCTGTAGGGAGAAAGCTTACTTTTCTTGTTCTGGGCTGTTACACATGTGGAGTTAAAGCTCAGGTACCTATCTCTGGCTGTGAAGTCAGAAACTGTAACTAAGGCAGCTCCCTGCGTCAGCATATTCTGCAATTTCCAAGTGGGCACATTGCTTGCCACTTCCATATTAAGACGCTGAACAGCCTAGAGAGCTCTTCAGACATACTCAGCATCACAAAAACATCTTACAGAATAGAGGGAGAAGGGTTTTCTGTCTTCTCTTCATTGATCCAAAATCTTGAATGCCTTTAGATTGGCATGGAATTTGAAGTCTGAGAGTGTGTAAATAAAATCCTTCAAACAAATCACTCCATTGAACCATGCTCTTTAGCATGGAGTAAAATGCCTGCAGCTATATGTCAGCTGCTCCAAGAGCTGTGTGAGAATAAGCACTACAGGTCTGCATTTCACTGTAGATGGGGTCAGCAGTGGTCTGCAATTCATGTACTTTGAGAGAAGCAGCAGTCCACATCCACTCCACCCGCTCTTCTCATACTGATAAGTATCAAATGTCACAGCCAGAAATCAGGAACATTTCTCCTCCAGCTGGGACCTCAAAAGCAAGTTTAGGTCCTACTCTGATTACTTTCTCTTCCAGGGCCCCAAATTAATCTGTTTGACTTTGTATCTTCTCTTCCTATCATCGCAGCCCAGGCATCTGCAGGAATGAGTCTGCAGCAAAGCTGTTTTGGTAGCAAAAAGCCATGAGGTGCTTAGCACAGGCAATGGCCTTGGGTTGAAGAAGGGAGAAAGCCCCTGTGCTATTGCTGAGAACATCAAGCTTGAGGAACGGTAAAACTTGCTAAGCACATTTCATTTTACACATTCCTCCTTCCAGGCAGGCTTGTTGCAACACGGCCTTCCATAAGCAGGAGAGGTTCAGGTGCCACCACAGCTATGGAAAGTATCTTTCATACTCTCAGATATATCTTCTGGCTTCCCAGAGCTGATTACTTACCATCTAGTTGTTTGGCTAACTCCTCTTGGATGAGCCTTCTCAAAGTCTCTAGAGAYGGGGGTTCCCCCTAGAGAGTAATAATCACAACAATAACAAGACATAGTAATCACAGCCAGGGGATGTGCAAATTAAACCCTCCACAAAGGGTTTAGTGGGTTGCATTTCATCACTCACAGCATACACAGGGCTGCAGGGACTGCCTGAAAGAAGAATGTAAAAAGGGACTTGAAACATTCACCATTCCCAACTTGCTGGCAAGCCATGGGCTCAACGGTGTAAGCAGGGAGCCTGGTCAGAGGGCATAGCTGGGACACTGTCCCCATCTCCTTCCTTGAGAAAATCTCCCTTCTATACATTCACAGGAGAAGTAGTAGAAATTGAATTAGGAGACATCCTCTGCCCTACTAGATCATAGTGGAAAGCCTACCTCCTTTTTCAGCATTGCACGTTTCCTTGCAGAGAGAAGCACGCGTGCCCCCAGGGTAGTTAAGGTGGGTATCTAGACTTGCTATAAACACTCACACTGGATGCATCGCCTGCCAAGAGGCCTTATCTCAGGGAACAGAAGCCAGTTTACGCATATGATACCCATTCTTCCAAATGAGTACAAGGTTCTGCCTGATTTCAGGCTGTTGAAGGGAGACAGGGGATGTGGCTGCCTGGCCTTGGTCCCCTACACAGCCTCCAAGGGACAGCATCTTTCATCCCCTCTCTCAGCTCTTTTGTGCGACGTTGCTGTTGAACAGCTGTAATAGCTGTCAAAACTCAAAGCTATGTGAATAACAAGTCTGGATGATGCAACTGAAAAAAATGATGAAAGCATTTTTGGTAGGTGGAAGGAGATTTTTTTAGGTTGTGGCTTTCCTAGAAAATAAAAAAAAGTGCTTTTAGGGTAACCAGACTCTTGTCTTTGCGTAAACTCAAAAGAAAAAATGTAGCTATATTTAAAAAATAAATCATTTCGAACTAGCAAGATCAAATGTTTTCCTCTGTAAATCATAAAATGAGATGTTTCACTTGAAATACACTTCTCATTTTTTGGCTAAAACTATTCTTTGAATTTCTGCCAGTTTTGAAAATACTTCGTGTCAACCTAAAGACTGCATTATTTTGTGTATGAGCTATTTGCATGAAACTGTTGCTTTTCCCTCATACCTATCCTTTTAACATACAAGGATGCAGTCTATGTCCTCTGTGTTTATAAAAACCTCATGAAGTCTTCTGAATCAGAAGTTACTCTTCATTAAGAAATGTAGATTTTATCAAATATCTAAGAGACATTTCAATTTTAACCAATAACATTGCTGGTAAGCCAAGAGTTGGTCTATTTGCTGCCTTCTTCCCAACACAAATTTTGCATGAGAAAAAGATGTGTTTGTTGGTGACAAAAGAAACAATTTTGTCATTAAGTACTAACCATTTGTGATAGCTCTTAGTGAATATTCCAGTAAGTAAACATGATTGTGGAACATACTTTGAAGGCTTACAAACTATCTTTTCAAGTTTTAACCCTATTGGTTGCATTAAGCCTCCATAATCATCACTGGATTTTATCAAATCTCTGTGTTGTTGAGACACACAAAGAAATGTTTTGTCTAAAATTTACCCAGCTTTTACATCAGAGATTATTTAACTGTTTATTTCCCTCTGAGGTAATCTCAAATTCATCCTCAGGATGTGCATAGCGGTTTCACTAGTGTTGGTAGTTTTTCTCATTCTTCTACATACATTACCTTCAGGCACTCTCAGTAGAGAGATTGTTTCCCGTTAGGAGAAAAAAAAAAAAAGAAGAGAATATTAAACAAAAATAGGTTTTCATGAATTCTGATGAGCTGACTCCAGGATTTCCAGGAATAGAGCAGTGACCTTTCCATGGCTCAGCATTTTGTCTCTCAAAACAATCAGCAGCAGAGGAAGGCATAAGACCTCCGTCTGAAATGCTATGTATTAAAACACCCTTATAGAAAGCAGCTTTTTCAGACTCCAGACCCATGGCCATAGTCACATGACCTGATTTAGGCTTTTAGGGATGTAAGGTGTCAGGGACTGACCACCCTGGCTATAGGTCTGAATTGCTCAGCTCTCCTGAAGCTCAGTCCAACACCCCCACAACACATCCCTGAGATATGCTATAGCTCTCCTTTTTATGTATCAAGAGATAAAAACGCTGCCTCCCCATTATAACACACACTTGCTCTGTTTTCTATCATCAGCCTTACTGTTATCTTAGGTACTTTCCTGATCACACACTGTGGCAGTAAAATTACTGTAGAAAGCCCTTCTCCGGCAGTCTTACCCTGGGTCCTGGAAATCCTGGCTGTCCTGGAGGACCAGGAGGTCCAACTTGCCCACTGTCTCCTGGGGGTCCATGGGGACCCATCAGTCCTGGATGGCCTTTATGACCAGGTATCCCAGGATCACCTGGAGGCCCCTTTTCTCCTTGAGGGCCTTTTTCACCTTTGATGCCAGGCTCTCCCTAAGTGAAAAAAATGACATTACCACCACTAAATAAGAGGCAGACTTCTGATTTCCAAGCACAGCAAAACACAAATAGCTGAGCTCGCAAAGTTACTGAATACAACATCTGGTGCATTACAAATGATCCACAAATTATTACTGACGGAGAATGATTAAAGAGAGGGCTGGAAGGGTGGGGAGCACGGCAGATGTCTACAGGCCATGCTTCACTTTTGAATGACCCTTTCCTCGGCCCCTAACTCAAAATAGCTCTGTTTATCTCAATGTAATGAAATAACTAATAATATTCTCCAACCTACCCTCTCTCCTTTGGACCCAATTTCACCTGGTTTCCCTGGTGCACCCTGCAACAAATAAGGGTGAGCATGAAAGAGCTATCCATAATAACAGTAAATAATAAAGCGCATGCYTTTGCAATGATTCTTATGACCTGGGGAAAATTTCTTTTCCTGTCAGTCCCACAGATTCCCAAGAGCTCCCTGTTTGTTCTCAAATATCAACAATTCAAGAAAAAAATCAATTTATTGCAACCCAGGTAGCATCMTTGATGTTTTTTTCCCCAAGATACCAGCCCGACTTTGAAACAACTGGGAATTTAACTTACCTCTTTTCCGGGAGGACCTTTCTCTCCTGGTTCTCCCTGAGAGATACAGAGAGTGAATTTAGCACCGCACTGCAAGGAGTTGGAAGGAAGACCCTACCTAATAACCACAAGTCTTGCTTTTTGTTTAGAGCCCAAGTTTTCTGCTACACAGCAGAGGGTTTGGATGATTTGTCCTTATCCTGCTGCTATAGGTCATTCCTGGAAAGACACATCCTACTATTCAGAAAGTATTTTTTAGTAAATAGAATCATAGAATCATAGAATAGTTTAGGTTGGAAAATACCTTTAAGATCATCAAGTCCAACTGTGAAGCTGCATACYGTGTAAATGTTTCTAAATAAAAGGAAGTAATTTCTACCGAACCAGCTGAGATCAGGACAGATGTTTCACTGAAAGCGTGTTCCTGCTTTCAGTACATTTTATTCCTTTTTCTTACAGACATTTCACGAAGCTTCATACACTTTACTTGGGCTGGTTTAGCTTAAACAGTGCCAATGTTATAGCCATAAAAATAATCTAAAGATGTAAAGGAAGTAAGTTTTGTAAGAAGAGGTACCCTTTTGTATTACACCAGCTGAGATAATGGATACAGAGCCAGTGATAAAGCAAGTTTGAGCCTGAAAGCTTACCTGTGTTTCAGAATTATATTGTAGAATCATAGAATCATAGAATCATAGAATGGTTTGAGCTGGAAGGGACCTTTAAAGGTCATCTAGTCCAACCCCCAATATCAAATAACTTCAATTTAAACAAGCACCCTATTAGGATTTTTTTTCTATACTTTGCATTTATAATGTGATAATTAGGCAATACAATCTTTGCATTTTAGCATTTCAGTGAAAAAAAAGTCACTGCAGTCCTGAAATGCACTGATAAAGCAAAGCAAACATTAAACTAGTAATTGCTARAATTCTACCCACTTTCCCATATCATGCATGGAAAGATTCATCTTGATAATCCGTTTACAATCCACACACATGATCATATCTATAACGTGTGCTTGCAGGTGRTATTTTTCCCATAACCTGGAAACACATATAACAACTTTGACAGTGCTAGCATATATCCATGTGTGCATGAGCAATGTAACTAATCACAGATGTGTGATCACATCAGCTCCAAATTAGGCAGCATCAGACTCACTCAAGTATTCCTTAGGGCCACTTCAGTTTTAAATGGCCACCACATTTGCTGCTTTAAATTAATTTTCCAGAGAAATATTTCTTTCTCCTCTTTTCATCACGAAACTCCCTTTCCAATCATAAAAAAAAGAAGAAGAAAAAAAGAATCACCCTGTGGAAGATTCAGCTCTGCTAGATGAAAACCTTTTAAATCTCATTTTAAGTCACAACAGAGCTAGAAACAAAAATATTTACCTAACATTCAGCTTTTCCATCCTTCCATATTTTACTCACCTTGGAAGGCCTAAAAATGCTGGATTTCCAGGCTGTGATATTTTCATCTGTATAGGTATTATTTTAGATCACTTTGGGATATATATGAATGTTTTAATTGCAATGTACCTCTGTTGCTGGTAAAATACCTATATTAKTATCAGCACTTAAAATTTCCCTATTTAGCCCTTCTGGGGTACATGCAGAGATATAGTCTGAGTAACTTAAATACCGCATACCCATATTAAGAAGACTATTGAACCAGCCTGATTAATGCACACGTTATCAGGGCTGACTGACAGGTACCATCTCAGTAAATGAGATTATGGATGTTTGTCCATAAGAAAAATGTTATTTTTGCAGTCCAGTTTCCTTTAGAAGTAAAGATTTTGGTTTCTGGATCTGTCAGATCTCCTGCCTATGTTTTTTACCCAATTAAAGATGACTATGTTCCACCTTCATCAGTCCAACATTTAAAAGCAGGCAATTAGTGGGTCTAATCCATCCCCAGAGGTACTTACAGGTGGTCCTCGGGGTCCTATGAAGCCAGGGAGTCCTGGGCTGCCATTTTCTCCTTTATTTCCTTTGGGACCCTTAGGACAGAAATGAGACATACACTAGTAGCCCTTTCTCCACCATCTCTTTTCCAGAGCATGCATTTAAAGATACATTGGATGCATGTAAAGATACATTGGGAAATTTCACTGTAGCAGCAGGACTCCCAGAACGGACAAGGAAAGGAAGAACAAAGTCATTTAGAAAAGCAGATTGCAAACACCATGTTTGTATTATTAATAAGCTATGTGGGGTCCCTGTGAAAAGACGAAAAGGAAGTGACAATTCTGGAAGTGACAGGAGGTATGTTCAGTGGCTATTCTGGCGCTGAATGGTTTATAAGGCGGCGTTGCAGAGTGGAAACGCTGTGATGTGTGATGACAGGGAAACAGTGCAGGTGGTCATACTGCTCAAATCTGAAAACACAACCAACAGACAGCTACTGAGTTGCTCTCTTGCCTTTATTTCCAGGTTCAATTTGAAAAATGTCTGCCTTTTACTTATCTCTTGTGATATTCTGCCAAACTATCCCTTTTCCGTACAGATCAGGGCAGATTAAATGGCAGTTCACGTACATTTCTGATACTTTGTTTTACTCTTATTTTAACCTTTTATTTCACAACTTTGTCCCCTACCTTCTAACTCAGAACATATCCCTTTTTCTTCTTAGAGTAATACCTGTCTTCATTTTAAGTCCATCTTGTGTAAAGTGAGCACCAACGAACCTGACAGGCACAAAGCGCGCGGCTTTCGGGTATGCAATCAGCCCTGGAGATTTCAGGGGCTGGGCTGCATTGCTGTGTGCAGGCTTAGGCATGAGCACTGTGAAGTGGGATGGGCACTGTCAAACAGCAGACRCAAAAGGAGAAGGCTGCTGGCAGGTTTTACTTTGTGATTACAAGTCAGCAATGGTGAAGGTGGAAAAGAAATCCTTACTGCCATGATAACCTTTCTCACTTCTCCTTTTTTTCAAAATAGAAATATAATATATATTGGCTTGTCACACCACATTGTGAAGGAAATTAGTGCATTTCCAGACAAGGCTGGAAATAAATGGACTCGTGTATAGCACAAGGAAATACKTCCTATAACAACATTTATGAAAGGGAGAGGATTCATTTTAATGACAGAAAAGGATACTGATGAGATGACTGTCTGTTCTGCTGACGAACTGTCTCATTGTTTCCCCTTTCTCAACCATCTGACTTTATCCTTTTTCAAWCTCTTATGTTATTTTTGGACTGTAAATCCTCTGGAGCAGAGACTGCTGTAGTTCTGTGTTTGTGCAGGAAACTGCCTGGTGAGTCCCTGGGTCACTAGCTGACAGTCTAGATAATGTGATAACATGATGATGATTAAAATATAACCCCCATTTGTCACTCACAGGGCATCCCAAAGCCACAGTGGCTTGGTGAAGACCCAGAAAGCCAAAAAGCAGTAACAGGAATTAGGAACAGGGGTGGGTGTGATGAGAAGAAATAATGAAGTTGAAAAGGCAATAGCGGGGATCCAYGGGGTAAGAAGCAATGGCAGTGGTCCCAGGAAGGTAAGAAGAAGTTACATCAAGGAGAAAAAGCAGCAGCACTAATTCTTGGCTGCAGAAAGGCTGCGAGACTGCACCACTCCCACCCCACCTGTAATCTGTGAGTTATCACCTCCCCATGCAGAAAGGTGTTGCTTGCTTCACTGAGACCACTTATGAGGAGACATCCCTGCAGCAAAGCGATACGTGCTCAGGGCACAAGTCTGTGGCAAGGCTGAGGTTGCTTTACGGCATTGCAAGGGCGACAAAGAGTGCAGTCCTGCTGCAATTTTTCAGATTCTCCTGCTATGCCTTTGTTTCTCTCTGAATCTAACAGCCCAGCAAGCTGTAATGTCTAGGTGGACAAAGAGAGGGGAGAGCCCTGCATTGCAATAGATGCTACTGGACACAAAGGTACATTTGCATGGATTTGCTGAATTCTGAACAATTTTCAGCAGCAGAACATAGAAGAAAAATACAACTCCTCACTGTTCTCCTTACAGCTCTTCATTACCATGCTGTTCTTCCACAGAGGATGGCCCCAGGGGGGTTTCATTCTGCTTCATGATCTTGGTTTACTGTTCACTGTCTGCTCTTTCCCCGAGTGCCTGGGGAGGATTTTGCTGCTGCTGCTATTCCTCAATGGCAGTCTGCCAACTCCCCGAGGCCCTCTCCTTCCTTGTGACAACTCTCTGCTGGCTGCACAGTCTCTGCTTGGCAAAATTAAATCTACTAGTGGAGATGAGGCATGCCAATCTTTTTTCCATACCAGGTAATCAATCATTTCCTTTTTCTGTGAACACTTAACTTTTGCTGGGAAAAACGATGACCCAGCTAGCAGCTCAATTCCAAGAACATAGCCAAACCCCCTTYGATGTCATGGCCAGACAGTGATTTTCAGATCACCGATCGTCAGACATGGCAACTTCAGGGATGGTAAGCAGCTACATATAATCCACTCCGTCTATACTTCATCAGTCACCTCTCCTTGACATAACTGCTTGCTGCATGAGTTTCCCTTTGTGGTACTTACTGGGTTACCTGCTGGGCCAGGTTCTCCTGCAGATCCAGGCAATCCATTCTTGCCCTATGCCAAAAGGAAAAAGGTTAGTGAAGTAACATATACTACAATTAAAGATATCCACATACTGCTACACCAGCAGGGATTTCTTTAGCATTGTCCAACCTCCTCTCTTGGCAGACTGCAGAGTAAGGATCTCTTACTTYGAATTGACCCCACAACTTCTGCATCCCTGATTGCATGTCTGACCCCATCTCAAGACAAAAATTAAGAGATGTGGACCCAAATCCCCTAGTCTGAAGAAGACCAAACTAGCAYTCCTTCTCCTCCTCCTTTTCTTCACCCTTATCCCTATCATATGCAGCATCCTCCTGGATGGATGSAGCCACCTACTATGGCTGCTCCAAGTCACCAGCGTTCAGACAAGCCCCTTTAGTCCATGTTTGAAGCACCTCTTGGCAACTCACTGATCAATGTTAAAGTGCTCTGCACTAGCTGATAGATATCTCCAGATCCCCCCACACCTTCCTGTGTTAGGAAACTTCCTCTCTCCAGTAACTGAGGTAGGTCCTGCAAATTATTGCCTACCATCCTCTTCTCAGGGCTATCATCTGAATCAGGGTCCAGAGGCCAGGCATCTATTTTTTAACCATCTCAGGATTCACCCTTTTTGGGGAACTTGTCCTAAAGCCTTGAGGCATTTGATACTTGCCTGACACCAGACAACTCAAAATGAGCCAAATCATCCTTTAAAAGGACCTGTTTCTCACCATTCCTTATCAAAGTAGCTGAGCTGACCCTCTACACTGACTAAAGTTTGGTGAGATAAAATTCTACACCCTGCTTCTCTCTCCTCCCAACTCACCGTGCAGAGATGTTTTCCCCTGCATTGGAGTTGACCATAAAGACTAGCCCTTTTACTGGCAATATTCAAAATCATGCCTCACGCTCCTTATTAGAGAAGAAACAAAGCAGAGGAAGAACAAGAGAAACTGATGCTTTGCCCTCCAACAGACAAAACCCCAAGTATCTCTTATCCAAAGAAGAATAAGGCCTGGACTTATGATAATTTCTGTTTCCTCAAATCTTTTTATTCATTGCTAGTGTTGTGCAGGGGCATGACACATTAGTGAGTGATGCCAGCAGTACAGGAATAATGAGATAAATTACAAGGTAGACACAGGGGCTCTCCATATGTTCCTGCAGTCTAATTTAAACCCCTACCCTCCCAGCTCAGAGGAACCTGCCGCTCCAGCTCCTGGCATTGCTGGCTGAATCAGCATTTTACCCTGATTATGGAACATGTTGTAGAATCTGTTTCATTAGCAGGTCTTCYGAGAAGGAAAAGAAATCACTCATTGCAACATATTAAAGATGTGCCTAGGTTCAGCAACAGAGACCTTCATTCAAATTTGGAAAGGGTTGATTTTTAAGAGAGAATTGAAAAACCCATGAAATTAATAAAAGCAATTTCTCAGCCATCCCAAATGACACTTTCTGAAATGTTAACTAAATTGGCRTTTCTCCACTGAAGTTGTAATAAAGCTCTACAGGTGTTCAATTAAACAAACCTTTTCCTAAAATTATGCTTTTTTTTTTTCAGAAAAAATTACAGAAAGCATGACAAGAATTAATAGTATCACAACTGGACCCCACATATCTCAAAATAGGCACCCGCAGTTAGTGTCTACCTTTGAAAACTGAGGCCATGTGAGAAGCGAGTAAGATGCTAGAGGCAGAAGTGGAATATGAGCCCTTCTGGCACTGCAGTCCTGGCAGAATCCGTTAAACTATTCCTCCCACCGAGTTAGCAACCATGACTCCATTGCACTATTATAAGTCCTCATCAGTTTCTGGCAATATCATTCTGATTTGTTGTTCTCAAAGTAGGCAAAGTGTTTTAATCAAACATCACCTGAATTTTGCTTAAGACTTTTCTTCCACAACAGAGTTCTGGACTGCAGGACATTCCCACTATACACAATGTACCTCCAGAAATGGCTTGTCAGGAGAGAAAACTCACCGGCTGCCCTCTGAGTCCTCGAGGGCCCTGTGGTCCTATGGGACCAGTATCGCCCTGAAATGAAGAAAAGCATTCTGGTGAGTGAGAAACATCTGACATGGAGGCAAGCAAACAAGCATTTAAAAATGTTCCTACTAAATTACACTGTTTACATATTAGGGGGAAACAGCATTAAAGAAGTCTCACTACCCCCTTTCAGTTATGTATGAGAAAGATCAGCCTTTTGAATTTTAAACATCTATCACTAAATGCAGTCCGATTACAGGCAGAAACCATTACTATCAGGTTATCTTAAAGCTGGATTTCTCAGGGACAAAGGTTCTCTAGTATTTCTCAAGAATTGAATACTTTTTTCTCTCTTGAGGGAGGCTTAAGACCTGCTTCTATCTTCTCTGAGGGGTTCCCTTAGGTCTATCTTCCATTTTACTTTTTAGGGTACCATTTACAGCACAACAGTTTTCCAGTGATACAAGGGGTGCAAATGAGAAACCACTTCCCCAAGTCCCGTGGCAATGGCACATCAGCCACTTGGCACATTGCTCAGCAGCTGCTGCAGGATCCCACGTCAGCTGCACTCTCCCAGGACTTTGTTATGTGACTGCATTTGACACTAATAATGTCAGAGGATCTGTTTGTACCATCTCTCTTTCCTCTGAGCAGCAGCAGCATCTTATTCCATAGGTACTTCATAGATTTCAGTGGAGCTACACACTCAGTAAGATACAGCTTTTGCAGAGGAAGCGTGACAAAACCTGGCCCAGTGGGACCTGCAGAA
Organism: Oceanodroma leucorhoa; assembly: GCA_030449065.1. NCBI lineage: Eukaryota > Metazoa > Chordata > Aves > Procellariiformes > Oceanodroma > Oceanodroma leucorhoa. The sequence goes on from JASVER010000106.1 coordinate 407,162, forward strand.
CGAAGCGCTGCTCGGAGAAGGGTGGCAGAAAGCAAGTCCATGGCTACGCAGCACAGCCTGGGATTCAGACAATGCAGCTTTCTCTGCTTTTCCAAAGATATAGCTGACATTTAAGTGTCAGCAGCTGAGCGGTGACAAAAGCCCTCAAATTCAATGTTACCCTAATGATCTTTGCACAAATCATTCCCTGTGCACTGCTGCAGTAATTCACCCTTTATTGCAGTTTCTGCAGCTGTTTTAGGTCAGGGTCACTGTGAATGAAAATCTTCATTTGTCAGGGAACAGGAGATTAGTTTCTGCTTAAAATGGTACACTTACATCCTTCCCTGGTGGCCCCTCACGCCCAGCAGGACCTGTCACACCTGGCTCCCCCTACAAWTCACAAAAAGGAAAGAGAGATCAGCTCAAGGTCAAAGACAGACCAGTAACACCACTATAAGTGGTATGGAGTTTCTGCAATATTGGACTGAGCTCAATGAAAACTTTTTAAAGTCAACAAGAGCCTCGTACATCATACATGACATGCAGCTTACAAAAATAACTCAGAAGCATCTTCTGTAAGTGATACACAAGGCAGTGCACTGCTTTCCAGCAGAATATTTGCTACTGCTAGTGCAGTCACTGAAAACCACCAACCTATTCGTGATACAGAAACTACCATAATGAGGAAGAGATGAGGAACACCAGCATTGGATTTTTCAGCTAAGCTCCTGCAAGCAGAGCATTTTATTTCCCTGTAAAAAGCCAGAATTAGGCAGAAGAACATGCAGTTTTGTATTCCACTTTCTACACCCAGGAGTTTTTTATACTGCATTGCTCAGAACTGAGAGGAGACCAAGTTTTCATACAGGATTTGAGTTTTGGGTTTTATGATCAAAAGCCAACTAAGGCAAAGGGCTAGAGACATTTCTATTGTCATTTCTGTAAGTTTTGTCCCTCAGCTTACTTTGCACTTCTTAGGCATTTTTGAGGGGAGATGATACTCGGCCAACAAGCGCAGTAGTGTTCCTCATCTTGTACCTCAGCATTTGTACCAAAAGGATGCGGAATGGAGGCACCCTTGAAACTTTCTCACAAAGGGCTATCTCAAAGGGAGCATCAGAGGACTCAGCTCTACCAGCTGCCTCACCTTACCTGGAAGCAGAACTTCAGCAGAGGAAATGAAGGCAGATGCTGTGATTTTATGCCATGGGTGTGGCCCACAGAATTGTGGTTGAAAACAGACATGTTAAACACAGACCTGTCATCATTTTTATCTATTGCCTCAGAAAGATCAACTTCAATTCACACAATCTTTCTTCACAGGATCATCATGCATGTGGTATGTGTTACTTACMCGGGGACCTGGGGGACCTGTATCTCCTCTCTGTCCTTTGAAACCCTACAAAAGAGAATGAAAGCAACAATCACCCATTACTCTGATGCATGAAACACTGAGAAAACTCTAGCCTGAATGTGCATTTAATAACCTTTCCAATTTTGCCTAAGATTACTGGGGAATGGTCAGCTGCTGTGTTCCAGGGAGTGATTAGGARGGGCCATGTCACAGGGAGAGAAAAGCCCTTTCCATAGCTCCTTAGGCTGCAAGACTGTGTGTATTCCTGGTGTGACCAGCCCATAGATTATTTAGCCCTAAATTTCATTGTTCCCATCCTTTCAGAAGATGCATAACAGAGCACAAGGGCTACAGCTGTGACCATGTCTTCTGGTAGAATAGGTGTCATGAGGTTATTTATGTGCTTTAACTTCTAGGTAAGGGACCTACTCTTCTCCAAGTGTGAAGGATTTGGAAATGCCTGTGTTTGATTTTTGTTGATTGTTTATTTATTTAGTCACAATGCCATGACTATTCTCAGCCAGGCTAGCTCTTTGGTTATATGTTTGCATCAGTAAAGGCCTTCATCTGCCCAACAAAAGCTTCCCAGCTACAATTCAGAAGAGTGACTGGATTGAGCCCTTTAGAGCAGCACCTACCGGCAAGCCTCTGGCACCCTCCTGGCCTGGAAGCCCTGGTTCTCCAGGCTTTCCCTGTGGAAAACAATCATGTTCATGTTAGTGAGAGTCTCAGGTCCATCTCTCTGCTGTTGAAAACCTCCTACTCTTCTCCCTTAGATGTAACAGCACTGAGAACTGTGATTGCCCAAGGTTTCTCCAGCAACGCTGGAGTCTGAGCATGCAAGGAGGACAGTAGTGACAGACATTCCTACACATACCCTTACCCACACTGTCACGAACGCATCCTTTGAGGTTCAAAGGCAGCTTAAACCTTTGGACTGGTGCACCTTTACAGTGTTTTAATGTCGAAGGRGTAATGCACAGAACTGCACCAATACGTAGTAAGCACATACAAAATCAGCATCTACACGTAGAAACCAGGTSTTTTCATGCCAGAACACAACTGTCTGCAGCTGCTGTGGCAAGCACTGCTCTACATACCAGTTGTCCTAACGACTGGGGACTTGGCTCTTCACAGAACCACTAAGTCCCATTTCACAAGTCACAGAAAGAAGCTGGAAATGCCAGATAGTGGAAGCACATTCTTCATATAACAAACACAGATGGAAGGAATAACATTCACTGCCCAATTTATTAACATTTCTTTTTGGCTGACAACTTCATGGCTCAGCTTTTTTCCCACAACAAATGCAAATATAGACTAAGTAGAGAAAATCAAATATAAAACCTCTAATCCTGGACAACAGAACTGTCACAGAGCAATGCAGAAAAGGCTTCTTTAAAGACACCTCCTCTGAACTTTTTATGCCCCATAATCTTCTACTTAAAAGATGGTTCACTAGGTTTAATGTTACAAGACAACCTTCTTCCTCTGCAATATTTACGGTAGCTGTAAAAGTGGAATCACTAAGTTTTAGTGTATTTATGGCAGCTGTAAAAGTAAAAGAACCCAGTTTCTTTTCAAGATTGCTAGTGTGTGACTCTTATAAATTGCTCAAGACAATATAGTCCTTCTGGTGTTAAAAAAAGACGTGCAAAGAGGCTCCCTGCCCCCCCCTAAGGAGTCCACAGATAGGCAGCTCCAAAAGCAATAACTGGATGCAGGCTCTGATTGCCTGAGCGAAACTGTTTTAAATTACATTACCGGTTCCCCAAGAGATCCTGGTTTGCCATCTTTGCCATCATTCCCAGCAATGCCCTGTAAATGAAATGCAAAACAGGGTATAAAGAAGGAGTCGATAGGGAAGATTGCTGTGGTTTTTGTCCGTGTGAGTTTCACAGTAACAACTCTGCTTCATCATGGCATACTTAAGTTTGCCTAACCCTCCAAAAACTACCCTATTTCTATAGCCCAGCCATAAACCTCTCCTTGCCACACCACTGTAACAGCATAAACTGTTTCCCTTTCCAATATAGCAAGTCTATGGGGTTTCCTCCTTTTCAGAAAGGCGAGCACTCCAGCAATCTTAAAACAGGATTCTAAAAACAGCTGCTACAAATCATAATAATGCCACTATCTGCATTCAGCTAGGCTACTTTACACTAGAAATAGCTCTGGTCCTATCCCTATGACAGATTAAAAAAACCCAAAATGTTGTACTAATACATTTTCCAGAAGAGAAAAGAAGGGTCTATGCCCAAGATGCACTTGAACTTGAGTYAAGTCCTTGCAAAGGAATTATTTCGACTGTGGATTCTGATAAAGACAGTATTCCAGTCTATGAATTTTTCTGCCCTTACACTGGAGCTATTAGTTGATTTTTGTGCTCTGCATAAGAGTATTTCTTCCAATGAGGACGCAGATAAGGAATAGACCTGATTCACTTTGGTAATTAACACTTAGCTTTAAAGTGATCAAATACAGCATTCACACTGTCCTGGTCCAAGGACATAGCATCAACATGACAGATACCATTACAGATCATGCATAGCTCTCAAGGCACCCCAAAAATATCACCTCTTTGTTTTACACACCTATGTGTTTATAAACAGTTTAATGTATTGAATTAAAAGGAGCTGAATTGCACTCACTGGAAGCCCAGGYAACCCTGGTGGGCCCTGTGGACCTGGAGGGCCATCTTTACCCTGGAAAKAAAGCAGAAACACTGTGGGTCAGACAATCTCCTCAGATCCTTCTATCAGATGAAGATTTATCAAATGTAGAGTTTATAAGGGACAACTGTGAGCAGCTGGTCTTGTAGCTCATGTCACACAGTGTAYGAGGTTTCTTTGAATTCCTTCTAATTTAAACTAGAGGGCTTTCTTTTCACATAAAACATCCATTATTAGTTATAAGTTGTTACAGATGGAGAAACCACTGAAATCACAGGTATTTTTTTTCTGAAGTTTAATTATMTTTAATATTTAGTCCTTAACTTCCTGCATGAGGTGTCCAGCCAGGAAGTAGAAGATCTATATTTTATACCTATCAAATGAGCAGTTATGAGAAGTGCCTTGCTGGCAGTCCCAAGAAATCCCCTTACTCTACAGGACTGGACAATAGCGTCCCAGGTCTTTCACAGTGTCTCAACCTTGATCATCCATTTGAAAGGGAATTTCAACCAGCCTGTCCATGTAGTCTCTGGCCTCTCTGCTGAGAGTGCTCACTGATTTCATAACAGCCATCAGAAGGACCATCACTTATGATGAAGTTTAGGTTGAAATGGATCTGCAAAAGGCACCTTGCTCATTAGGAAACCCTGCTCTAGAAATTAATCACAGAATTACACAGCCTTAAAACTGTTCCAGCTCAACAGCATGCATTACTCAGGGAAGGYTCATTTTTTCCTTTTCAACCTGAAGGTAGCATCAGATTACCTGTCTCTCCCAGGGTTTTCTGATGCATTACCATAAAGTAGCATCTGAACACCCTTCAAATGAAACAGCAGTAGCAAAATTCTTCATGGACTTCTCAAAGGTTACATCTGTACTAGTTATTACAGTGGTGCCAGGGAATGGTCTCAGGCCCTGGAATCTGAGCAGTCTGTGCTGTGACATCCTTCACAGGTTGCTGTTTTCATTTTGACAATCCCCATGCACAGTTCAGGTGTTAGCCTGGGTCATGAAGCATCCTAACATATTTARTCATGCTGTTCTAGAGCATTCCAGAGGTACAAAAACCTCCTTGGAGGTCCCACGGACAGGATTATGCTCTGGCTAATTTGGAGTTTCTTTTGATGAGTAAACAAAACTGCAAGAACAGAATAATCTGTGTTTTTTTGTGGAGGTCCTACTTGCAGGTGTAGAGTTGATTCAGGCTGAATAGTTTGGGGAGTTTTCAAAGCTTTTTACACGGGTTCCAGCTCAGCTTTACTTCACAGAGCTAAATATAGGTGAAGCTGGTRGCAAAACACACAGCTTAGAGCTTACTATGTCTCCTGGGTTTCCTGCTGGTCCTATTGGTCCCGGTGCCCCATCTGGTCCCTAAACAAAATAAAGCAGAAACAATACATGAGTGATTAACACATTTTGTACATTTGTCAACACAATCCCTACCACAGCTGGCAACTCTGAAGTTTTCTTCAGTCACTCAGTTCAGCATTCATTCCATCATTTCTTCATTCATCACAGAAAAGCAGTACCAACCTCTCCATTCAATCAGCCTCCAAAGCCAGAAATAGTCAGATATTTGAGTTTGGTCCTGTCTGTTCCTTCTGAAAATAGGGGACAAATAGGGAAAAGCCAATCTTGTGACAAAAATAACTCTGAAGAAYAGAAATTATGGGAGCAATTTGAAGCACACTCTGTGGCAGGCAAACTCCTGGAGCCACGAGTCAATGCAGACAGAGGAAAAAGTCAGCAAAAGTTGAAGAAAAAAATATCTAGGGGAACATCACATTTTGCTCTGCTTTGACAGCCTCAGTTTYACTTTGCACATTTCCTTTGACTGTGAGTCTATTCAGAAGGTCTCATAGGACAATTTTAAGAGTTTTAATCCTACTGGAATAAGCCTATGGCTGTGGCAGTATGAGGTTAATACAGACACACAAATGTGTCTGTGTTATTAGCTTCCCCTAAAATAATGCTCACAGGAGCGCAAATGACCCACAAAGCAGATCCACGTGTTGTCCCAGTGGCCTTTGCCACTTAGCATCCTTTAGGCACTGCTACCATCTGAAAACAGAATTTTAATCTAATCCTCTTTTCTGGTACCTCCTGTCATTTAGTCAGTGCAATGTAAATTCAGCTTTGAAGAGACTGYGCTGATCCCCAGAACAGACGAAGGCTGCACACCCTGAGCATGGCAGAGCCAAACTGTACTGTAAGCAGCAATATGAGTGGTGATGACTGTGGGCAAAGAAAGGTGGTTTGGAAGGAAAAGCCCTTCACTCAGGAAAAGTCACAATACTTGGAGGGCATAAGTGGTGATACCACAAGCAGGAGAGCCAAGTTATTTCAGCCCTGCTTCTGCACTGTCAYCCCTTTTTAAATACAAAGAAGCATAATTGTATTGGCGGAGAGAGTAGAGCTAGGAATGAGAAGGACTGTGATGGAGAGGGGCACATGTGAAAGGCCTTTTAATTCAAAAGTAACCCACAGGATATGAAAATTGGAGAAAATCTGGCCTCAYACCACTGTGTAAAATTGAGATTTTACTGTCAGATCTGCTGGTTCTAGACTGACAACTTATTCCACATATAAGAAAACACCTATACAYGTACTACTAAGTAGTCTCTGTGGAACAGTTTTCATGATCATTGCCTTGTATAAAGAGAGCAACTGAAGCTTAGCATCAATTTACAGAGTGAGTTGAAGCAATCAGTGAAAAGTGGCCAATGTATTAAATAGCAATTATAATGAGTGGGGAACTCTGTGACACKCAGGGGACCATTAGGAACCTGCTGGAAAATGCAAATGCAATGCACAGACAGGTGGGAGTTGGGAATGGTCCCTTCTTCCATATGGAGCTTGCAACAACCTCTATTAGTAAGGAAAATACAGGACCATCTTTGCAACAGAGGAACTTACAGGTGGACCAGGGTTTCCAGGAGCCCCTGAGAAGCCAGGTATTCCAGGGTGGCCCTGCAGAATGAAAAGAGAGACTTTCTTTATGCATTATTCACATCTCTAGTTGTATAAAAGTTAACTAGTGATTGAATATTGTGAGGTAAGATCAAAATGAGACAATACAGAGAGAGCTGGTTATAAGGAAATAAAGAACCATGGCTTTTTAAAGCAAAACCTTGGTTTTCCAAGCATGAACTTCAGAAATAAATGTAGTTAGATTTAAGGTGTACTTTTTCTAATGTGTACTTTAGTCAATATTAATGGGAGATGAGAACAGATATTGTGGAATTGTACAAGACAGGAGATCAGGCAGGAAACAAAACCTGTTTAAAATATCCTACAAATCTCATGAAAAGGTGCTGATTTGCACCTTAAACTATTGGCTCAGCCCTTGGCAAAATTAACTATGAAAGTTGCTCTAATTTAGACCATTATCCTCTTTCCTGTGGCATCTCAGTCCCTCCTAAAAGAGATCATCCTTACATTCATCTTCTAGGACAAACACTGGCTTTTTCAACCCAAAGATGGCTGACCTCCTGGATCTCATCTAGGCATTATCCAGGGAAATGACTAAAGGCTGGGTAGCGTAGAGAATTTAATGCATCCAATCTAGAGGTGAGGAAACAGATCATAAGGGTAGATTTTTATTGGAGATGGGGATGGAAGCCTGTGGAGGACTGCTACAGTTCCACTCTTCAGCATAGCCCATTTGAGGTTTATCAGTGATGAAGAGCTCCCATCTTCCTCCTCTGTCTTTGAGAAGGGTATCCCTATACCGACATCATAGGAGTTATTGGTGAAGGAACAATCACAGTGACGGCACTGTTGGAAACCACACTCTGTTTTTACCTGTTCACCTTTTTCTCCTGCATCCCCAGTCATACCACGGTCTCCTTTAGCACCCTGATAATGAAAAACAAAGCCATTGAAAGTCACTGAGATTCAATATTGTATCAGCTTTTTGACCCATTTCATAAAGCACGTGGACATTTGAGCATAAAACACACAAATTAGGACTGAGTCCTACTTGCCCTCCTCTTAAATTCTTCCCTAGACTTTCACTACCAATGTTGGAGCCAGGAATATATGTGAAGAATGGCCTTTGAGTAGACCCAGCATAGCCCCTTTTTTTATGTTGTAGTCTCACGGACATGAAGAGGACTTCACCATCCTTAGAAAGTARAAAGGTTATTAGGAACTTCACTAAATCAGATCTGGGTAAGGCATTATCTGGCCCAACAAAGGCGTCCACAGTATGAGCTAGTAATCTCCTTTCCCTTCAGGGACAGCAGCAATAAAAATGGCATTTCTAATATTAGTCAGAAAATTCATACCCAGAAAGTGCCCCCCTCTTTCTCTCTCTCTTTCTGTCCTAGTGACAACAGAACAGAGGCAGCTAACTCAAATGTAGATGTCTGTATTATCAGTGCTTAAGGTAAGGCAAGATGAGTCTCACACAATGAAAAATATTGAGATGATAGGGAACAAATTATGAACAAGGCACAGAACACTAATGAATTGCTGGACGTGGAAATAATACTCTGGTTTACTACGTGAGAGCTAGGAGACAAGTGGGAGAGCGAGGGCTGCTATTTATTAATTAAAAGAGGCCTAATTCATATTGCCAGAAGGCATGAAGCTGCTCATGAGCAAAGGTCTGCAATTCTACAGCTCTATTTCAGAATGGGACCTAAAACTAATTTGGATGGTGTTGGTAAGGACTATATACTACGTCTTCAAAAGTGCMGAGCTCTTTGGGTCTTTCACTGCAAGGACCCTCTTAATGTGACTCCTTTAGAAAGGAGTCACAAAGACTGTCTTTGKTTTTGCACCTTCTTAGGGGTCTTACAATAGTTTATTTTAACATGCAAACTCTGTGAATCAGCCTTTTTACTGAATACAAGTTAGACTATTTATCAATTACTTGATTTTATTTTATGCACATGTACAGTTTAAAATTGGTCCTGTTACTTCACTTAAACATTCAGTCTTGCTGCCCAATTCTCTGCTTTCTCATAGATATAAGAAAGCAGCAGACGTGGTATGTTTCAAACTGCTTGGCGTTTCTGCCAGTTATTGTCTTTATGGGTTACTAATTCTTTTGCAAATTTTATCCTGGAACATACTTTCATTTTGATCAACCCTATATTTACTTTTGAGACTCTACTGCTCTCCCCACCACACTTTTAATTGCAAGATATAAAATTAATTCATGAATCTCTTTTAGCTTGTCCTACACTCTAATAAGTGCAAATACAAAGATGTTAAAATAGCRGAAGCTGGTTTAGACAGTAGGTCAGTGACGCAGGGAAGTCTGGAGAAAACTGTGGTCCATCATGAAATCACCTTATCTCTCCCTCCATTGATTTCACATTAGGCAGTTGTAAAGGTTTTGATTGTGACCAGGCACTGGCATTGTGAGCAGACTGATGACAGACCTCTTCATGTGAAACGCTTGAAATGTGACATTATTGGAATCCTTCAGACATTTGAAATTTTATGTTGGCCTATGTCCCTAGACTGTTAGGCAGAAGCATATAGCTGAAACAAGGAGTTCCTCCTRTAGGGTATTTCAGGAAAAATTCAGAGTGTGTGAATAAAACCACCATGGCAGGTAGTGTATATGGAGCCCAGCAGCCCATTGCATCACCCTTAATTTAAGTGATTCAAGCCTATAGGATTCAAAGAGGAGAGGAAAAGGCAGGGTGGCTACTGCTGAGGCTTTAATTTCTTCCTCATCTGATTTGGATTGAAACTTACTCTCAAGTCCTTATCTGTCATCAAAACACCAATGTAATGAAATTCAACATCAAGCATCAGTTCCTTCACTTGCGTGTGTGTGTGTCCGTGTCCGTGTGTGAACAAAGGGGTAGTAGGAGACACTATTTAAGCGAAACAGTGTTCATGTGGGGAGCTGTGCAGTTCTGTGTGCATGTGGCACTCCAGTGMATTGCCAGCACAGGGCCCACCCAACAGGCCAGTCCTACCTCTTTACACAGAGATGGATGCCACCAAGATCCTGCTTCAGCYAGTGTACTAAAACTAGTCACAAATAATTTTTCATTAGACAACTGAAGAAAACCAACCAACCTTTGGGCCACCCAGCCCAGGTGAGCCTGCAGGACCTCTGGGACCAGCATTCCCCTGCAACACAGAAGAGGCAGAGGTAAACACTAGTTTARTCCATTGACTCCACAGACATCTAAAAAAGTTTCAGTAGGTTGTTGACGAAAAAAAAATAAAAATCAACCATCTAAAAATATTATAAGAAAAACAAGGTTACACCACACCCAAGACATGGTTACTTCCCCAGCTCTCTTACCATTTTCCCATCCTGGCCATCTCTACCTGGTGGTCCTCGGAGACCTTTATCACCTTTGAAACCTGGGATGCCTGGCAGTCCTGGTGGGCCAGGAGGGCATTCACTGCACACGTCCTAGGAGAGAACATGGAGAAATAAATTAGCAATAGACTGAAGGCACTTAGCAGACSCTACAGACACCCATTATGAATGCAGCAGTGTGGTGCTAGTATAATACGTAGGCCTTTGCAGTTTGACCACACTGGGTAGGATCTGGGTTACTTTGCCTTAGGGAACTGAAATCAGGGCAGTGTGGAGCAGAGCGAGGGTCAGCAGCTGAGCTCACACATGCTCCCATGGGGAGTTTCCTATCAGTTCTGGTTGGACAGGTCCTAACTGATCATCCAGGATCAAGAAACCAAGGAAAAGCTCTTCCGAATGGGGAGGTCAGAGAGCCGCAAAGCAAGACTACCAAGAAAAAGCTTGCTTTGAAGCTACAAGACTACTAGGAAACTATGTCTACATTAGTCTGAAAGAGCTGGGTTACTGCTCAGAGGGCAGATTGCTAGGGAAAACCCAGATGCAGCACAATGTCAGAAAGGGTGTTCTGCAAMGGAAACTGTATTCAGCAGTTAGTATGGCCAAGGAGAACTCATCCGATGGAGTTTGTGAAGACCAAGTGAATGTYACAGTGTCCTGGCCAAATTCTGTCATGGAGAATTACTACCTCCCTCCTTCCCAAACTCTTTGGAACATCATCTTAGTAGTCTTTACATTTCTACTATCCTCAGGAAATGAAATACCATGGGTATGACATTTCCATTTCAAAGGCAGACTCCCTTCAGCAAAWGGGGAGTGAATCCTGCCTATAAGAGACAGCGTAGCACAACAGACAGATCATCAGGCCGAGAGTTAGGAGACCTTGCTCCAACACCCAACTCTGTCAATGATCCRTTGCAAAATTGTGGGGTACACTGTCTTTCTAAGTCTCAGTCCCTACGTGCATATTTGTCTACTTACAATATCAGTGCTTGAGAAACACCCAGAACAAGAGACACCTAATTTCATCTGGGATTTCAAGGTGCTGCTTTATATAGATCTGYACCAAGTGTGGAGTGAAAAAATACCAAGCAGAAAGAATATGCAAGGCATATGGGTGTGTTTAACCATAACATAATCMAAGGAACTAAACAAAGGAACATCAAAATGACATCCTGTACCCAAGAATCAGTCTCTTGCTATTTTCCTGATCAGAAATCCCAAACAATAGCATACAGTGAAATCTCCAGAAAAAATACTTGGCTCCATAAGAAAGACAGCTCTTCAGTGAAGGCATTTCACAGTAGCAACCTTAAAACAGTCTTTTTCTTAATGGGGTTGCTAAAAAAAGGTAATTTTTTAGTCTCTTTTAATCAATAAGAAAGGATTTCTTGCCATGTTCCAAGACTGCTTAAAAATCTCCCAACTCAGCCCATGTAAATCTGTGAAGATTTTGCAGTCAACACCTATCAAATACTGACTTATTTCCCAGAAAACTCTGTACGTGGAGAGTAAAGGCAGACAGACAGATCATCACTTTTGAARCATGGGTGCATCTGGGGTTAATTACCTGCATCCTTTTAGATACACTATGCAAACTGACTTTGCACCCACAGTTCAAAACTACTCCAGTCACTGTTGAAGGTATATGTGAAAAATCAGACATTTTATTAAAATGGTTTCCATTTTCTGGTTTAGGTAATACAACTTGACAATGTTTATTTCTCCTTGGGAATGCATGCCTCAGAAAGAGCTGAAAAAGTCTCAGAGCTTTTGTAACATACACCATGTTATAAAGATCTTTGTAGGTCATTTCACTGTGGGGGACGGTCAAAAGGCATTAGATTTTGATCTCCAGCATGTACTCTAGTGTCCCAATACCAGTGCAAGTAGGAGACCTGCAAGTTTCAAACTTTGACAGAGTGTTTAAAGGCACCTTTTGCAGTTGTAGCTCAGACACTTTCCCATCACAGAGTGTTAGTCAGGTCTGAATCAAACACACAGATAAACTTCCACCATCATCAAAGGCTGATTACCTTTACTAAGAGATTTATGTCCTCTGGAGAGAGCAGGGGTGAGGAACCCTGTGGAATGAGAAATTAATTATCTCAAGCAATTTTAAAAGGCATCAAGGTATAAAAAATTTTCCTGAACCCTCATTGGTTTCCCTTGCCCTGCCTAGGACTCACTGGGCCAAACACGTACTTCCTGCCCTACGTTATCAATGCACTTCATCACACCCGAGATGAGTTTTTGCAGAGGGTACTGCATAGTGGTGCTAAGAAAGTGCCTTTAAAATTTTGGCTCTTATTTACATGCAGAATATCCAGTTATTTTCATACTGTTCCAAAGCCATCACAGATATTTGGAAGAGCAGCAGTGGAAATGCACCGAAGTACACTTCTGAGGTGAGGTGTGTAGGTGGAAACTGAGTTAAAAGGAAGATGTAATATAGAAGTGAAGTTACATACTGGTTTTCCAGGAGGTCCTCTTTCCCCTGGGTTTCCAGGTAGACCCTACAGATCAAGAGAAAATAAAAATTCTGAAATTATCATACAACAAYCCTGGTTGCTACCACACTCTGCTGACTGCTCTGGACTAGCACACATTTTACTTTCTGCCACTGAGCGCCACTGCTCCTTGCATGTGACAAACAGTAAACTCCTTTAAATATCTGCAACTTTAACATCTTCCGAACCCCTCCTAAAATCTCACTTGTCTACAGTGTGATCTTGTTAAATTCATTTGAGTGACACAAAGACTGAAATTTCTTTAGCTTGCCTTCTGGTCACAGAAAACACCATGAACTGCAATAGTGTGAAGGATGAAGCTTTAAATCCCTGAAAACACTTCTAACATGCAAAATCAAGACCTTGCTTTGCACAAGCCTTGCAAACAGGTCCCTTGCACCTGAAATAGCAATAAGCCTTTTTATTTGTTTGTTTGTTTGTGGGAGTGTATTGGTATCAGTTTTCATGAGATGAAGGTATAGAAAAGACCAGCATCCTTAGAATTTAAGGTCCAGGAAGTMATAGTTTGGAAAAGGGACATACACCCCACCCTCAATAGGCATCTCTTGCCTGTCATTAGCAAGTCATTAGTTTGTTATTAAAAAAAAAACCCTAAAGATTATTTTTGAATCTTTGCATAAAGTAATGCTTACATGGGAAACCGAATCCAGGTGGTTACAGAAATCTGCATTGCAAGGATCCTTGCAGTGGTGTTTTAAGTTGGACTGGGTGAGATTTCCCCAAACCATTCTCTGTTAAATTCCTGTATGCATCTGGCCCGTCACCCTGTGTCACCACTCAAGCATATGCATGTTCTATCCATGCTGAGTACCTTAGAGAACGTACAAAATATCTTCTAACTATCTTCACCACATACAAAAGGCTGTCCTATGTGACCATTTTTGCATCTGCAGGAACAGTTTCTACTGACCACTTAAAAATATCTTATCTGTGTTCAGTTTTGTTGATTCTGCAGCAGGACCCACCTGGAGAGGTCTCTGGGGTAGTGCCAGATTCCCCACCCAGGATGTTAATCAACATACTGAAGATATTAGTAGTGGCTTTCAATTGGTCTAGGCTCAGCAGAGGCTACCTAGAGGACTCTCTGAGACTATCCAAAATTTCCACCTGGAAAGCTCCTTTAAAAATTGGTCAAATGTTTTGCCAGGAAGGGGGCTAAACGTTCTGTCAATCACCTTGTCTCAGGTTGGTCCGTTGTCTCCAATCAGTTCATTGTATTATTTATGCAGACAACCAGATGGGGAGTTACTTGGCTACCTGGGGATTAATGACTTACGTGCACTGTGTGTGCACATAGGCAAAGTTGAGATACCCTGCTACACCATAATTATAGCTATAAAGCAAACTTGAATTTCATCCTCATATCTCACTTTTACAACTTAAATCCCATACCTCTTGCTAGAGGAGAGAGAAAATGGGAAAATATATCGATTGTTCTTTTTCTCTGTCCACATTAAACACTTCTGGGTGAACAACAACCCTTCAGTTACCTTGACTTTCTAAGAGATGAATATTAATCACAAACTGAGGTGGAGCTAAAGAGGAACTGAAGTAGTACTGAAGTCCATGGATGAAAGCTTCTTTCCCGAGGAACTAAACCTTCTGCGGGTGAGAACCAAGAGAAGATAAGGTGTGAAGGAGATCCTTAGCTCATAATTCCCCACGAATGTCCTTCTGGGGAACTGAGTAAATATAAGGAAACATTATAACCATTTATAGTTCTGCTTCTTCCACAGAGCAGCAATGTGAATTGTAGAAGATTTTGGGATGTTCCCAAAGTCCCTTCTCTTTCACAGATGCTAACTGTCAGGTCATGCTTTTGGCATCCTCTCCATGGTGGTTCTCAACCACTTCTGCAAGTGGGAAGAGGGTTGCCTAAATAATGATTACACAGATCTTATATTCCCAGTCCTACTTTTTCAGGAAGACTCACACAGCACTTGCTTTAAGGAGTGTGATGCAAAGCAAAGACGAGCCATGAAAATCATCCTGGATTAGAAAGCAACACAGAAAAGACAATTCAGAAATGTCTTTCATGCTGATTATTAAGGTAGCTATAAATAAACTATTATTTCTACCATCGGACTCACTGACAGCCTTTTGCTTAGGGATCTGAAACATGACATGGTACTAGTAATGGAATTTGAGCATTTAAAGAAGATTTATTTAAAGAAGAATATAGGAAAAGACTTAGTTATAAGAAAAGACACACAAGAAGGGAGTGACTAAAACTGAAATCCTGGGAAAGATTTAAGCATGGCTGTGATATCCACATGGTATCAGATTGCCTTGAGACAAAAAGGGATGGACCTATTTTCTCGAACACTCTATGATGTGAAGCTGGTGATGTCTTTAACAGGGTGCAAATAAGCTAGGATAAGAAATTAAGCTATGATRTGCCATGGCTGACAAATCTGAAAACTACTGCATCCCCAGGAAAAGTCAAACAGTTGAAAGGTACAAGACTGCAAAGAGAGAGTGTCCTTTGAAGAATATTTGTCTGAGCTGAAATAACAAACCAGATGTAGGATGATGGCACTTCAGCATGTTGCGTTATCAGAGGATAGGCAACTGGAAGCGGAGTCCAAAGTAGAGAAAAGACTGCTGGACTATAGAGGCCTGGAGTTAGAAAAGGCTGACAACAAGGGCCAAGCTGCAAACATTTCTCAGAGCAGAATGAAAATGCTAGAAGGAAGGCACAGAGGGTATAACTGCATCTGACAGGCTGACTAACAGGGGAGGAAACTGGAAAAGAGAAAGCTAGGGAAAAAAAAAAAAAAAGGAACTTAAAAGAGTCTGCCCAAAAGGTAAGTGATGTATGTGAAAATAAAAGAAAGAGAAAGTGTATAAGGAAATCAGTCACACAGGCTTATGGTGGGGTCGTTCTATTACAAGACTGAAAATTAAACTTGATATGCAATAGCTTAAATAGGTTATAAGTCCCTGGAATAAAAAGACAATAGGAGGTTTAGTAGGTGCACTCCGGTTTGGGGTGTATGTACCCTAAAACAAACACAAAGGCTCCTTGGAACTGTCCTTCTAACTGTATTGGAAAATCAACTCCAGAAAAGAAAACTCTGCTTTTCAGATCCGATGGCAGTAATGTATGCATCCACAAAGTTTCTGTAATTACGAAAATAAATGCAGGGGAAGATTAGCTTCCCGGTAATACTGGAACTTAGTTATCATAAATAATTAACATAATTAAAAAGCGATTAATTCAATGTTTATGTTAATTAAAATTATTATAATTAAAATACAGAAAGAGCCTATTAAATGGGTGTTCTCACTGCTAATAGTAGGACAAGAGATTGTCTCATTCAGATTGTTTTCTAATCTAAGGGAACTAAATAGGTATGTTGAACAGAAACATTTTATCTCCCAGCAGACAGACAGAGGAGAGTGGATGCTTCCCAAAAAAATGTGTAGTGTAAGGGTATTTGGCCAAAGAGTGKCTGCTCCTTTAGGGGTATCTGGTCAAGGAAAATAAGGAGGAAGCCATCAATAAGAACATACAGGCACACAAACTTGACTGACAAATAAGAGAGGCAATGACAGGAACCAAACCTGGACAGTCACACTAATTGATGAAGGCATGTGGGAGTGTTAGAAGGTTTATTCCAGCAAGGTTATCTGGTCCGGGACCTTGTCAATTTSGAAATGAAAGGGAAAAGGAGGAAATCAGAAACAAAATATACCAAGACACAGACCTAACAAGAAACRAACCTTGCCACTCACACTAATTGATGGGCTATCAAGAAACCACAGGCTGCACTTCCAGGAACATCAACCTGGACTTTGCAAGTGATAAGATTGTAAACCAGGGRGACCCTGAACYGGGAGGSGTGCAGGAACTGATAGAGCTGTGGAGATGCATGAGGGGAYGTGCAGGGGAAGGAGGAGCAGAGAGGAACAAACAGGGGGTAGACAGAAAAGGGTCTAAAAGGGGCTGGTCATGTGTAAAAYGGRGCTGGTCWCTGCACTTGTCTGGCTGAGCCCTGCACCTGATCACCATGGTTTGTCCTATCATCTTATACCTTCTTATTAAACCTTTTCTTAACTATCTCTCTGCATAATGTGTATGTGTGCAGCAAGGACTAAGTCGAGCTACTGGTGAGACCTGTACGTGCATGTGAGTGAAAACTGGTGACAGCTACTGGAGTCAGACTGGGGGTGCAGGCTCCCCCAGCCTCTGTTCTCAGCTACTGGAGTGAGTGCAGGGGTCTYTAACCTCCAGCCACTGGGGCTGGAATGGTGTGTGTTCCCAAAACYACCTACTGGGGGGACCAGCATGGGCAAGGAGAGCKAGGCGCTCCACATCGGTGGCTGGCGTGGGACCACAGGTCACAGCCCGTTAGTGGTTGAACCTTCAAACGGGAAAGCAGCAGCTGCATCCCTCCACCTGGGCAGAGACCCCAGGTCCTGGGCAAAAAAGGCCAGGCAGGAGGGACCTGATCTGGAGCAGCTGGAGGAGGTGGCCATGCACATAACATCACTTAACATGTAGAAATATTTTTTTGTAACTCTCAGAATATGACATTGGCCAATTTCTCTGAAAGAAGGTACTTAAGGCTATGCTTTTTTAATACTCGATACAGGAATACTGCCAGCTTAAAATGTGATTTGGATTTTTTTTTCCAAACACAAGTGCAAATAATGTTTGAAGTAATTGAGGGCATTAAAGTAGGCACAATACATAGTAGTCCTGTTATGGAACAAATTAGTCCTACTATAGGGAAAAACAAAGACTACAAAAAAGCCTAGAGAAAGCACTTTTCAGGCTTTAACAATTGGAGCTTTAGTTAATCAGAAAAAAAATGCAAATTTCAAGACAAGAAAAGAATGTATATGGGACAAGACAATATGTCCCAGAAGAAGAGAATCTGTAGGGATTTATGGACATAGTGAACTCTAGAGAACAAATAAACACCAAGCCTTTTGCTAAGAGGAACACAACAAAGCCAAACCAGCACGACTGTACTGTAAACCTAGACAAGGATTTTCAAAACCCAAATTTTAATAAAACAAGACACTGTCCTGAGAACTCTTGATATTTGATTGAGTTGCCAACAGWTGTTTCAAAAGGTGACCTTTGGCAGTGTTATTGCAAAAAATATGGCACATGCTTTTAGGGCACTAGAAAGAAGCTAGAATGTAGTCATGTAAAAAACCCAATCTATTCACCTATGGGAGATAATTCTGGCCAAAGCTATTGCAAAAGAAGTGTTGACTCTTCCACCRCTCCAAATACAACTGTAAATCTGCAGTATCAGGGAATACAACAACTTATAGCAGACACTTCCAAGAGCATCTGATGAGTCTGCAAATGGAAAAAATAATGCAGAGAATAAACTAATGTATGTAAATGTGATATAAAAGAATTGTTCAGTCTCAGAAAAAAACATGCAATAYATTTGCAAAGGTCACAGCAAAAACCAAGACATTGAGGCAAGTCATTATGGCTATTGCCACTGAATCGCTTGGGAGTTGCGTGGCAAACTCATATTAGCAATTCAAATCAGAGCTTTCCTAACTGATGACATACTGTTTAAACATAATGGAATACAAAAATGGGCATGCTTCAAAGAATACAGGAATACTTCATTGATATACAAGAGTGCAAAAGGAGAACAAAAAGTCCTTTGTACTAGTCATAAATGAAAGTGGAGATCAAGAGATTGCAAATGCATGATCTTGTCAAAATAGGTATCCCTGCTGTTACATCAAGAAATGTTGGAATGCGCCCTGTAGTTACATTTACACTTCCTGAAACACAGGTAGAATYGCTTAACAGGTGCTCAGTCAGAATACAGAGAGCTCCCAAAAGACATATTGAGTGCAATTAAAACAGTTAGTGCAATAGAGGATGTGTTTTATAAGTACCATAAGGAATGGTTCTGTTTGGGTCATTTTCTGCGGGGAAAAGGAAAGATGTAAAGACTCTAGTACTGCCTCTCCAAGAGCTAACCAGTCAATGCTGATCTGCATAGAGCCAGAAAGAGACTCAGAAAAGCTGAGTCTGGCACTCTGGCACTCTTTTCACACAACAGAGTTGTAATAAACCCATCTATTGTATCTCCTGTTTAAAACCTCTTGATTAAAAATCTCAAACATCTGAGACAAGATCTAGGGGGAGGAGATCTAGGGGCAGTCAGCAGGACACAATCAATCCTMAATCTGTGGCTGCTCAGGGACACAGGGTGATGGAGGCAAAGGACCATTTCTAGTATCATGGACTGTGAAGGAATACCACTGCCATAATAATTTGTCATGTGACAAAGCGGGTGGGAGGAAAACTAGACCTTCTTCTCCAAACACTGCAGGAGGAAAGGAGATCCATCCCATAGGAAAGTACACCCTTTAGGCCAGCTGATGTACATCAGTAAAGTCACACTAGGGTTGAAAATTTCTTGCCATGGACTTTGTGAAAACTGGTACCCATTTCAGACATGACAGAATCATAAAGCAGCACTGAGAAAGAGAGTTACAGAAGGCCACTGCCCCCTCCCCACAGCGTTCCCTCAACAGGCACAAATCCAAAGATCAAGCCTTTCAAAATCTTCAGAGCCTCCTTGCTGGTTTCCCTCCAGGACTGGTTTCCACATCAAGGACCTGGCTGACCAGCAGAGAAAAAAATGTTCGTGTTTCTGATTCAACACTGCAACAAAGCCAGGCAGCTAGCAGGGTCAGCTTTACAGCTGGGAGTCTGCCATGTTTCGCTCTATCTCTCAGCTCCATGACTCACCCACTGAGACGGCAGGAGCGAGGATAACGCACCAAGAGGTTAAAATGTCATCTCTCGTGCACAGTAGCAGCAGCAAAATGAACTCACAAAGAGATTTTTAACAGCTGTGGCCCTGTTTTCACAGAAATATTACAGGTTACTTATCTCAGCAGCTTCTAAGAAGTTCCTAGACAGCTTAACAATCATCCTTTTCCAGTGTGGGATTGTTCCCAGTGTATGCTGCCAAGTCCCTTCTCCAGTGTCATTTTAAAATGGTTCAGTAGTAAAATCCACTGCTGTCCTTGAGACAACCCTCCTTAGCCTAACTGTTTTCCCCCCTGACATCCTAACTTGTAAAAACTCCACTTCTGCGAATCATCTCCCTTGGACCATCCTAGTAACACTCAATGACTGTCATTGAGTATGACCACAATTTTTAGGGAAATTAGATTCGAGCACTGGCAAATTTCTTGAGCACTTAGACTTTTATTTTACTTACATCCTGGCCAGGAAGYCCCTGTGGTCCAGGGACACCAGGTACACCACGGGGACCCTGTTAGGGAGAGAACAGCCAAACCCAGTAACATGAACAGTACTTATGAGGTGCATCTTAGCTGAAGAGAAGAAATCCTCAACCCARTAGTTATTGGGAAAAAAATTAACTAGCAGTTAAACAACTATGAGAGAGTTTAAGAAAAAAAAATGAAATCTCACATTGCACTMTTACAGTATTAGTCATTTCTGTGCCTCAAGGGACTTTATGTGCATCACTAAAGTCAAGCCTTACATACCATGATTGGAAAGRTAATAATGACTCTATAGGAGACAAGTTTATGAACAGGGAGAAAATATGACTGAGCACAGGACTGTAGAGAAGAAAAGAAGGTCCAGCTCCTCAGTACCAAGCTAGTACACTGACTAGGACTGGCTGTTGTTCTGGAAATTCATGCCAGTGTATACTGAGACCACGGTACACTGTTATTTGTTTCACACCAATGGACTGYATCCTTGTAAAACTGCATGTTGAGGAACTAAGTGTGTTCAGTGAATACTGAAATGCAGGGTTTTCTGTAAGATTTAAGTAASAAAAATGTTTAAAAATGGTTTATTTGGCTATAAGGCATAGCAGTGTGCCTTGAATTACGTGCCTTGAAATACTTTTTTTGAATGAAGGGTTAAACAAGTGACTCATTCTTTCTTTTGTAGGACTATTGACAGGTAAGGAAAAGTTGTCACCATGCCAAGAGTCTCGATCAACTCTTTCTCACACTCAATATAGCAGACAAGTAGCTGGCAATGCACAAGAGAAGTCCGCTTTGGAGGGTCAGCCACCCTGTGACCCTACCATCCTTGGGCAAAAAGAAACTAATTAAACATGCCTTCATGAAATTACTGGTAGAAATGCAATTAATGTGGTTGTCCCCTCCCCATAAAATCTGGGTGTAGTTAGAAAGACATACTGTACCAATGACCCTTTGTCTCCTGGGGGTCCCACAGGGCCCTGCAAACAGAAAAGACACAGCAATCAAAACACTTAAAATTAACACACYCCCCTTCGCTGATCAGGGTGGGTCCTGAAGCACCAAGATAACAAAATTGGAGAAGGAAGGTTGAGGAAAAGGAGCAAGTCTGACAGGCTGCTCACACAGACATTGTTGGAGTGTGCAATTCTCACAGCAGGATGTTTAGGGGAAGGATCAAAGGCAGAGTAAGGAAGAAATTGAGATGGATCATGGAGGAAAAAGCGTGAGAAAAAAAGAGAGAAAAAGGGACCGGAGAGGTCAGCTATATGCTAACATGATTCTTGTCCGACTGAGCCCTGCACTTCACCACAATCACAGAATCATAGAATCTAGAATATCTCAAGTTGGAAGGGACCCATAAGGATCATTGAGACCAATTCCCTGCTCCTCACAGAACTACCTAAACCTAAACCATAGGACTAAGAGTGTCATCCAGATGGTCCTTGAACTCTGACAGGGTTGGTGCCATGACCACTTCCCTGGGGAGCCTCATCAGTGACTGACAACGCTCTCACTGAAGAACCTTTTCCTAATGTCCARTCTGAACTTCCCCTGACAAAGCTTCATCCCATTTCCTTGTGTCCTATTGCTGGTCACCAGAGAGAGGAGATCAGCATCTCCCCGCTCCACTGCCCCCCTTGAGGAAGTTGTAGATTGCGATGAGGTCCCCCCTTGGACTTCTCTTCTCCAAGCTGAACAAACCAACTGACCTCAGCCACTTCTCCTAAGTCTTGCCCTTGAGACCTTTCACCATCTTGCTCGCCCTCCTTTGGACACACCCTAATAKTTTGATGTCCTTCTCATATTGAGGCACCCAAAACTGCATGCAGTACTCAAGGTGGGGCTGCACCAGTGCAGTGTAGAGTGGGACAATCACTTCCCTCGACCGGCTAGCTATGCTGTGCTTGGTGCACCCCAGGACAYGGTTGTCCCTTTTGGCTGCCAGGGCACACTGTTGTTGACTCATATTCAACTTGCCATCAACCCAAACACCCAGATCTCTTTCCGCGGGGCTGCTCTCCAGCCTCTTATCCCCCAATTTTTACATGTAACCAGGATTACCCCATCCCAAGTGGAGAATTCTGCACTTGCTTTTGTTAAATTTTATATGGTTGGTGATTGCCCAGCTCTCTAGTCTATCCAGATCTCTCTGTAAGGCCTCTCTACCCTTGGGGGAGTCCACAGCTCCTCCTAGTTTAGTATCATTGGCAAACTTACTTAATGTATGTTTGATTCCTGCATCCAGATCATTTATAAAAACGTTGAAGAGCACTGGTCCTAAAATTGAGCCCTGCGGAACCCCACTGGTGACGCCAACCTGATGTAACCCCGTTTACTATATTCTCATTAAATCTTATTTGTAACACTCTGCAGCATGAATCTGAGCTCGTGTGGTTGAATCTTAGATAGCTTCAATCCAGATGAACTGGTGATTAGGAGAGGTCTGGGTGCCAGTAACGGGGCTGTGAGGCTGTGAACCCAGAGGGCTCGCAAGTCTGGGTGTCAGCAACTGAGGACACTGGGGTGCTGAGCCCTGGGTACTGGGCAGAGTAGGTATCCAAGACCAGCTGCTGGAGAAATCCACATTTGGTGTATATATTCCAACAGTGGCCTTCAAACTTCATCAGCCAGAGAGAGGAGCAGGATCGAGACATCCTTACTTATGCTTCCGAGAGTGCTGTTTAGGTTTATATGAGTGTTGATAAAGCCATTATTCTCTGCATTGGTCTGCGTGGCCGCACACATGTGTGGGTATGTGTGTGCATTGCATATGCATATGCCCTTTGGCAATACGTGCTCAGCCTCGCTACTGGCTGGACCTGGGGACACAGAACCACAGCACCTTTGCATCTGTTGGGCTGGGACAGGACAATTCCCCCAGGTCCTAAAGACCACTGTACTCAGCTACCTCTAACGCAGGAAAAAACATGTCACTGGACCTGTGTGCTTTTTAAATGAGGTCAAAGCAGGGAGTCCAGTGGGCTTGCATATGCTGTTCRTTTAGGGATGCAACTTAAAAAGGTGCAGCTGAGTAGAGTGAGCCACTAGAAGGTATCCATTACTATAGGAACACCACAGAAGCGATGCAGTACCCATATCCAGCATGTATGAGTCAATCTGTCATTCTAAACACACCCAAAACAAGGCTTGACCTCACATCTCTGGGGCTGTGTTTGAATAAATTGGCTCACACTATGACTCCTCTCCCTTTGGTTTCTAATTCAGGCACATTAATTTACTAATCCTCATACAGTCCTCTATGCAAGATGCCTTAATGCTCTGTTCAAGCAAAGGCTAAATACGTAATTCTGAACACATAGTAATATGAACAGGGCAAGGCTGAGCAAGAGCAAAACCCTTCTACTTATGCAGCACACGCGTCCATTAGGCAACTTCAGCATAAGCGTGTGAATTCACCCCATTTCTCCAAGCAGTCGCCTCTCCTGCTTATGGTTCAGCTGGGGAGAATACACTTTGCTAATACCCAGTTTATGGCTCAGTGTTATGTAAATAGTAATTCAATACTTTAGCAGACAAAGTAAAAAAAATCCTCATCTATATATACCTTTTATGCAGGGAGGAAAGCCCGAGAGAGGTTAAGGACACAGGAGGAAACAGGGCGAGGACTCCAATTAAAAAGAGTTGCTGGCTCTCAGCTCTGAAACTGAAAGTATTATACACACAATTTTGTCACATCGCTAAAAAGGGTATAGGCTGACACTTTTAATTCAGTGTGTAATATGCACTGAAGCAGCTCCACTGACTTTATTCTAATTTTTTCTGTGGGACTCAGTCTTTGTGAAAGCCTGATGGATTCAAGGTTATACAGTGTTTTTCAAATTCCAGAGTCTTTGCACTGGAGCTGACATTATGATGAATGTACAGTGGAGAAAACCATCATAATAGTTGTTTAAAAAAAAGTATTTAGTGAAGCAGATTAAATAAATAAAAACAAATCAATCGTGAATAGTGTGGTATGTAGGTGGCTACTCATCCTGACAGTGGTCAAACAATTATGACACAGAAAAATGTAATCTTCTGGTGAGAGACAATTCATGTCTATATTTGGAATCAAGTTCTTAGTCATTTGTGTTCATGGGTATGCAGATGCTAAAGCCCCAATGAAGAATAACTGTGTCATCTGGTGTACATCACAATGCAGAAGTGAACTCATCTACCCCTGTACTGAAYCTAAAAATCAGTAATTAAAAACTAGCCATAGTCTCGTGGCTTTCAAACAAGCCAGATACTCACTTGCTAATTTCATTTGAATTTTAATATTAATGACTGAACATTAAGAAATGCAAGAACATCACTGTTCCTTAGATAAATCATAACAAAAGACACCCACCAAATCTTCAGTCATCGGTAACCCTGTGAGGACCATGAAAGCCATGACACAGTCACAATGTGAAACATGACCAACTCAGTCTGCTTTACCTTATATAGTATTCASCATGGCAAAAGCAAATATTAAGTGGAGATACACCTCAGAAAGCTAGATTTGTCAACTAGTATTATACAGCAATATGACATATCATTTCAAGGTAATTTCCTGTACTAATTGGGAAACTTATATCTAGATAACCAGAGCATGAAAACATTGGCATGTACAAGGGTTGCAAAAGTATGCAAGGTCTCAGATGTCCTCTAGCAATTACAGCTAGGAATAAAGTTTGCTTCCTTCTAAACATATTTCACTTGCAAATTCAGTGCATATCTGGAGAACTCTGAGCAGGGCTACAGTCAGAGCACTCCCAAATCCCCCTCATCTCAAAAGGAGCTGTACATGACAAGTACTGGAATGCCCGAACCCCAGCAATATGAAAATCCAAACTTTCCAGAGTAGACTCCCAGATACACCTCGTGGCTTACTGATAAGCAGGAGGTGAGGGCAGAGCTGCATGAGGCCCAAATAAATATTTGTGGGAAATTATAGGGACAATGGCTCTCCTGGAAGGCAGCAATTTAAGCAATCCAATTTTGTATTTCCCTATCAGAGTGCTGACTATGTCACTGATGTGGCCATGTGTGTCACACTCATCCCTTCTAATAGGGTGACAGCAAGGTTACGTCTGCCCAGTGGACCAGACCTGCTGGCTCAGCACAGATCTCGACTCACATCCACAGCCGATGTGTCAAGATGATGCAACAAATTCAGGAGTAACAGCCAGTGGCATCAATCACTCCTAWAGCACTTCTCTGCCTTTCTCTTTCAACTAAAACCGAATGCATCAAGAGCCCTCACAACAGACGTGTAGACACCTGAGCCATGAATGGCAGCCTCTGGACTAGTTTGTAGTTTGCATCTTCAGAGGGTAAAATGTCCCACAGGCTCTGGGCGCAGCTGAGCCCAGGGAACCCATTCCCCAGATGGCGATGGCTAAGTTTTCGCCTTGTCACAGGTTGCAGCAGCATCTGCTACTTACAGGGGGTCCAGCCAGGCCGATTCCTGGCACGCCTCTGTCTCCTGGCTGTCCAGGGAGACCAGGAGCTCCCCTTTCACCCTGAAACAAAGGAAGAAGTTAAAGGCTTAGTGCACTGTTGAGAAAAAGTGCTGAAATGCCATCAGGTTTTACAACATGACATAACACTGATACATCCTGACCTGATCCTGCCCACGGAGGAATGGCATCAGGTTGTGGCAGCATGGGGATATGGCACAGTTACTGGCACATCATGCCAAGAAAACTGCCCTGTTCCTTCACACGAGCCCCAGCCCACCTCTGTGAGCACTCACACAACGTCAGTGCGTGCCACATCACATAACTGAGCAGGAACATAGCCTCTACAAGTATTTTAATTTATTTTAGTGCACACCATCCAATTTCCAGCATTTGCAATTGCTTGCAGGGTACTGGGCACTCTCCTTGGCTTGGGGAAACACTAACCACCATAATGTGCTTTTCTTTCTCGGTGTTTCTATGGTAGATGGCTAAGTTGCAAACATTGCTAAATACAGATTATTTATCTGGGGAAGACAGAATTAGGGATGTTTGGTTGCATTTTAATATTCTCCTTTCCTTTACCAACATAGGGCTACTCTCAGCAGTGTATGAATAATTTTTTGTAAAAAAATAATTCAGCAGTTCTACCACTCTCTCTAGAGGACTATACTACAAAAGGAGAGACCTCCCTTCTAGAAAACAGGATTTTCAATAGTAAAACCTGCAGAGCACAGACAACTACTTGACACTGTTTAATGTCCATTGTAGACAGAGGGTTAAGAAAGAATTCAGCTGCAATACTTAATGTCAGTTTTCTTGTTATGGGGAGAAATCAAATCAGATTTTTATGGATTGTATTGCAGTTGTGAGATTTGGTCTCACATTGGCAGTAGACTTATAACAATGAATCTTATTTATGTTATTTATTATTACACTATTTCCAGCTATGTAGAAGGATGATAGAAAAATTGTTACCTGTGGATTCTGCCCACCCAAAATTCAGTCTGCAATATCTCCTAATTTTTTTCCCTTTCTTTCTTTCTTCTTAAACTAATCTTATAATACAAAGAAAAAATACTGCAAGGACAGTGAGAGAAAATGTATTCTGATTAGTTCAAACACTCCGGCAGATCCCTTATCTGTTATTTTATTCAAGAACATAATTTCAATACAAAAAGTTCAATAGTATTTTCCCATGCACAGTTAAGATTCTTACCATCTTGTGTTGATATTGAATAGAATATTTAATGAGATTTCTTTTAGTGTTTTTTTCTGACTTTTATATTAATACTCAGTCTGTTATTGTGTGTGCTGAACTGTCAAAGGTATATACAACAGACTACAATGCATTTATACAGAATGCAGCAAAACGAAAAGAAAACATTTCATAGCAGTTTGGCTATTTCAGAAATACAGGACCTAGATGGATCTAGTCTCATACTGCTATATTGCTACTTATATAATTTACAGAATCAGTTTCAACATCCTATTCTTCTTCCAATCCAGATCAGGACACGGTCATTTCAAAGAGGAGAATTTCTGACATATCTGATTGAAGATTCAAGTACAATCCAGATGCTCCCAGAAGCAAAGGTTTTTGCTGTTTTATTCCTTTCTCTATTTGCTGTGTACTCATAAGGGAATAAACATTATTTTCAGCTGAAATTAGTGTCATTAACTTAATCAACCAGCTACTCTTTGCCTTAACTACAATATAGGAGGGCAAACCAGGACTACCTAGTCCCATTGGAAAATAATTCACATCCTTCTTGAGAGAGGTGAAGGAAATGAGTGCTATGGAGGAGTGCTCCTTGAGGGGCTGACAGGTGGTCTCAAGAGCAGGTCATCCTTTAGCTTTGAAATGTCTCTTTGCTATATGGATTAAAGGTTCCCAGTTACAGTTTCCCTGAAAAAGTGTGCAGCATTTAGTCCTTTGTCCATATTGAATTCATATAATGCTGGAAGAAATTTTAAACATGGGAAGTGAGCACATCTAATTCATATCTTAATATTTACATCTACAGACATGTTGGAATAATAAAGAACCTCCTAAAAGGCTAGAAGTCCTTTTTTGAGTGAAAGTTTCACAAACTCTATATTCCAGTGAAAAATAGACCATGTTTTCACCATAACTTTTTCTCCAGTTCCAGTGATGGAAAGAAGTAGTCCACAATCAAGAATAAAGCCCATGCTCACCTTATGTCCAAAGGGTCCTGGCAAGCCTGGTGGGCCTCTTTGCCCCTAAAGTGACAGAGCCAAAACCAGAAAACAGTCACCATGCAGCCAAACAGGAGCCTGGGCTTTGAGGTAGTCAAGGCAGCAAGCATCTCCACCACCACCCTCCTTGCCTCATACCATCCTGGAAATATTTTAGTGATAACATGTAAGCAAATTAAATAATCTGCTAAATTGGCTAGAATTAAATGCTTTTAGAGAACTTCCATCAAGCTAAGCATTTTTGTACTGGTCAGAAGGACAACAGTCACTCCTGTGGAGGTCTCCATTTTCAATGGCCACCATGGCACACTGAAGGGGGTTTAAAGTTCAGAAATACAGCTTCAGTTCTCTCTGCCTTTTTGGATGCAGCACTGTAATCTGTAGCATTTTGCACAACCAGGCCTTTCATGTCTTCAGTAGACAGCCTGTGACGACTCATGACAGTGAAGCCTAACTCTACCAAAAATCCACCATTGTCCTGCAGAAGTCATGCTCATCTATCTCACATTGAACTATTCAAGTGCAGAGCTTGCCAGCAGTACTTACCTGTTCTCCATCTTTACCCTTACCAGGCAAACCTGGCTCTCCAGCAGGCCCTGGCTCACCAGCTCGCCCAGGTAAACCCACTTTTCCTTCTTTTCCAGGATCACCCTGTAGAAGTCAATCCAGCAAAACCCTTAGTAGCATACTAAAGACCATTCCTGTCTCAAGTCTTCCATTGGGACTGAAATATATGCATTTTTTCTAGCCTTCTCATCTGAATTTCTCTTGGTATCATAGGAAATCCTGTTTTACGGGAAACCTTTTCCTTCACTAATCTCAAGGCATTTGTCATTTTCCTTAAGGAAAGTAAAAAGAGACTTCAAAATGTTTTGGGAACCAGCTATATGAGAGAGCCTTTGGTCCACACATGACCCTGAGGTAGATCTCAGTAATCTGGAGGATTATTTGACTGAAGGGGCTGGGGTTCATCCCCTTTTAAACCCCATATATATACACACATGGGGCCATGTTTCTGATTAATCATTCCTACTCCAGCAAACAAAGATCAGCACTCCAGCATGCTGGGCACTGTGCAACGTATGAGCAAATTACAAACCCCTGACCTCAGAGAGCTCATTGCCTAGGTATGAGATGGGACATAACAGCCAGGCAAGGCAGGCAAAAGGTAAGCGATGGTGCACTGGAAATCTGAACTAATGGTCCAGTTACAACAGCTTATCAGGAAAGCAGAAATCTCAGTTTCCTAACCATGAATGCCAGTTTTTCTTCCAGCTTTGGATTTACAGTGGTGAACAGGGGGTACTTAAAACACCAAATGCCCACTCTCATCAGGCAGTGAGGACAGTAGAAGATCATCATTGCATAATTGTGTAGCAGTGACTTCACTGTATCCAGTTGTATCTCAGTGGTTTTATTAGGTAAATTATAAAGCCGCAACAGGGTGAAAACCTTATAGCATGTGTAATGGAGGAGGTCAGACAAGACGATCTAATGAGCCCATGTGTCTTAACCATCCACAAACCTATGAAATCATTTCCCAGTTCAGACTGCTTCTGTCCCAYGTTACTTAAAATGCCCAAGAAGAAAAGAAACAAATCCATGAAAGAACAAACTCACCTTTTCCCCCTTTGCTCCCTCCTTTCCTGGTAGTCCAGGGTCTCCAGGCATACCCTGGAAAGAAAAGAACTTTAAAGCTTAAAACTTTCTTTTTAGGCAGTATTTGATCCTAAAGCAAAAGGATAGACATGTGGGTTCAATACAATCTATCTCAAGGATTAGTATCAGTTCTACATTTCCCAGTACAGACAACCTGTAATCCACAGAACACCACAGAAAAGCTGTGTACCAAGTGCTTAAAGGAGTTTGCTTTTTTTTTTTTTCAATGTAAAAAAGAGCTGAACAGCAAAAGCAGAAACTGAGCTAATCCCAGATTTGTGCATTCTCTTTCTACCAATAACAATTTTTTTCATTTTGTGAAATCCTCAGCAGTTCCCAATCCATTACCAACAAACCCCCAGTCATCACCTTTCTATTGGAGAAGCCAAAAATCTCACAATATTATTTTTTTATGGTTACTGCTCTCCAAAGCTATGCATTGGAAAACATAGCTATGTTCGTTTTACACTCTATTTCCGTTTTCAATCCTTTTCACGTCTTGGCAGATCTGAAAGGATTCCTTGTCAAAATATAGATGATTTAGAGCTCCAGTTTAAATACTGTAACTTCCTAACTCACCAAAACATGAGTTAGCATAATGGAGTAGTGCTCCATTTTAAGATGTGAAATGATGTCTTGGCACCAGTAAGATTGAATTGACCTCTTCACAGGATGGATGTGATAATTATTTTCCTTTTTGCACCAGTAAAAATTATTTCCAGCTATATTAGCTTTTATAGGTAATATATTGGTATTACTGGTATAGGAGTTTGCTTAAAGGAATATGAAATTGGAAAAGGTCTTCATTTTTTATATAATCTTTCAGTTTGAAATTAAATCACTACATTAATACAGTTAAATCAGATGTATCTTAACAATTAGTAGAAAGGCAATTTAAAATTTCTTGCATTGCCCAGGAATAAACTCTGCTTTAAAAAGCCCTCTGTGCTGAACCACTGTGCCTGAATACATTATAACATGGGGTCTAACTGCTCTTTTTCATTTACTCCGGTGTAAACCCAGAGAAACCCCAGGCACTAGAAAGAAAATTACTGGTGGAGCAGGGAGTAGAGTTAGTCCAAAGTTTTTTTTGCAAACATGAAAAGCTGTATCATGTACACTTAATAATGGTGACGAGCATCTACTGAAGTAAGGCTGACACCATATTGATTTCAAGGTTCTGATTGTAGGATCAAATATTTACATGCTTTGATAATAAAAATGGGAGTTTACCATGTAATTTTTATATCAAGAAGTCATGTTTTCAAAAGGAAAGGATAAATGAAAATGAGGCAAAGGAAACAAAACCAGAGAGACAATAAACACCGCAATTTTTCTCTTGAAGAGCTGGCAGCAAAAATTGCTTTTGACAATTTGGTGAGGAATGAAGCAGCTCCATGCCTCCCTCTTGCTACAAATGAATATAAGAATATGGTTCATGGATACACTATTCCCAAGTGCCTTCAGATCTTTCAATTCAACCATAAAAAAAGTGTAATGAAACACAGCTTTTTGAATCTGATAGTAAACCCTGCGGAAGGGAAAACTAAACATATTAAATAAAGAAATCAGGGCACAGATGGGAAAACAAATACACTGGTGTATACATACCACATTTCCTGGCAAGCCTCTTGGACCTGGGGGCCCCGCTGGTCCAGTCACACCCTGTTTTAAGAAAATAAAATGTGTGTGCATATATAATTCACAACTTGTACCACCACAGGAACAAGATGTTCTAAGTGAGATTGGAGTTCATGTCAGACAAGATGTTGTACAAGCACAAAGCAAAAAATAGCATTTTTGTGAAACACTTTGTAGTGTAAAGAAGAATGAAACAATACAAAATGGATGAAGATTCTCTTTGGGAGCTTAAAATTACCCTCCATCCAAACAAATCCTAAATCTAGCTGAGACACAGGAAGAAAAGACTGGGCCTGAAACATCAAAAGCACAGAGGAAAGTATGTTGATTTATCATTAAAATAAAAATCTAGGTCAACAAAATATGCTTTGTTGACAATTCTACCTTCTCTACTCCAGGGAACAAAACCTGAAAACACTCATTTGCACTAAACAGATGAACAGCTCAAACCATTCAGAGTGTTATAGTTCTGAATTGCAGGTGTTTTCTGTCTGCAAATGAAAGCTTTTTAGGGTCGGAAAGCTCATCTGTGTCCCCAGAAATGCATGGGGGGCAGGAGAGGACATATATTTGGGAATTTATGTCCCCACAGAGATGTATATTTGGGGTTACCAGGCTATATTTAGACATTTCCCTCTCTAGCTGATCATATCAGGTTGAAGTTGCTACCTCTGTAGTTGCTTGTCACCCTGCACTGGCCAGGGTTCACCTGTCATCACAGCTTTGCAAGGAAAAGAATTTCTATTAGCATACCTAATCCTTTTAGGGCTAAACCAGACAGATTATCTAAAAACATCTGCATCAGCAGACTGAAATAATCTGTCTGACTTGGAGTAGAGTATAGAGAACTTCTACTGGAAGGGCTGAGCAGTATTATCTTGCAGAAGGACAGTGCAAAGTGTTGGGAGACGATGAAAATCTTCCACAGCATAGCTCTTCACAAAGTGAATGTCTATCTGTTGCCTTTGGCTTACTAAAAGAGAATTAAAGGTTTCCTCATTTCTGTGTTATTAACAGTCACTGGTCTATGAGCCAAAAGAAACATTTGGAGCAGTGGCAGTCTGTGAAAGGATGGCAAAAAAAAGGATGCCTTCATATGCCTGCATTTCCATATCGTTAACATCTTCCGAGCCACCAGGTTATATAAAGAAATAAACCCAATGGATAGGTTTGGTGGAAGGGGGACATTTTTTGCCTTGTTTCTTTTCTCCCCAAAAAGATTAAGGAGTCCTTCAACCAAAAGTGAAAGAGAGCTGGGGACAGGCAGTTCAGAGTTTAAGGTCAAAGCACTGCCAGAGACAATGTCTTAGCACAAGCCCAAGAAGGAAAACCATGAACACAAAGGTGGAAGAAGAAATTTCCATGCTCTAGGATACTTAATTTTGATTTCCTACTCCCTCCTTCTCCCAGACACAAACATCCTCTCTCTCAATCGTTATTTYAAATAGTTATTCAGTCTTCCTTCTCTGCTTGCGAAGAAATTATGTGGCCTTTTATTCAGCCGCAAAGGGCTTATATGCTCTCACAGTAATAAAACGGGACTTGAACCCTTTGCTGTTCTTTAGCACACAGTCAGACAACAGCAGCACTCCCTACAACACATGCCTCAAAAAGTAGTCTGTGATGATTCGTCTGGTGATGAGCCTGTATTAAAAAAAGCAGAATTGACTAAGAAGCCTAAAACCAACCGTGATCAAAAATTAATTCAGGCTGCTGATGAGAATTGAGCTCCCTGCACCAGCTGGCTGCCTGGGCTTAGCTGATATCGCAGTGCAGTAACAAGCTCTGCCGGCACCTCACCCAGAAAAGAGGGCATTTTGTTAGAGAGGGAGAGACTTGGCCAACAAAAGATGCACAATTTAGAGCTGGGCTGGCTGGGGCATTGATCTGTTGGTGCAGCTGTGCCTGTTTGCCCACAAGCAGCGACTCTTCTAGCTGCAGCTTAGGATGTGCCCTGCGCCCAAGCAGCCTGGGACTGTGAATCTGCAAGGCATTGACTTCAGAGTCCCTTCAGGTGTGTTACTGTCAGGGAAAAATGCTGCAAGGGAAGCAGTTACTCACAGTCTCTCCAGGGGCTCCGGCTTCACCTTGGGCTCCTTTCTGCCCCTTTGTGCCCTGTGCAGAGAGAAGACAGATACCAGCTGATTAGGGATGGGACAGGACTGCCTGCCAGACAAAAAGACTTCAAGATGCCTGAACGTGCACTAGGCAATGGTTTTCATTAATCAATTCACAGRGGAGTTTAACGGCTGAGGAAATGGCTCCCAGTTCTGTGCAATGAGAAAATGAAATATAAAAATAAAACACTGAGACATAAGAAGAGTTACTAATGACTGATCAGCTCAGAGTCTGTTTCTCAGCACAGGATGCTGAAACCTGCAGTGGTGAAATTCCTTCCTAGGAAATTCCTCCCTATCCTCAGGCCTACCAGCTACTTAATTTCCAGCTCAACTCTGATGGTCTCCCTGCACAGAGGAAGTTTTACCTGCAGTTCTCAAATACAAAAAACAGACATTTAGAAATGGTCAAAATAGATCAGTCCAGAGGGTTTGTCCCAGTCCTACATACCACGTAGCCCTTTCTTAAAGATTTTGACAGGACAGAGTCTRCTCACTGAACAGTCTCCCATTTAGCAGATGTTAGTTAAAAGTTACACGGTATTACTGTTTTTTTTCATAATGCTAAGACTGCTGTTAACCTGTTTAAGCTGTTGATGCCCAAGTAATAGCTGACTATATGTCTTGGGCACAGCACAGATGATGGCAAAGTGAACATCCTCCCATGTTGACATGAAAACATACCTAGATGATGACTGGAAATAATATGTGTGAGCCAAGAAATTTTCAGAAGATAATTGAGACTATAAAACCATTTCACATGAGCCATAGTGCATTCAGGGTCAAATGGGCTGAGGYTGAATCTGAATGTTCTGCAATGTTTTGCCAATGATGTACTGCAGTAACTTATCTGTGAGAGCTGTGGTTCAGTGGCATCAATACAAGATGCCCTCTTGAAGGATCCTGAAGTTGGAAGGAGTCTCTCAGACAATACTGATCATGCTACAGAGATGCCATGTTTCTGCTTTGATTTTCCTCATGTTGTCCTGATGTCCAGCATAAGTAAATACCTCTACAGAAGTCCCTCAACTTACAATGATGAGGAAGGAGAAATGGGCTGTTGGTGTATAGGGGTAAAATTATTTACAGTGATATAGACCTTGAAGGCACCCCTCTCTGGTCATGTCAAATATTTTCTTCAAGGCTGGGCCCTCTTACCTGTACTCCTGCAGGTCCTGGGACACCTTGTTTACCTGGGACCCCAGGTAATCCCTGCAAAAACAGAGGGAGAGGTGAAGGAGCTGAAGGAAACTGCTCCTTTCTTCTCCTGAGCAGAAGGAGATGTTTCTCCTTCCTCCCACTGAGAGAAGAAAGGGCGKTTTTTTACAGAGGCTGTGACTGCACAGGACTCTGTCTCTCCTGGGGGCTCCATCCAGAACAGGAGCACTCCAGAATACAAATGGAGTAACCAAATGCACAATTTAGCTGGTTCACATCACTTCAAAAGCCCTTAATAAATCCTGTACAACCTTACTTCAGCCAAGCTTTGTCTAGCAAACCCCATAGTCCCCTTTTCAGTCACCAAGGCCCAGAGCTATAAATTAGGTGCTTAAATTCATGTAGTCATGTAGCTTCCTCTACGATCAGTACAAAACCAAGCACCACTGTGACCATTTCTGATGAGAGAAGCATCCCAAATATGGAAGGAGCACATCCTCCCCTCTCCCTCCAAAACAGGCAGCTGTTATGTCCTCTCTCTGCTGAAGTTCAAAACCAACTGAAGAAACACTTGGCTGTGCTTACAGGTTCTCCGCTCATTCCTTGATCTCCTTTCTCCCCTTTTGGTCCAGGTTCACTCTGATATAAAACAATAAGACAAAGAGAGAAATAAAAGCTATTTCCACAGCTGTATATCACACTAGTCCTGTTTTGTAAAAGGGCTCTTTCAATCAGATATCAATTTCTAATATAGAGTAGCTTCCTCAAAGGACTTTGAGGTCAATGAATCAAAACTATGATATCACACACAAAGATTTGGACATCTTTGTCTAGACTTCTTGGACTGTTAYGATATTAATTGCAAAAATGTTCAATTTAAAAAGAGAACAGTCTTCCCTCATAAAGAATAGCAGTTAAAGAATTTACCATTCCAAAATTTGACCAATTCAGCTCCAATGTATTAAAAGGCCAAATGATATGACCAAGAGCAAAAGCACCAGCGCCACTGCATTGCCTCTCTGTAGGACCACAGACCTAATGTTATCCATACAGACAGTTCCCTATTCTGCCTATAAGAGACAGGTGTTCAGGGTCTCATCTTGAGCACTTCCAGAGATGTGCATTACGCAGCTTTTCTTGATCTCTAGTTCTGTTAACATCTCCATACATCCAYGCAAATTCCCCTCCCTCCTGCAATGTCAGTACATTATTTCATGCACCACCATCATTGACTAATAGGATTAATTTATTCCTGTTCTTCCTCCTTACAGTAAATTGAAGATGCTTTCAGACAGAAGTTCATCAGCTTTGTTCTGAGCTCTAGAACTATAATCAATAAGTTCATATTTCTGCTTTTTATAAATTGAAAAGGAAMAGTACACTATTATGGAACTATCTGGAATAAACCAGGCACTACATGAATACACACATTTGTATATTTACATGAATATATGTATTCAGGCAACAGCATTCATTACTTATTCATTATTTATCATACAAGGTGTTTCAATTATGCAATCAAGGAAGAGTGAGAACATCAGTGATTTAAGCTACACACACAWGAGGAATAGTGATCAGTCGAAATGCAGAGCCCAAAACAAATCAGCTTGAATTTTATTCGCATCAGCTATTTGCCAATCATTTCTGCAACACCTGGGAATTCAAAGTCCATTTGCAAATGATTCTTTAAGAGACAAAATAAATGTAACTGCATAAATATTACTTATGTCTGTATTTATTATGCATTATGAATAAATATTATCATCTGTGATAAATAATAGGAGGAATTTTACTCTACAGGTAGCACCCCTTTAGATCAACTTTTAGTCAGGCAGTCCCTTGTGCCATCTAGTGGCCTTCAAAAGATAACGGGACCGCATAAAATAGTTCAAGCAAAGGATCCTATGCAACAAACCTGTATGGTTGTGCCTGGAAGTTGTTTTGYGTAATGACATTTCAAGCTCTTAAACCCTTTTGAGAGAGCATAGAAACAAAGCACTGATATACACCAATAAATYTGTAGGCGGGATGGTGTTACTAAGTGGGAATAAGGGCACATTTTATTAGGGAAAACAAGACTGCAAAGGGAAGAAGTGACTCAACAGGTAAAGGGAGGAAACTTTTTTAATATTCTCCTTTCTCCCACTTTTTCCTTGATACTTGACTTGCATGTTAATGCAAAATCGGGATTCCAGTCTAATGTCCTTGCACAAACATGAGTAGAGGCAGCGTTTCTTAACCCAACCTGCCAGCAAATCTGCTTGCGAGTCCTTCCAAATTTGCCAAACYCACAACTATCTGCCAAGACTGTTAACATTGTCTGCTAGAGCTGCACGTTGTGAAGACCTCTGCCCCCGGCAGCTGGACTTAATCCACCATCACCTACTACTTTCCTACAGCTCAGTGAGCAGAAATGATGCGGCGACAGCTAACAGCTGCTACCAACCTGAGCCAGATCAGTGCTTACAGCTTCCTTGACCTGCTCTCAGCAATGTCCTCCTGTAGACTCAATTAACGTGTTAGTCATTTCTGTGCCACTTAAAGGAGAGCAAACACAGCGGGGGCTCAGCTGTGCCCTGCTGCAGTGGGAGATAGAAGGCAAAATGAGGAGCCATCTCCTGTTTTACTGCTTTTGCCTCTTTTCAGCCATCATACCTGACCACCACTGTGGTTCTCACACACCCCATCTCCAAGAAATATTTAATGATTTTAACTCACTGGCCTAAATAAACACTAAAAAGTTCCCTGCACCTCATGGAAGAAACTGACCCCTCGATCTGCCCATCTGCAGAGCTCACAGCACAGGCTGCACCCAGAACACACAACGGAGCTGCGGTGGTGGGTAAATGGGAGCTCAGAGTCACTTGGTCAGAGATTGTCTATTTCTGACAATTACTAAGATGTGTTCTAAACTAAATTGATTTTAACTAATAATAAGTAAACAGAGTAATGGTGCTGCTGCCTTCTATCCAGGCTGTGTTTTCTGTCTCCGCCTTTCTCCTCTCTACCTGTTGCTCCCCGGTACTTTACACCACATACTCAATGGAAAGCAATAGGAAGTATTGTGTTTTGGAGAGTGCGTGACAACTTTCAGCACGCTGCTGGTCCTGCAGTCTCTGTAACATAACCCATGACACTTTCCTAAGGCTTATCACCACCTTCTGACACCTTAATTTGTAGAGCTGTAAATCAAAGATAACTATCCTTACCTCCCCTTCTCCTCCCAAAGCTTGCAACACTATGTGCAGACCTGTGCTACAGTAAGTATCATCGCATTCATCTTGCACAGGGAGAAATCCCAGTGACCTGACCTGCTGACACACTTCAAGCCTTTTATTCTTTACTGTCTTGCAGCTCATTTACAAGAGTAATGCGCTCAAAGCAAAAGAGATAAGTCCTTCTGTGATTGTAGCACTACAAAGACCACATACGATGTCATTGTTCTGCATATTTCCCTAGTATATGTATTAGCAAACTACGAGCCAAAGGGAAAAGTGAACCAAAGAAATCTTGTCTCTATTTTCAGTACTACCTCACATTTCTATTTCCTTCCTCAGCCTCTGAAGAACTGGCATGTGCACTTTCTTTTCTAATGGCACTCTTACAGCCTACCTCTGCCACTAATACATGCCATAAAGCTTCCTGATCCTTAACAAAATAATTCACATACCAATGATGTGATCCTATATAATGCGAGATATTTCCCACTATGTGCTGCAAGCACTCTTCATTTGAGAGGGTGGGAAAGGATACAGCTGTGTCCCTGCCACAGCTGGCTTGGGTGCTGCTGTTACCAGGACAGCCATGGGCTTCTCATCATGGCTGGTTATAATGGTGAAGTTGCCCAGAACCACTCAAGCTGAGCTCCTTACTGAAAGCACTTAAACAACATGGAAAATACTAAGGTGCTGAGTGTCTATCAGATTCAAGAGGTAATAAGCCAGAAGCCATGTTTATTAGAGATGTTACTTACAGGAATCCTAGGGTATGGAGTGAAGAAGGCTGTCTGGAAGAGAAACCAGAGTGTTAAAAGAAGCATTGCCTATTTTCCTTGAAATGCAATAACTTCTGTGTTCTCCTTGTCATTACAGATTACACTTTCCGTATATCCATCAGTAAGTTTATAAATGAACAACTCATTGTGACATCTGGCTGCTTGGAAAAAAGCCCACAAATATCAGACATTTCCTAGAGTATTTGAAATATGAACATAAAATCAAAAACATCTTGTATGCCCCACTGCTATGAAAAACCAAACAATCTTTAACCTTGTTAGCAAGTTTACCGTTAGCAATCTCCAGCTCACTTTTCCACTTGGAGTCATCTTCGGTGTTATTAAATTTCCAAACTCCATGGTTGAGCTTGGTGTTCTTTCTTTGTACCATGAACAAGACAAGACATGTACATCTCAACATGGTTGTCTTAGGGATTACATAGCCATCCTGAAGGACTAGCCACAAAAAAAAGCATCAAGTTTTGTAGAGAGAGGCAGTATCTTTTATCAAAACCGATAAAATTAGGAAGACAAAATGAGGATATGTCGAAATCATCACCTACTTTTACAGCTGAAACAGAAATAATTTCTCCCTACAAACACAGGAAGCTTGATCAGTAGGTCATACCTTCTCTATATCTAGCCATGTCATACTGTGTTTGTAAGCTGCCTTCTCCACCTTGACTAAGACAGATTTATCCTTGGTGTTGTGACTAGATCATTCTTGTGTGATACACATGGAGTCTTCCTACATGATACCATGAAGCACCCTTTGGTACAGACTAAAGAGGCCCAACTAATGCAGGGAATAAATTATAATACCTCCTCCATTGCTACATGAAGGTCTGTAGGCACTTGATTTTCATCAACAGACTTTGATTCAAATTCTGTCCATAATGTGACTGTGGCAGCTCTAACCGGTGGTGGTGAGCAAAGCTGAAAAGTGGGTATCTGTCATTATTTGGAGGATCTGTGACTGGGATCAGCCCTCCTGTTGCAATGACAGGCCTGTTCCTAGTGCTTACTCCAAGCTGCTTACTCAGATTTTGCTGGAGGGAACCGTGAGGTTTATGTATTTATATTCAGTGGATGCTGGTTTAATTGCCTGTAGTGAGCTTCATTGTAATTATGCTTATGGTCCCCAAAGTAATTTTGCAGGCTCATTTTTAAAACAATAAATTGATGTGTTCGTGTTCTTTTTTTTTTTTTAATTAGCAGAAAGGGTACATGCAATCAGGTATGACAGGTTTGTGTGTTGGATCTAGTGCTGGACCCAGAATGAACTCTGGGATGAGAGGGTCTTTCTGGGCTTACAGCACATCATGGCACTGTATGCGATGGAGGCTCTGGGAGGCTGCAGCATTGCTGAAACTGAATGCTCCACCCCGTAAGTTCATGTCAATGAGAAGTGGAACCATCTGCTCTTCCCAGAAATAGGTGAATTGTTCCCCAAGAAGACAAGCTGTTGTTCACTGATATCTGTTCAGAGTCAGCCTTATCCTGAGATCTCACTTGGAAAAATCTAGCTCACCCTGGAAAATCTGTGTGAACACACTCCCCATTTTCAGCCATGACCTTCTTCAGACAGCTCCCACAGCTGCTAAACAAATCATAAATTCAATTTAAGTGCTATCAAGGGCATACAAAAATGCTGTTTGCAAAGAGGCAGAGGAGGGCACAACTTCCCCCAAAAATAAAAAGACCAAATACACCTTGATATTGCTTCTCTGAAGCAAAGGGAGATAATCTCAGAGTATATGGGTCCTAAAGTTTCTGCAGAGAAGTAGGGATCTTGAAAAGCTTTGTTTCTGAGGAATTTTTGTGGAGGAAGTGTGAGGATGCCCTCATGTTGTTACAGCACAGAACACAATCTTACTTACTGTTCCAGGTAAGCCTGGTAGTCCAGGGGAACCTGTGTCACCCTAGGGAGAGGAGAAAAATATAACTAAGGATATAAAAAGATGYCCAAATAAAACTCAACATTATCAGCTAGAAGATGCAACATTACCAGATGAGATGTAACCCAAGGACAACCTGTCAGCTCAGTGACACTGGAAACCCCATAGCACTTCTCAGATGGGTGGAATTTACCCCATTGCTCTGGCCAGAACTTCTGATGTCCTTGCTTTGTTGCTTTGTTGTATTTATCACTTTGTGACTTTATCATTGATCTGACTTCACAGGTCAATGAATTTCTAATGTTACCCCATCCAGTGTAGGAGTGATATGGAGTTTAATTTGCATTTTAAGTTAAAGTTGATCAAAAATCTTGATTGAAAACATGATTTAGCTGAACTTCTTTTTTCTGGATGGAAAAAAAAATCCTGTGTTTTTAATCAAAAATATAAGTTTCTAAATTCACTTCTCGCCCTCTATAGATGGTGAAAGTCACTGGTAAACTGAGGGCTGATGTATTCTAGGAAGAAGAAAAAACTAGTACCCACTTCCTGATGGCTATTGCCACTATAATGAGGGCAAATTTTTCACTATACAACCATAGGCATCTGCAAGGTCGGTGCTTCATCTTCACCTTCATGTTCACAGTGGTTGAATGTAAATTTTAGTGGACATCACCTTTGTCTGGTTCTCTCATTTTCACTAAAATTAATAGTATTGTGATGGCAGAAGCCCAGAGCATTCCTTAAATTATTGTTCTAGCACATCACAGGGAGGCACAGAAAAGTTCTTTAGAATTTAATTCCAGGCTCATTTCTATCAGACAACTATAAAACAAAGAAAAGTTTCCTTGAATTAAAGAAACTGTCCTTAAATTCCACCAACTGCTTACTATTTCTTGCATTACTCAATAAATGGTTGTCTCTGTCCCACAGGCAGCTTTCTCTGCTGCTTCTAGGTAAGGCTCAGCTAAGACTTCTAATGTTTCTAATCTTCCTCAGATTTTCTCCTCTATCACTTGTCTCTGTGCCCTTGCCTCTTTTCCTCTCTTGTCTAAGGAGGAGCATGCTCATTTCATGACTCACCTTTTCTCCTCTTTCACCTTTCAATCCTGGGAGACCATCTTTTCCTTTTTCTCCCTAAAAGTAGGGAAAAGAAAG
Organism: Oceanodroma leucorhoa; assembly: GCA_030449065.1. Classification (NCBI taxonomy): domain Eukaryota; kingdom Metazoa; phylum Chordata; class Aves; order Procellariiformes; genus Oceanodroma; species Oceanodroma leucorhoa. The sequence goes on from JASVER010000106.1 coordinate 448,533, forward strand.
CAGGAAATATGCATGTTTTGATTTGATTGCATCAGTCCCACTAGAATATTTTGTACTTTCAGTTAATCTCACCTGTCCTCCAAGATGTAGTGCAAGCAATTAAAAACGCAACATTTTGGAGATGRCTTCATAAAATCCACACTATTTTCAAAAGCCAATGAATAGCAATTAAGTTCATGGAAAGGAAAGCACCAATCCTAAATCAACTTGCATGTAGAAGAACCTACTGCCTGATGCAGTTATAAAACCCAGATTTTTTCTAGTTGGACAAGAGAGGCACCAGAACATGAGTTAAGACCCAAAGTGGACATTCATACTACCAGTTTTGTTTATGCTAAAGATTTGTGAATCATCCATTCACTGGTGCCTACCTCTCTATTCTGCCCAGGTAACCTGTTCATCTGAATGGGAGATGCTTAACAAGGATCATGTGAATACTCCTCAAAGTGCATACACAATATGTATTTATCCTGGAGTTATTTAAATTGGAGTTATCTGACCTACATTTCTATATTATATATARAGAGAATATATTCTATATCCTATGCTCTACAATACATATAATATAGCAAACTAGACGGTAAGACCTCAGTTGATTTTAGATCCTTCTTGCTCATGTTCAAGCATGCAGTCAGTTATCAGGAGTACAAGCCTCATTTACATGGCTAACTTTACTGTCAGGCCCCTGATCCAACTATTTCCCAGTATGTAAATGCCTCTGGAGGTCTGGAGTTAGCCAAGGGAAGCAGTAGACACCAGGACTTGGATGGAAGTTAGGCCATCAGAAAATGATCCAACCATCTGGAGCCTTCTCCAGGGGCTCTGTGACAAGGGGGAATTGTGATTTTTTGTTGTTATTAATTTTTTTTAATGTTCTTAAATCAGGCAGGTATTTCTGAAAGTAAGCCCTAAAGACCACTGTACCTRTTCTACTGCCTCACAAGTCATAACCTTCTGCATTTAGGATAGGCACTGTTCATTAGCACCTTCGCTGCAATTAGGAACAGTCACTGGGCAGTAAAGTACCTTTTTGGAATGGGTACTTGGAGACCTTGCTGGATGCCAATCAGCTGCTCACCACAGCAATCACACCAAGAGAGAACATCATCTAGGGACACTTGAGATAAATCTTCCTGGCGCCAAATGGCCAAAAAAAAATCAAGCTGTGGCTCAGAGTCACTCACCCGGTCTCCTTTTTCTCCTCTCAGTCCAGGTAAACCCTGAGGACCAGGAAGACCTGCTTCACCCTGAAAGTAAGACAAAGAAGTGTGTGAAATCTAGGAAGAGGCATCAAGCATGGCTTCTATTAATAAACCTCATTACTCTCAAATATAATTAAGAATGAAAAGGCAGAATGGTGGGCCAAACTCTTCTCTCACTCATTTCAGTTRAAAATGCATCAAGTCTGCTTCTCAGGGTAGGCTAATCTAGCCACCGTGCCCTTAGGCTGGGAAGGATGAAACCTTGATTTAGCTGTCTATCTCTTTGCATGTCTGCTATTAGACTGTGAATTTTTCAGAACCCTTAATGACTGCAGATGTTTTCTTCCTGATACCYAGTGACACCACGATACATATGGTCTATGCTGTAAGCCAGAACCTGCCCCAGCCTTTTCATGGGATTGATTATAGATGTAGTTTGCTGAGAGAGAATGGGATTAGTTTGATTATCAAAAAATTTCTTATTCTTGGAAAATCACTACTTAAAACAGCAGCTAAGACCTCTCGTTTTTTTCTGTTACACTGTTAACTGACACCGTGGAATTTAGAACATGTTTTCTTCATGCTACTCTGTAGCGGGACCAATAAAAGCTAATAAAAGCAGCTTAAAAAATTAAATCTAAATTTTATTTTCATTTTTAATGATCTGGTGTAGTCTGGAAATACAAAAACTGCACTGTATTAATCTGAACAATATAGATGTTGCCTGACAAACAGATCTAGAATTTTCTGGATGCACTATTGCACATTTGGATTTCTTTCTGTTTGAACCTTACCTTTGAGTTTCTGCTTTATAATACTTGCTATTGGAGTAATTATGATCTCTGTGTCATGTGATTTGTTCTAAATATATCAAGTATTCTCAAATTTAGCTCCAGCTTGACCCAGTTTGTCAYCTGAAAATAACCATGTGGTTTCCTATTTATAATTATTTTGCTATCTGCATTTGTAGTGCAATATCACAGAGGATCTCAGTCATGGACAGGACCCAAATGCACTAAGTGCTGTACGAATACTGAACGAAGAAAAGGTGATCCCTGCTTTAAAGATATTATCTCTGAAGTATGGGAACAGTCGAAACATTATCATGATATGGGTGCAAGGAGCCTGTAGAAGAAATCAGGTGAGGAACAAGATGCTGTGGTGACTGAGTATGACTAGGAACATCAGGGTGATGTTTGGAGAATTCTGAAGACAGTGACATTTGGTGACAGAGGGAGTGGTGCTTTATGAGAGCCAGCAGGATCCTGGCTGATGATGAGATCCCAGAGATCATGAGGACAAACAGAGGGCRTAACATTAAAGAAAAAGAAAGGAGAATTTGGAGGAAAAATAAAAACATGTGGTGTAGCTTTGGCATCTGGAAAGGTACTGAAGCAAAACATCAATGAGTTTGTATGAGCTCAAGGACAGAAAGATAACACAAAACAGCCGATGTGGATTTGTTAAAAGCTAATCATATCAAACCCATCCAGTTCCCTCCCCTGACATGATAACTAAGCAGACAAGAAGGAAGCATTTGTGTGATGTATCTTGACATTAGTAAGACATCTGACAGGGGCCAATGTGACGTTCTCATTAGCAAACTACAGAAATGCAGCACAAGAAGAAGGGTCTCTGGAGGATAGTGTACAACTGATTGAAGAAACTACATTCACACACCTGTTATTAGCTGTTTCCTGTCAAATTCAGAGGATATATGAAGTCCTCTAAGGGTCTGCACTATTCAATATTGTCATTTATGACTGAGGTGACAGAAAAGAGAACATTTATGAAATGTGTAGAGAATACCACGCTGTGGAGAGAGAGACAAGTGTTTTGGAAGGTGGTATTAGAACTCAAAACAGCCCTATGTGTGGRGACAATCCAGACCCAGCAGCAATGCTTCGGTCAGGGGTCTGACCCTTCATTGCACTGGGCCCGAACTCGCCCAGCAACTGCAAGCCTGGCAGTTTGTTTGCCCAGCAGCAGTGAAATGGCACCGCTGTGCAGGAACCACTGAGGAAGGGTACAGAAACCGCTCCCCGAGAGCCCGACACAAGCGCTGCTGAGGAACGGCTGGCCCAYGCCATGGTGATCTTCTCTTACTTGGGGCGTCAGGTAAGGATACTTTCCTGGGAACTGAGTGATACATATTAGGTAGATTATAAGGAATTTTGGAATAGAAGCAGAATAGTCCCCACTTGCAGGGTGGTATAATTGTTATCCTCTTAATAAGTGCCTTATCCCAATAAACCTCACTTTGTACCTCGGACTCAGAACCTTATTCCTTCAGGGGGTAGATAGCAGCAGGGAGTCTGACCGCGACACCCTGACAAATAGGAAAAACGGTCAGCAATTCCTAAAATGTAAGGGTCATGCAGAGACTGCCACAGCTTATGGAAAGCTGCTATATGAGACTCCTCATGGACAGCTTCTTCCCTTACTCCCTCTAAGTCCAGTTTATGGTGCATGTTGTGCTTTATTGCACAAGACAACATGGGAGCAGAGGTAATGACGATTCTCATCTTTGTAGCAGAAGATTGGAGTAAGAGAAGACTGAGGCTCTGAGACTCTTCCATTGCCGGCGTATACTCTGTACCCCAAAATCCTAAGATGTATGCCGAAGATACAAGACCCTGTCTTATACAGATTTCTCTTTCTACAGATTTTCATACTACAGTTGAAAAGTTGGCATGAGGATGACAATGTTAACATCTATGGTTAGTGGTCCCRACTGGGCTTTAGGCAGCTGTGTGCTTTAGGAAATCACAGGACATTTCCCTGGTTCTTCACTGAGTTCAGCAGTTATCTGCTGAAACCCAAATCCCAATACAAAAAGACTAAGATAACTGTGTAATAATTTCTAACAGTCATCTGGGGTTATTTCCTAGCAAGCATTTACAACTTAGAAATGACAGCATCACCCCTTGCATCACACAAGTAAGTTACAAGTAAGTTCCTCATCTTCTATAAGCAGCACCCTGTTTTAACGTAAAACAAGCACTTTTAAGCCACTCTGCCTTCCTTTTCTTCCATACCCAGCAGGAACAAGATGACTGAATTTTCCAGGATACAGTGAGAAGTTGGCTTTAGCATATTTTTGTTCTGGAATTTTTGCATTACTCTGTCCAATCATGAGTCTCATCCACTCATCTGTTGCATCTTCAGTCGCAGATGCAAATGACATGCACAGATCTTGTTACTGGCAAATGGCTTTGTTATTGCATGTGGTCACTTTATATTGCTCTGACAGATAGGCCTTGCTGGTAAGACTATTTTTCCTGCTCACCTGCTCACCAGCTTGGCCACGGCTCCCTGGTTCACCCTGGAAAAACAAAAGCAAAACTTTAACATTGCAAGGACCTGACCTGTTGTAAGAACACTTTCTCATTAGTAAARTGCGTCCCCTATTGTCCTGGCCCATGTTTTTCTATCTACTTCCCATAAGGCACTGAAAATGCCTTCTTCATGGCTTGGGAACCAGGACCACAGGAAGCCAATGCAAGGGACAGGTCAGATCTCCYTACACATGTAGACTTGAGAGAGGAGCATCAAACAGGGTTTGGTATTTTGGAACACCATGAACTCTGAAAGGCAATGAGCCGCACCTGCTCATCCTCTTATGCCTTCAACCTTAGAGGAATCTTACTCTCATGACTTCAGTATAAGACCYTCCAAAATCACACCTTGATTGACACAATGGCTACAGTAAACTATGAAATAAAATTCTGTACCTTAGGGCCAGGTTTTCCAGGAAAGCCTTCCTCACCCTTTTTGCCTTGTTCTCCCTGCAGGGAACACAAGAAGTTAATATACAAACTCCTCTGGTAGTGCAGCATGTTTGCAGGTAACGGCAAGGAGTATTTTGACTCAGAATCTCAGTATCAGCCTGAGGATGTAAATGGAGCCRTGTGAGAATATGTTTCCTGGAATGTTTTTCCATTCTAGTGCTGTTTGCAAKCACATCTCCAGCACAGATCACCATACTGGAATATTTCTGGAATAACACAAAGTCAACCACTGTTGCATTAAAGATGTCCATAGTGAATTACCTGAAAAACAAAACCTCCATTCAATTTCTTCAAACTATATCTGGTTAGAAAGTCTACATTATTTCTGTTAAGAAAAATAAACAATTGTGGCATTGGGACCTTGGCCACTGGGCCTCTTAGGTAAATACTTTGAAACTGATCTTTCAGTGTGGGTGGTGTCAGCATGGAGAGCAGAGACTGCAGTGGATTAAGAGCTGAAATGTGCTACATAGCTGGGAAGTACAGTAGGTACTATGCTGGGCTGTAGATAAAATCCAAAGTTTATTTAGCCTCAGAAATTTGTTATAGGCTCCAAATTCTTCACCTCTATTCATCAATAAATGGGAGCTGGGGACTCTGCTAGATCTGGGCTCAAGCACTCAGTGCACTCAGTTGAGAGAGGCAAGTATAAACGTAAGGTGTTATTGCAACAAGTAGGGGTCATAGTGCTCAAGTATCAGAGACAAGAAGACCGCTCCCAACACAACCCAAGGCAGTAGATAGCTAAGAGCTGTTRTCCTTATTCCAATATAGTGTCATCATCCACAAAGCCTAGCTTAGTCTTCATAGTCAAAACATAGCACATTTCTTTGACACTTATTTACATAGTGATGGCAAGTCAACCAGAGTGTCTTCTATCTCTAAATCTTCTATCTCCCACTGCAGAAACAGCAGAGGAGACACAACTCTTCCCAATCTGTCATTTGTAAAACCTTTTAAATAGGGCGTAAGTAGCAGGAAATAATGAAAACCATCTTTCTTCCACACAGACCTACAGAAGGCTTAGGAGGATGGCATCTCTTCTTTCCAGCCCTTCAGGGAGGAAAGAAAGGAACTCCTTTGGAGCCTGCCACACTTCGTTTTTCTTCTTTGTGYCTTGGACACATGTTTTGACTTGCCATTGTCACTGGTTTTCCTGAGTGACAGTAGAAGCTTCTCTGCTTACAATGCTCAGCTGTGTTTGCCAAATAGGATGCAGTAGTTGAAGACTGGAAGAGGATGTCTCATCCCTGCTGTATCAGCTCCATCTTCYTAACGACTCAGTACAGTGCAATCACACCAGCTGACTTGGCCCTGGAGCTTCACTGGTGGCTCAGTGATGTGGGATTGCTGAGGTGTGTTTGGCTCTGGAGATCTGCTCCCCTTCCCACTTACRCTTGCTAGCTCACCCAGAATAAGCTGCCCAGGTAAATAGCTTAATACCAGTGTATGCAAGGTCACTTACCTTTTGACCGGGAAGCCCAGGAAGCCCATTTAATCCATCTTTGCCAGGCAACCCCTAAACAAGAGAAAATCATAAGCTGTAAGCACCTGTCCTTTAAATCATTAACAGCAAGTTCAGCATAAGCAYGCTCAGTTCGTCCCTCTTGCCACCGACCTAAGTTTAAGAAGAACCACCTCATGCATTTTGTTTTGATTTTTTCCCTACTGTGACTCAAAATATACAAAAGTGCTCACAATGCATATACCTGCTCTGCCCTTTTTCCAGTGTCCCAGTTTTGGTGAATGACCACTGGATGTCAGTGTTGTTCCAGAGAAACAACAGTATAGAGATTTTATGCACTGTGGATTCTTATATAACTTTTAAAATTACATTTTTATTTATCATTCTCTATAAGTCTCTATTATCTGTAGCTATAAAGATTTTTTAAAGTCTGTTTCTCCTTTTAAATATTGGTAATTCCTTATACAATATATAGACTCCTAAAATTAAATTATRCAACACATAGTGACAAAATCGTTCAGCAAGATAAGAATTAAAATAACTTCCTGTAATGCATTTAAAATGGTGAGAAAAAGTTTTGTCCCCTTTTTGAGTGTCAGTCAAACCCCAAACACTGCAGGCTGTAGGTGGCACTTCTTAATACTAAGTATTTAATAATTAACCTTTCTTAATAGCCAACAGAAATTCCTATGCTCTGCTAAATCAGAGCTTTTAATTACAATTCTTTGGCCTAATTCAGCAAACTCCAGGTTTGGAAGAACAATATCTTGCCAAATGCAAAATTACTTTTGAAAAGTATCATGCAAAAAAACCCATCATGGTCCAAGTCTGTAGGAATAGTGGAGCTGTGTCTGGTAAATTCATTGTTCGTAAAAGGTGTCAGATGCTAATGTCTGCATTAAAGGTGAAAGTGTTGGAGCCCACATTAAAACCTTGCATGCAGACAAGCTGGAAAGGAGTCAAAGACTTGAGAATTAAAGTATCTGAAGTCATGGAGAGCATGGAAGCAAAGGAAGCAGTTCCTCAACACTTACAGCTGGTCCCGGTGGTCCGGTTTTACCAGAAACTCCAATCTCTCCTGGCAGTCCCTGAAAAATGAAATCAGAAGGAAAAAAAARTAAAAATCAGTATTTCTGTCCTYTGCAGCAATCTCACTGGAAGTTGCTGCTTTCAATTTAAATGCAATTTTGCCTTCCACGGCAGTCAGGTCTCTGCTGTGAGGAGTCCTGTAGACTCTGACTTATCCCCAGGTAGCATGAACGTGGTTCCAACGCTCGGCACAGAGAAGCTRTCCTCTAGGACCAGCTGTGGCTTTTCAGTGAGAAAATTAAGAGAAAACACACATTGCCAGAGGCCCTGACTCAGTTCCCACCGAAACCTATGACCTAAAATTCTCCCCAGCTGTTTTTTTCTTCTCCTTAATATAAAACAAAAAAAAACCCAAGCTTGTTTTCTTACTGGTRCTCCAGGTGGTCCAGGGGGTCCAGCAACGCCTGGGGGCCCTGGAGGTCCCTGTAAGAGAGGAAGCAAAACCAGTTTATCAAACTCTCCGATAGTGGCCAAAAGCCTCATGTCCTTCCCTGTGTATTTGGGGACCTATCTGAAACAGGTGAAAGCACTGAGCTTTATTTCATTAATTTCTACAAAAAAATGCAAGATGCCAAGCTGAGCTTCAAGGGAACCATGCTCATGAGCAGAACGGGATCTCCTGCTTAAGCCACTAATTACTATTGCTACAAGGTGAGCTCCATCCTCCACTCAAGTACAAGAGACGGACAAGTTGAAGGCCATCAATAGTAACGTACAATACAAAGCTTGTCCAGTGGGATCCCTTGTAGCATCCAGCCTAATTTAATCTTGATTAATGTTGTCTCAAATGGAACAATTTACCTTTACAAAAAGATTTCTGAAGTAACTAATGAATAGAACTAGCTTGTGGTTTAAGCTTTTTTTTTTTGAGCGGTGGGGGTAAAAATATGAATCCAAGAGTATGRAGAAACAATGTAGTGGATCAGGTGTTTTAAAACAAATGCACCACAATTTTAGTGCTTTACATAACCTTGCTGATAGTGAAAGGTCCTCACAAACTCATACTTCAATGCACACATTCAGTTGGAAATACCCTAACAGTCTTTCTTACTCATCTCCCTGCAACAGCTGTTTCTCTTAGGGAAAATATTCTCTCAATAGCCATCCAATTTTCAGAGGGATTTATTTTTCTGTATTGAGTAAATTGTTAGATTTGGCTTCCTAGCTGAGAAATTTGTTTCCATACTCGATCTTAACAGGTTGCCTGAGATGCAGAGGTGTTTGTTACTTCCAGCTTCCACTGTAATCAAGATAGGATTTCTCCTGTGCTCAGAATGAAGCATGTGTTCATGTATTTTTTGGATCAGGACCTAAGCAAACAACATGAGGATGGATGTGAGAAATGGATCTATGACTGAGTTGAAATTTTACCCTGTCTGTCTCTTTCTGACTTTCTCACACAATGATTTCATTCATTTTCAGTTTTCAGCATAGGGGGAGTTCTGATGTGTTTGTACTTAAAAAAAAAAAAAAAACCAACAAACAACCACCCTTCCTGCCCAAACCCTATGTAAAGAATTGAAACTAAGCAACTGATACAAGATAGAAAATRGCCAGTCAGCATTTTTTTCTGCTAGACCTGTATCACCATTCAATATCACAAAGCACAGCTTTTGTGATTAAGGTGTTATGAGTCATGGATCAATATTAGCATTTCACATTTAAGGAAAAATGTAGCTGAAGAGAAGAAAATGGTGTAAAAAAGTGAAGACAAGGAGTTATTTGTGCCATGGTTTGACAGAGAAGGTAGCAGAGAAGCRGTCTTTTTAGAATACACTTGTAAAATTCAGCCAGAAAAGACAGCCTCTCGCCAACAGATGGGGCAAAGTGACCAAAAAAGGRACCTGCAGATACACTGCCTCCCATGATCTGCTTTCATTGCAACTCAGAACAGACAAGGAGTCATCCCACCAACAACATTAGCATTTGTAGAGTGCCTCAAATGTGAGCACAACTGAAAAATCACCAGAAAGATGTGGCTTGGGATGCACTGATGCTGCTGACATAATTCCCAGGCAGCCCTGCATTGGCTTCTGCGGACTTTGGTTCAGCTGTTATTGCAGGAGGGTCTTGCAGTTAAGGAGCTCTAGTCCCCAGGAGACACCTGGTCAAGACCACCCATCATTTAAAAAAGTGAAAGAAAAGAATCAGCAGTCCAAATTAGCCCAGCACAAGAGAAAATACCACACTGCGGACAGAACTRGATGGAGTGACCTTAAATACCAGGGACCTGGAAGTTCTGCTTGGCCCTACTCCACCTCTAGAAGGATAGTACTGCTGAGAGGCCCTGCAGAAGGTATGGGTTCCATGAAGGTGCTTCCATGAAGAGTGGGTGCAGTACTGGGAAAGAAGGCAAAGGCACCTTTAGAAAAACAACAACAAACTGATYCAGCAGCACAGTGGACTATGCATAAGTGCAGGAAAGAAAGTGCAAAATTTACCTTTGCAGACTTTCCTTGCCAATTCCATTGGTTCCTCCCTAATAGCCTAATTTTGTTCTTTCTCTCTGTGTCAATAACTGAACCACCTCCCACCATCAAACACATATTCTCCATGGCCCTACAACAGGGAGCTTCTATCAAGAGGTAAAAAACCCCAGCCACGACCCCGCTTCAGCCSAAGCATCCCCAGGTATGATGCAAGTTACTCCACACTACAATCTGACCTAAAAGAAAAGTCTCACTCAARCATCTGTCAGCAACTAGCATAATCCTTGAAACATGAGGTCCTACATCCTCCTCATTCCAACTATATTTCCTAGTAACTCTTGATATTCTCGCTATGCAAGACAATTTCTAATTATTCTCTTAAACTTTCTATATTCTGGACCACAATAACCTTATGCAACCATAAGTCTTGAAATGGAAGCACAATGATTCTTACCTTAAATTGCCACTGATAATTCCGTTTCATCGCTCTCCATGAGAGCAATCATCTGGGACGTCATGCCCAAGACTGGTTTACTCAGGTAGCTTCACCACATGTTGCACCAACAAATGTTGGTCCACCCACTAATGGAAAGCTCTTCTGATAAAAACCTCTCTGAGATGGACATAGAAAGAACAGTTTTATGTAATGACTACCAGTATCCCTGGGACATGCACAGGATGCTGACAGCCTGCTCCAGCTGACTGCGTACACCAGTACATCTACTGTCCTACWGGATTTCTTGCTTTCTGTGGCATGGCCACAGCAAGTGACTGGGACATACAGAAATAAAATGGCAAGATCACATGAAAGTTGCAGAAATACATCATACATGTCCTTTATGGAGCCCTCCCTTTTGCTACTGTCCAGAGCAAATCCTTTTCACTTGTATATAAATTTCTGTTATTGTAGCCCTTCTCCTGACTTCTGAGTATACTTCAGAGCAAGGACTATTCTTTCTAAGTATTTAGAAAGGACAAAACTGACAGCATTTATTTGTGATTAAAAAAAAAACATAAAAGAGCAGCAGCAGRACAGCTTGTAATGCTTAACTCCAAAATCTCACGCCGACTGTTTGCTTCCTTTTTTTAACTGAATCCAGATTAAAGTACCTGATTTAAATGATCACTTTTTTCAGAGATCATTTGATTAATTATACAGATGAGAGTCCCTGTCCCAAATCCAGTCCCCAGTGTTGTCCCTCTAAAACTCTGATCTAGAAGAAAATAATCATGGAGTGTCTTTTTTTCTGGCTGGTAAAGACTGTGATGTGTGCCTCCTAGATGCTGAAGCAAAAACTGATACATGAAAACTTTATTCTAAAACAGGACTACACAAACTCAGTTTGGAAAACAAATGCAAAACATGCATCTTTTATCGAAGTGTTTAAACCAAAGTATTTTCAAACTGTTTTGAAACAAAAATATTTCAAATGTTCATTAAAATCCAAATAGTATGTAGAGGTGTGTGTGTGTCATGGGGTGGGAGATCTTCAAAAACATTGGAGGGGGTGGATTTTTTCAGGCTTGTATTTCATCCAGCTCCATTCCTAAGCCAAATGTAATGCAGGGACAGTCCTCAGGAAAGAAATGTGATGCTCTCTGTATTGGAGGAACAGCTGTGCYTGTCCTCCAGGATCCACTACAGGATGCTCTCCTCTTCCAGTGTTTACTTTGCTGAAAGACAGGCTGGGAAAGGCAGAGCTATTAAGATTTACGTTCTGCACTCCCTAAGGAAGCTCTGAAAAGGAACAAAAACCTTTGTCTGTGACTACATCAGTAGGCTGCTTGGCCTAAATCTCTTTTCCATGAAAGAAGGGATGTCTATGTTTTAGAGGGAGGTGAACAAATGCCATTCCAAGATGGAAACTGCAGTCTGATGGCTTCTCCAGATATCTGTCTCTGGYGGCAAAGCTTGCACAGACATATTTTCTGTATATTATTCCATGTCGATGACTGGATTCTCTTACACTATGATAAAGGCTTAGACAAGCCCTTAACCCATGTCAAAACAGACTGTGGTCTAGGCTTTTTAGGCAGTGTGAACAGGAAGAACCTCTGGGACATGCAGCTTTATGAACAAGAAGAACCTCTGGGACATGCAGGAGCATCCCGTCTGCTGCCACAATGATAGCAAAATGCGTCACTACAGTGCTGACAGCCTTTTCCCCTCCAATGTCTGTGCTTGTCTCCACTTCAAAACCAATTACTGCCAGCAATTTCACCTCTCAGAAAGTCCCCACAGACCCTTCCTGTTGGCTTTGCGCTGTCTCCCCTTTATTTCCACTTCTCTCCCATTAGAAATGAGGCTGTTGCAGCTAGTTTTGTGGAGCAGTCCACGTGTCTCGCTGTGTCCCTTGATACTCCAACTCTCCATTTCTCCTCTGCTGCATCTGAGTGGGTTCTGAGATCAGCTCCTCAAATCTGCTCTTCATTTGTCACCCCAGGCAATACAGTATCCACTAGCACAACTACTGCGAATTATTTTCAGTAATGCTGCATTAGAGCACCATATTGCTCTCTTTGCTTCAATCCTGCCTTACAAACCAAGACAAAGATAAGAGGATATAGGAAAAGGCTGTTGCTGATGACAATGAAAACCAAAAGCCTAAARAGCCAACAGATCTGAGCATTTACCTATGATGTATGCTCTATAGTCAGCTTCAGTGATAGTGCCATAATTCATAAGCGGATGAGGTCTCCAGTTATTTCACCAGGTGGCATTGTAATTGGAGTACCAACATTATTTTTCAATATAAAGTTTTTTCAACAAAAATTCTCTGAACTGTCTTTCCAGCTTTGTAAAAGTACTGAATAAAGTTGACTTTGTACACAGCAGTTGCTCCAGGAGAACTTCTTGCTTCCAGTGAAAGGCACTATTTGTTTAATTTYATTACTAAGTGTAAGATATGGACACGATCTCTTTTGTCTGCAGAGGAAGATTTATTCCCCTATGTGTTCACTTTGAGTTGGTTTACTGAGTCAGTGCAGCGAATGAGAAAAACAACAAAAAAAATCTCCCTTATGGTCTTCCGTTTCAGTACTATTAGTGATCTGCACAGGTGAAGACTTTTTTTTTCTTTATTTTTGTTAAAGGTATAGATCTTATTAAAGATAGCTCTGAGCAATATCTTCCAATTTCAAGCAGCACTGGCATAGTTTGAATTCAATCTGGGCTTTGCAGCTGGGGCCTGTATCCTTTTCTTACATTTTGCAGTATTAACTTGCATTATAAAAAGGACATTAAGGATACCATGCATTTCAGAGGATATAATTTATTTCGTGAATTACTTAAGAAAGCTTGAGCTCAAACCTACGGACAAGTCTATACTAATTAAATCACTGCCAGCCATGACCATAAAAGGTACAGCTTGTACAGGTCTTCCTCGCAGGTCTTAGTTATACCACCAGGTTATCTAGCATAAGGCAAACCTCAATAACAACCCAGAGATATTGCAAGCGTGAGGTATGGCATTTTTGTTTGAAACTCAAAGAGTTTTGACTTGTTTTGCTATCTCACAGGTGGACAGCATGTACCTGCTCAGCTCAGGGAATCTAGAGAGTGGCTTAGTGGACCATTTGTAGATACCTGCTTCAGGAGAGCTGATATATAACTGATGATATTAACTGGATCTTCATCAACAGGAGCTCAGACACCTGCATCCCCAACCTTAACCCAACAAGCACTTGCATTTGGAGCAGAACCCCAGCCCTGGTAATCCAGTGATACAGCTCAGAGTGTCTGAGCCCTCGGTTAGCACTGGGGCATCAGCTCCCCTCTCTGCTGAGCCTGCGAACACAGCCTTCATGGCTCACTTAGCGTACACTGCCTAACTGCAGATCTCCTTCCTCCTCGGGATACCCCTCATGCCTAGAAAAGCATTTGTAAAGGTATGTCATCAACCGCCTTCAGCCCCTTCTCCGAACTCTTCCTATCAACAGATGATGGGATAGACAAGGTATACCGAGATCTCGGGCTACCATGCAGAAATGCACAGCCTCGTTGTTTCCCGTGCTTGGTACCCATCCATCTATTTCAACCGAAAGCGCTTTACAGAAATGTTCATTTTTCAGTCTGCATTTGAACAGCCTACTGCAATAGAAGTTTCACCCATGATTAAGATTCCTGGAAACTAAAATAGTACAAGTAAATAATAACAACATAAACACATTATGAGTTTAGATGTCTGTGTCCTTGCTGCAGGAAAATCCTTCATATCCAGAGGGGAAATAAGACCCAGAGTGTCTGCTCCACGGCTTAATGATGTTGCAAGATACACCATTTCTAAAGGTCACTGGAAAATAAATGCTCATTTTTGGGGGTGCTGACTGGACAACATGGAGCAAATAAGCAAACAGATTGGTTCACCACCACAGCTGATTTAGAAGGAAAAAAAATTTATAAATATTTCTGGATTAAAATTCAGTTTGAGTTGGTGTGTGCAAGGAGAGAGGCAAGATTAGGGCTACCCTATTGTCACAAAACATCCCCAGGCTAACTGAGAAGTGGCCTGCTAGCTGCTGCTTCAGGATTTGACACTTATATTAACTTTCAAATGTAAGCACACCCAGTCAATGGTCCTTGACTGTCGGACTGACATCATCTCAACTGCGGTTCATCACTGGATCTGCTGATCCTACTCCAGAGTAGATCTCAGGTTGGTTCCCTTGCACAGCTGCCTGATCCTACTGTGGCTTCTCAGTTGGACTGAGCATGACAGCAACTGTTTTTCTTGACAAAGCCCAACAATAACCACAGATGGTCTTTTCTGTGCCTTTCAGCAAAAATGTGCCTTCTAAAGCTCCTGTATCCACTCCTTCCTTTTGCCTATACAGCTATCAATGGAAGGAAYCACGTCAGAAAACAAAAGTACATTTAAATTTAAAATACCAGAGGAAAGGGAGTTATTTTAGTGTCCTAATCTAGTTTCATAGAATCATAGAATCATAGAATGGTTTGGGTTGGAAGGGACCTTTAAAGGTCATCTAGTCCAAACTCCCTGCCATGGGCAGGGAGATCTTCAACTAGGTCAGGTTGCTCAGAGCCCTGTCCAAACAGACCTTGAATATTTCCAGGGATGGGGCATCTACCACAYCTCTGGGCAACCTGTGCCAGTGCTTCACCACCCGCATTGTAAAAAATGTCTTCTTTATATCTCGTCTAAATCTCCCCTCCTTTAGTTTGAAATCATTCCCCCTTGTCCTGTCRCAACAGGCCCTGCTAAGAAGTCTGCCGCCATCTTTCTTATAAGCCCCCYTTAAGTACTGAWAGGCTGCAATAAGGGCTCCCCGAAGCCTTCTCTTCTCCAGGCTGAATAACCCCAACTCTCTCAGCCTTTCTTCATAGGAGAGGYGTTCCATCCCCCTGATCATTTTTGTGGCCCTCCTCTGGACCCGCTCCAACAGGTCCATGTCTTTCTTATGCTGAGGACCCCAGAGCTGGATGCAGTACTGCAGGTGGGATCTCATGAGAGCGGAGTAGAGGGGCAGAATCACCTCCCTCGACCTCCTGGACACGATTCTTTGGATACAGCCCAGGATACGGTTGGCCTTATGGGCTGTGAGCGCACATTGCTGGCTCATGTCCAGCTTTTCGTCCACCAGTACCACCAAGTCTTTCTCTGCAGGGCTGCTCTCAATCCCTTCATCCCCCAGCCTGTATTGATACCGGGGGTTGCCCCAACCCAGGTGCAGGACCCTGAACTTAGCTTTGTTTAACCTCATGAGGTTCACACGGGCCCACTTCTCGAGCTTGTCCAGGTCCCTCTGGATGGCATCCCGTCCCTCAGGTGGGTCGACCGCACCACTCAGCTTGGTGTCATCTGCAAACTTACTGAGGATGCACTCTATCCCACTGTCGATGTCACTGATGAAGCTATTAAACTGTACCGGTCCCAATATGGACCCCTGCGGGACACCACTTGTCACCGATCTCCATCTGGACATTGAGCCGTTGACCATTACCCTTTGGATGCGACCATTCAACCAATTGCTCACCCACCRGACAGTCCACCCATCAAATCCATACCTCTSCAGTTTAGAGAGAAGGATGTTGTGGGCAACTGTGTCAAAGGTCCAGAGAGACAACATCTATCGCCCTTCCCATGTCCACTGATGTAGTCACTCCATCGTAGAAGGCCACTAGATTGATCAGGCAGGACTTGCCCTTCGTGAAGCCATGCTGGCTGTCTCGAATCACCTCCCTGTCCTCCATGTGCCTTAGCATAGCTTCCAGGAGGATCTGTTCCATGATCTTCCCAGGCACAGAGGTGAGACTGACAGGCCTGTACTTCCCCGGGTCTTCCTTTTTTCCCTTTTTAAAAATGGGGGTTATGTTTCCCCTTTTCCACTCTGAGGGAACTTCACCAGACTGCCACAACTTCTCAAATACGATGGATAGTGGCTTAGCAACTTCATCCGCCAGTTCCTTTAGGACCCGCGGATGGATCTCATCGGGTCCCATGGACTTGTGCACCTTCAGGTTCCTCACATGGTCTTGAATCTGATCTTCTGCTACAGTGGATGGCACTTYATTCTCCCAGTCCCCGCCTTTGTCTTCTGTGGCTTGGGCAGTGAGGCTCGAGTACTTGCCGGTGAAGACCGAAGCAAAAAAGTCATTGAGTACCTCTACCTTCTGCATACCCCAGGTAACCAGGTCTCCCATTTTGTTCTGGAGAGGGTCCACATTTTCCCTAGTCTTCCTTTTATCCCCAATGTACCTATAGAAGCTTGTCTTGTTGCCCTTGACGTCCCTGGCCAGATTTMATTCTATCAGGGTTTTGGCTTTCCTAACCTGATCCCTGGCCACTCAGACAATTTCTCTGTATTCCTCCCAGCCTGCCTGTCCTTGCTTCCACRCTCTGTAGGCTTCCTTTTTGTGTTTTAGTGTGTCCAGAAGTTCATCCATGCAKGCCTCCTGGAGTTTTTGCCCGATTTCCTCTTTGTTGGGATGCGTCGCTCCTGAGCACCTGGAGGAGGTGATCCTTGAATATTATCCAGCTTTCTTGGGCCCCTCTTCCCTCCAGGGCTTTGTCCCATGGCACTCTCCAAGCAGATCCGTGAAGAGGCCAAAGTCTGCTCTCCTGAAGTCCAGGGCAGTGAGCTTGCTGTGCACCCTCCTCAGTGCCTCAAGGATCTTGAACTCAACCATTTSATGGCCACTACAGCCAAGGCTGCCCTTGAGTTTCACATTCCCCACAAGTCCCTCCTTGTTGGTGAGAACAAGGTCCAGCATAGCACCTCTCCTCATTGGCTCCTCTACCCATTGGAGAAGGAAATTATCAATCACTGATGCATTCCAGGAACCTCWCRGATTRYTTATGCCCTGCTGTGTTGTCCCTCCAACAGATATTGGGGTGGTTGAAGTCCCCAATGAGGACCAGGGCTTGTGAACGTGAGGCTGCTCCTATCTGTCTATAGAGGGCCTTATCRGATCGGTCTTCCTGGTCAGGTGGCCTTGTAGCAGACCCCCACCGTAATGTCACCCGTCCSTGCCCTCCCTTTAATCCTGACCCWTAAGCTCTCGGTCAGCTCCTCATCCATCCCCAGGCAGAGCTCCAGGCACTCCAKCTGGTCACTGACATAGAGGGTGACACCCCCTCCTCATATTCCCTGCCTGTCCTTCCTGAAGAGTCTGTATCCCCCCATCCCAACACYCCAGTCATAGGAGCCATCCCACCATATCTCCRTGATGCCAATAAGATCGTAGCCCTGCAATTAGATCTACGATCTTAGTAGTAGCCTGCAGTTAGTTTATGTATGGGTAATTCAATTCAGTTGGCCCTCAATGCCATGGAGATRAGATAGCACAGGAACAGGTGATACAGACTTCCATACATGACTTGGAAGAATATCCATGTAACTACAGCATAAGAAAACTAATTTTCCTCTTGGGTATTTTTGGGGCATAGTCTGATTAAGAAAAAAAAATGCTGATAAAGTGGTTAAAAAATCTAATGTCACAAAAGGTGCTGTTAAGCTGAAAAGCAGTTTTGTCACAAACGGAATGTAAGCACTTTCTCCAAACAGAAATATGGAAATCTGTAGTAATATGTCCAGAAGAGAGTGCTACTGCAGGAATAGGAACAATATTTTTCCATTCTTACAGTTAGCTTGGAGGAATAGTCAATTTAAGTATCCCTCGATGGGGCTGGCATTATATGCGGTTTTAATTAACATAAAATTTGCTAACTTTATTTAGCYTGTGCGGAAAAGAATATTACTTAATGCTATGTCAGCAGTTTTTTCAGATACATTTAAAAAATCGCTAACATGCATATATATATTTTTAAAGTTGCAGGGAACTTGAGCTGAGCAAGTGTGACATTGTTTGGATGGATATTGTCAGACAGCTTAGAAATAATGCATGGAGAAAAATCTTTCCCCAAAAGCAAGGAAAATCCTCTCCCAATGGTTCAGAAGGCTTGGGGGGGCCTTTTAATGTTATCCAATGGAAAAAAACAAAACAAAACAAAACAAAACAAAAACAACATCAACTTTTAAATCCATTAGAAATACTGTCGGCATTTCTCTTGAATGATGAAATACTTGCAAACCAGATACTGTACCAAAGGAAAAAGTCTCAAAAATTTGTAAACCGGTGCTGTTTCGCAGGGCAAGTTTCCCAGCTGGACACAAGGGCCCTCACCTGCACAGGGTCGCAAGCCCTTGGATTGCCTCTGAGACGTCCTCCACAAACATGTGAACAGCTCATTACAAAACGTCTGCCACAGAAACCATTTCTAGATCGTGTTTCCTGGTTACAAGGGCATAGTTTGCCAGAGGAAATAAATGAAAAATTAGCATTTGCTGTCTACCAGTGTGCTGTTTGCTGCAATACAACACCAACAGCTGTAGCAATGGAGGCTCTTCATTCCTGCCCAAAACTTAACCAATTATTGCAACAAAATCCCAAAGCCAAAGACATAGTTTGTTAATTTATTATTGAAAAGGGAATGAATGAAATGCTCAGTTTTATCCTGAGTGGTCAGCTTAAAGTGA
The DNA here is from genome assembly GCA_030449065.1 of Oceanodroma leucorhoa. Lineage (NCBI taxonomy): Eukaryota > Metazoa > Chordata > Aves > Procellariiformes > Oceanodroma > Oceanodroma leucorhoa. Next base: position 467,506 of record JASVER010000106.1, read on the forward strand.
GGTTGCATCTTTCCTCCYTGAGGACACTCCTGCAGATATTTTTCTTATTGCAGGGGTGACCCTACAAAGTGACTCGGGTCAGCTGAATTTGGCTACAAATTTAGCAAGAAACCAAGCCAGAGGCAAGTGTCAGTGTTGTTGTAATACAGGACAGAATGGGCTGATCCAAGGTGGAGCCAAATCCTCTCTGACAATTCTTAACATACACAGCACTATTTTGCCYTTATGATGTTACAGATGGTGCAATTTGGAGCACTAACTTGCCAAAAGCTTTAAAAAATAAGGAGCTAAGGGGTCATAAACTTAAGACATCCTTCCTCACGGGGARAACAAACAGTTAGGTTTAAGCCCCTGTCTCTACCTTCCTCAATAAGCCTACACCTATCCCTCTACAACAAGCAGAAATGTGAGTATCAAAGCCACAAAAACAGTCTTGTGCTCAAAGACGTGTGCTTTCTGAATAGCAAATACCTTTTAAACTGCTTCTTCCCTCAAGGCTGCAGCACAGGAGGTATATCTGCAACTGCCAATTCACACAGCCAACAATTAGCTGAGACACCGTCCTAAATATTGCAAAACACAAATCATTGCTTTCCCTCCAGAATGATTCCCTCCCTATGCACAAGCAATGGGGAAATCACACAGAAAACAACTCCTTATGTCCCTGTTCAAAGATGCTGAAAAACTGTGGAAARTAAAAGTAATTGCTGCCAGACAGGCAGACTTCTCTCAATCATAACAGGATAAATTAGTTTGGCTCTTMAAGGAGAAACACCAACTTCGAAGTCGTTGCAGATGAGAAGAGAACAAAGCCACGGCATGCTGCATTGTGGTTCCAAGTCACCTGTTGCCACAAAATATGTTTTTCCACATATTATATGAAAATAAAGAATCATTACTTACCTGAGGGCCGATCAGACCATTGATTCCCGGGAATCCAGGTTCTCCCTTTTTACCCTGCGTGTTCAACAGAAGAGAAAATATTAGACACCAGGGCAAAGACTGCTACTGACTTTCCAAAGTCTTTCACCCCAAAACTGGTAAATCACTGTAATGTGGGTACACAAAACACCAAGGCTAGAAACGACGGCAGAGACACCATTTGGATGTGAAACTCCAGTTGTCTTTGACGGGTCTGTATCTCTCCCGGTTGTGATAATAGCCCCCACAGATGAGAGTTGGTCTCATGCACGTCTTGGCATCTCTTACACCCCGCAGTCCCACCTGGGTGCTGCCCACAGAGGGTCAGAGAAGTCACAGTGCTGAGATGCAGCCGGGGGGGGTACCATGTGTAGACACATGCTGAAAGGCACTTTCCTTGCTGCAGTCTAGCCCTTCACCCCTTCCCATCCACGCCAAGCAATGTGCCTTGTTGTTCCTTGCACCGTCTCATGCATTAAGAAAGAAAATAKTTAAGAACTCTGGTGCATGGATGAATATAAAAGATTCTCAATCTCTAAGCCAGAAAACAGGAATCCATGAGACATTTCTAACTAGAGTTGGCATTACCACCAYGGGACAGAGCTCACTGACTCCTCTGCAAGCAAAAAAAGATTCCTCCAGAGAGCTTCGCTGGTGCAAGGGAAGGATAAGGCAGGACCTGGAGTATACCCTAGAGACAAGTTCATCTCTATGGATGCTGTGGCACCTGTGTTCCCCATAGGTTTGACCTCAAACAGTTCACAAGGAAAAAGTTATATATAAGCAAAAAAGAGGAAGAAAGGATGTAGTAAGGATGCCTGAAGCACTGGAGTTAAGGCAGAGGTTGGATTTGTTTCCAAACTCAACAGATGACTTGCTGTGTTACTTTGGGCAAGTCACATATTTTGTGACTCAGCTTTCCTGTAAAAATAATCTATCCTTCCCTGGCATGTAACACACAGTGAATCATTAATACTTCTGAGGTTGTTAGTAATATACTAGTAAGGTACAAGAGGACTCATGTAAATATCTGAGGGACAAAGTGATTTTTCTGCCCCTCATTTCTACTTCTAACCCAAACTAATTTTCTTTTTAGAAGGATATTATAATAAACTAAGCAAGTTTCATGTCACTGGTGATGTGATTGGTCATACAGAAATATGAGTCAGACATATAATTTTCCCTTTATTTTTATTTATTGAAATATGTCCAAAAACAATTTATAGAATTCCTACTGAGGTAAACGAGTGAAAAACTAAAAATATCACAAACAAAACAAGTTGTCATCATATTTTCCCCAGTTTTGACTGAGTTTCATTAGCTAGTGTGTCAGAATCTGATMTTTTCTTAATTTTTCTCATAACAAAAAAGCAGCTGTCATACACAGAAGATTTTAAGAAGAAAATTAAAGGGGTGATTACAAGGTCCTTGGGTATCAGAAGAAGTTTGTAGTCACTTCCAGGAAATGACTTTTTTTTTCCATTTCCCTAATATCAATAAAAATCTGCATTATATACTCAAGTACATGCACTATTCATGAGTGTTCCTTCTACTTTTTCAAAATCCATAACTTCTTTACTTGTCAAAGACAAAAAGAGCCCACTTTTAACCTCAAGGGCTCATGTCACCAAATGATTCAACGTATGTTTTCTAGTTAAAGACGCTCATTTTGCCAACTGCCAAGGTGACCATGCAAGGGACACTGTTAAAATACTCATTTAAATAAATAAATAAGCTTATGAATAGAGCATACAGGGTGCGGTGTATGGGGCCAGACATGGGAGATGAGTATGACTGCATGCCACCTCCAGCTTCCTATCAACRTGGGAGCCACGCATTAAGGTGGCTGGTTCCACAGCTACAACACTGAGGCCAGCATACAACACAGTGTAAGCAATTTCTTTATGTCCCACCAACCTTGTTGGTCACTGGGCATAATTATCACCCACCTCATTCCTCCCCTTGCAATGTTTTTGCACCTTCTCAGACTCTAATTCAGAGACTGAATTAGAGGCGGGAATCTGATACACTTTTGATAACCTTTTGGTTATCAAATAATGGATATGGAATATATGCATAATGGAATCAGCTCCCTACGTAGTCACCCAGGTATTGCAAGCTGGAGAGCATGAACACATGCTGYTGTGTACTCTGTACAAAACCACAATATGGGCGATACATACATTAGTGTTCAGGGCAACAAAATCCCAGTGAGCCTTGTAATCTTGCAAGTGAAGAGATGCAAGCAGTACACATAGACCTTATTTTGGAGGTCCACAAGGGTGTGGCTTTAGCAGCTTTATAGCTTAAGGGCATTAACTGCTCCTTTTTGGAAACTTGGTCACACCTGTAAAATATTACTTGGGGAACCTGAGGAAGGTTGTAGCAGCACCACCTTCTCCCTAAACCCACCTCAAAAGTCGAGAAGGCGGAAGAAGGACATATTTTGCCTCCCGTGATAAGTATACACTGATTGTTCTGTTTCCATACTGATGGTCGGGCACACTAATCTGTGGCAGCAGTGGGAGATGTGAAAGGAACCTATCCTTTCCTTGGGTATAATGCTGAGAAACTTTGGTGCTTTTCAAAACACTGAGAAACCCCTTAAAGCAGCATATAATTATACTGACAGAGAGGCTGAGAGCGTAATTTCCCATTGTGAAGGGCACATTTTGGCCATTCAGAGTTTAGCTAAAATCAAACTACAACAGATTTGCTCCATAACATTACAGCCTGTCTGTAAAGTACAGAAATACTTGCTGGGAGAAATTATACCTATGAGAGCAAAGCTCAGCGAAATGTCACATCGCTTAATAATATGACAGACAAAACCAGCAATTATGCTCTGTTACTTATAGTAAGAATCAGCTAAGTGTGTAAGAATGTGTACCCTTCGACTATATGAGATAGATGTTATTTGCCTTCATTAGCAATTTGAACAATAGCACAGTTAAAAATGTGTGGTTTATTGGAAATGGATATATTTACCTCACTGACATAGTTTCAGTCTGGATTTCACCTACACCATCAATCCTTTTTTCCTTCTTTTTGTTCATTTGCTTACATTTTGATTTCTGCATGGCTGAACTTTGCCAGGGCAGGTAATGTCATCTGAACATTTCAAGCACCCACAAATACATATGAACACAACCATCCATCAGAAAGATCACTACCATACAGAAGACAGGAAACCAAGGGAAAATGTTGGCTCCACTCTGCTAGAGGGGAAATTTTGAGAGGTATCATAGCCCACCTTGCTGTCCAATAGCCAGAATGGCCATGTATTTTCCTAGCATGTTTTTCACTGAGGTTTGGGTCCATTAACAGAAGTGGATTTGGTACCAAGTACATGGGAAGCATAGCCTTAATTGTGAACGGATATGACTGTTAGCATAAATGCCAACTATTTCCTCTGTAAGCTAGATGAGATACTAGGATCACCCCTTTCAGCCTTGTCCTTTTACCTCTACATTACTAGAGAAGCCAGAAGAAATCCAGCAGTGGTAATCAATGTTTAAGCTCCCTGAAGACACCAGCCTTTTGCAGTGGTGCAATATGTATTAGATAATACATATTAGATAATGATAGTAAATTATGAAGTGAGAGCATCTCCCTAGCTTGAGGATGCAAATATCATCACGGTTGGCCAGCTAATGGCTGATCATGGGGGCTGCTGTGACAAAGGAAAAAAAGGGCTATAAGGGYTTCTGGACATTGAGAGAGATTGCACCTTGGGACTGGCTACTTCCAAAAAGTCCACCTAGTTTGCTGGGCAAACTTATTCTCTTCTCTCTCCTGGATTATTTACACATCTGCCCCTGGAGATACCAATCAACCACCTCCTTCCCTTGGACCCTGCAAGTCTAAGGTGGTTCAAATCAAGGGGAGTTCATACACAGATAAATAAGAGCTGAAGCAGTGTTGACTGCCCATTTCAAGCTGTGACTGGCGAGAACAGGAACATTATATGCAACAACCCAGTTAGACAGGAGAGAGATGGGTCAAGAAGRGGAAAGTCAAATACATGCATTTCTGTCCTGCCATCAAACCCACAAAGAGCTCAGCAGCCCTCCAGGGATCTGATAAATTTATCTCCCCCRTGACAGCTAACAGGGATAAACCTTTCATGTATTGGCAAGTGCTCTTAACACATCTTTTCTGGGTGAAGGGTGTGCCCTGAAAGCAGTAGTCTGTAGTTTTAACAGGAGCCTTTAGGCTTTATTGTAAAACAAATATGTAGCACTTACYGAGACTCATAGCCTTGTAATCTAGTTGTAAAGAGTCAAGAAAGGTCTGTTAAGCTTTTTATCTACTCTGACTTCGGGGATAAACATTCAGGGGATATGGACACATGAACATGAAAATCTGCTGAAACATAAYAGCTGAATGAAAGATGCAGAAGACAATCCTTTGTAACTCACTCCYGGAGCTGCATCCATTCCTCTTGCCTCCAACCTGACAGACCGCGACACCGAACTTCGCAATTACCTCACAAAAAAAAAGGGTCTTGCAGTAAAATTTTTCTAAGTTATCTCTGTTTCTACAGTCAAGTCACTCTCATTCTGTGCTTCACATAAATTATTTTGTACATGAAATAACTTGAAAAAAGGGGAATTATTATTACTTATCTGCCTGACTCGTACATTGGAGTCTTAATGACGGAGAAGGACATTCATTAAAGGTTATTATTTTAAAAAGGTATTTGCCATTAATTTTTTTCCCATAAGAAGACTATTCGTACTATCCTATGAGACTCCTGTATTTTTTTTGTTTTGCACTGGTTGTTCTTTGAGCATGGGAAAATTTTGACAATGCAAATTTAGAAAACTAGGCTGCAGTACAGCACATCAAACTCAAAATGGGTCTAGGTAGCTGCTACCTCATGATTATGTGAAAGTACTGCTATGGGATAAATAGATGCTTTCATTTGGTTTCCTTCTGAAATTTCAATCACTTAAATGAACCTACRTCATTTCAATAAGAGGCAAATTCTTGAAATCCAAGTTATTTGGARCACACTTCAGAAGAACCCTGTGCTTAGGCTGGATTACCCAAAGATCTGCATGCTTTCCAGGAGCGTCATACACCTGCASCTTTTGTGTCTATCAAGCAAAAAAAGTTGAGTTTATTTCCCACAAATATTTCAGTGGATCAAGTGTCAGAAACCTTAAGAGCAGAATAAAAGCACTTCAATTCTCTTCAATTTCACAGAAGAAAGAGGAGGACAGGAACAGAGAAAAAAACCACAAAACCACCCTAAAATGAAAAGACTCTCAAAGTTCTACCTCTTTTTTCAGGCAGCTTTAGTAAAATCAGAGAGACAGTATTATCTATCACTCAAAGGTCTTAYGGGACAGATGAGAACAGCAAAGCTTCTTTCTTCCCACTGTGTGCTCTTGATATGAAGGCATCGTTGTCAAAACACAGACGTCAGGTGCCAGGCACTGGGAAGCAGCTGGCTAATAAAATGAACATAACCCAGTTCCCTGGTTCAGGTTGGAATTGTTATCTCCTGCCCCCAGGCAGGATCAAAGGATGGACGTGAATTGTCAGATTAGCAGTTCAGCAGATGTACCGAGGTGACTGTGCGTATTTTCTCTGTGCCCATAAAACACTTCAAGACCTGCGACTAAAGCAGGCTAACAGAGAAGTGCTTTTAAATGCCCGAAAGAAGATCTGTCTTCCCAGCTTATGCTCCTCTTAGCGTGTTTCCACTACTGGGCCACTCCCCGAAATGTAAGCAGCCCTCCAATTAGCTTTCATGTTAAAGAACAATGTCTGTGAGTGTGCATTATTATTATTAYATTGAAAACACATGCTCCATATTGGAGCTCCTGGGAATGGGTTGCAGGAGAGTGAGGTTCATATACAGCAAGCTTAGTTTATGATAAATTTGGCAATCAGATCTCTATAATACTATCAGCTYTTTTTAGAGCACAACACCCCCTTCACTCTCTGCCCCCAAACACGTCTGGTTTCATTTTTTTTCTAAATAAAATATTAGGAAGATGCTCTACCACAGTCTTAAGTCATGTCAGGACCTTTCTTTTTCTAATGCCCACTAGGGTCCTGTAGTGTCTTCTTCAGTCTGTCCCCTGCTCCCTCAGACCCCATCCTCCCGCACAGCAGCAATTCCCAGCCTTCAGGCACACTTTCTGTGACTCACCAGCAACCTTTATGCTTTTGAGAACAGCTGTGAGCATGCTGCTATCTTGTCCACAACTTCTGGAAAGTTTGTCTGAGAGTAATACGGTAGTGCTCTAAACTGCTTGGAGGTGACCTGCTGGGTATGGCTGGCCTATATCTAAAGTTCTCAATGCTTGCAGATAGCACGGCTGGTTTGGTGGCAAGCTGCCAAAAGGCAACAGAGACACAGAATAGAATCATAGAATCATTTAGGTTGGAAAAGACCTCTAAGATCATCAAGTCCAACTGTCAACCTAATACTACCAATTCCACCAGTAAACCATGTCTCTAAGCACTGCATCTACAGACATCTTTTAAATACCTCCAATGTTGGTGACTCCACCACTTCCCT
>JASVER010000106.1:475494-489693 GCA_030449065.1 Oceanodroma leucorhoa
CTGTCAACCAGCACCCCCAGGTCCTTTTCCGCCGGGCAGCTTTCCAGCCACTCTTCCCCAAGCCTGTAGCGTTGCCTGGGGTTGTTGTGACCCAAGTGCAGGACCCGGCACTTGGTCTTGTTGAACCTCATACAATTGGCCTCRGCCCATTGTGTCCAGATCCCTCTGTAGAGCCTTCCCACTCTCAAGCAGATCAATACTCCTGTCCAACTTGGTGTCTGCAAACTTACTGAGGGAGCACTCATTCCCCTCGTCAAGATCATTGATAATGATATTAGATAGAACTGGCCCCAATATTGAGCCCTGGCTTTTGGTCTGGAGCATGTTCTTAAGCAATCTGTAACATGGTCTTAAGCAATCTGTAACATGGTCTTAAGCAACCTGTAATACCAAGGCCAGAAGAAGCCTTGGGTCATCAGAAGCCCTGATGACAGGGCTTCTTCAGCCCACTTGGTTATTCAGCTGTACTTGTACCACATATTAGCAGAAGACTGCAACTGCTCCAAGAAATGTGCAGTCTAAGTAGAGGTGATGGAAAAATTTTTATGTAAGTACAATGAATGTATTTAAATGAAAGATTAAACTTGCAATAGCCATCTTAAGGAATTAAACTCACACTTTCTTTACTATAACACAAATGGTGACTCTATAAAGACTATGCCTTGTTTATTGGCAACTGTACTATCCCGTGTATTCTTTTATTTCTTCAGCAATAACAGGAACAACAACTTCAGGCTAAAAGAATATCATAGTTCCTCTTTTCCTAGAAATCTTCCCAAAATGTATGACCCTATTCCTGTCAGCCAAACTGCTAMTAGGGTATTTGGCACAATATGTCATCTTCTATGAAATCTACACACTGTGTAGGTGGTTTCTGCATCGTGTTTCTAACACCAGCCAACATTGCCTCTGTCCTTACACAGCTCAGGATCCTTCACTTCCAGTGGACTGCGTTATGAGAGATGAATTCCTCTATGAAATGGTTCCAAACACATCTTTTGTCCATTAGTACTTTGTGCCAGTTGCACTACAGCTAAACTGAAATACTGCAGGCTTCTAAGAACTCCAGCAAATGGTCATATCTGCATCCCTGTGTCAGGACAGGGGCTCTGTGCATGTGACGACTTCATTTACATCTTGATTGAGGACCATAAAGCAAAACTGAGGTTGAATCATACTGAAAAACGTTAACTGTTTTACATCAGCCCCTTTGCAGCATTGTGATGGTGTGCTCCCCCTGCCCCCGACCTGACCTTTTCCCATAACCCTGCTCAAGTGATAACCACCTGTGGCGACTGTGATGGATGTGTCTGGTCGTGATGGATGCATCCAGCTCAAAGTGGATTTGGGGGAGACRGATAACAACACAATAGGCAATGCGTCCACTTAACCACAGTGTWGGTCAATGTCCAACTCAAGCCAAATTTGGAAGAAAMTAATGTCTACAGTTGGTTTGTAAATATGACTATGAGTCAATCATCTTACCCCCATAAATAGTGGGCAGCCCAAGCACACTTTGAGCTCTCCAGCACAGCAGCGGGCTGCACACCAGGATCTCCCCTTGAGTAGGGACGCCTCTCAAGGTTACTCCTCGAGGTTGAGAGATTCCTTGCTGCAACAGATCCTCGGTAAGTGACTCATAGCATGCTAGATTTTGAAATCTTAGCTAAGTGATATAAAGGATTGATTGCACATGTATAGTCATTTAGACATAAACCGTTAACCAAGTCTGGGACTAGGATTGGATCCAGCCGCTCCTAGACTCCTCTCTGAGAAGGAGTTTAGAAAGCAAGGGGGTCCTTTCTGAACCTCATGACTCAACGGGAGGGTCTCCCTGACAGTTTTGTCTGACCCTGTCCTCCATGCAGTAAATAATCAATGAAGTGTACCTTACCATCAAATCTTGTTAACTCACTGTCACATTTACTATGAAACTTTGTTAAATCACTGTCTTACACCCAAAGGTGTGCTGAGGAACATGCTCAGTGATAAACAAACCCATGCTTACACCACTGCTCTGGCTGTTTGGTTTGCTCACATACTTGTACAGCCTTACAATCCTACCCCTATTTACAGGGGATGCAAAGGTGAAGACATGTGAATGTCTTAGAATAGAATCATAGAATCATTTAGATTGGAAAAGACCCTTAAGATCGAGTCCAGCCATTAACCTAACACTGCCAAGTCCACCACTAAACCATGTCCTTAAATGCCACATCTACATGTCTTTTAACTACCTTCAGGGATGGTCACTCAGCCACTTCCCTGGGCAGCCTGTTTCAGTGCTTGACAACCTTGCAGTGAAGAAATTTCTCCTAATATCCAATCAACAAGCCAAGACTTACAACAAGCCAGGGCTGGAGGCACAAACGAAACTGAGGATCGTGACCCCGGCCATGTCCTCATCACCGGGCTATGCTGCTAGAGAGCCTTCTTGTTTGGATGTATGCAAGAGGGTTTGCTACAGCTCTGAGCTGTGGCTTCAGAGCCTGCCCTCACCTCACATCCAGTCATTTAAACCTAGTCTAAAACAAATATTTGAGGAGATTTCTGCTCTTGGCATTTTAGCTTCTAAGCTTGTCTAGAGAAATGCTTTCTGCAGCCAAATTTATGTAAGATGGTAATCAATGCCTGGATTTATATTTGTGCTTTGTCAAGAACTGTACTAATGATGAATCGGTAGTATCTGCTAATCTGTTCTCTCTCCCACATGCAGGTTATCCATGTAGATCCACCAAGCCCAGGACTTTGATTCATCTCACGTATTCAGCCATTGAATAATGGCCTTTAATTAAAAAAATAGATCTATCCACCTAAGATGTGTGGTGACTAATAAAGATCCTTAGGAGAAGTCTAACTAGCTAGACACAACAGAATCTAGGGAAACGTTCAAAGACAGTATGGATCAAATGACATCTCTAATCAAATTATCATTAGCAGGAGCATTTTGTGTCCTGTTGCAGATCCTGACAGATCACTGTCCTTTACCCAGCTAATATGTTCTATTAATCTTATTCAAGAAGCAATGTTTCACAGCAGGCTTTAAAACCAAGTCAATTGAGAACTTGTCAACTCATAAGTAAAGCACAGTACAGTTATTTGCTAAAGTGATAAGGTGATGATATTTTATAAAGACTGGAAAAGTACAAGAAAACAAGTAAATGCCCTTTTCCACTGTGGCAATAACACGAGACTGCAAGCCCCATCTTCCCAAGAAGAAGATTCCTAAAAGCCAAGCTTACAGCTCAATTTAATATAATGCAATTCAATGCAAAGTCTGTAGAAAACCACCTACTAAGGAACATATTTCTTCCCTGTACTGTCCTTTGCCCATAAGCCTCCCATGCTCGCAAGTAGCTCTTTCACACCCACTCTTTAACAACACTGGTGCTGACTCAAGTGCAAAGCATTACAGGCAACCCCCAAGATCTCTTCTATGGATTAAGCTATGATCAAGTGTCYGTGACTACTTAAAAAAGTAACCCATCAAACAGCAGTACTGAGACTGAAGTGACTGCCTCCACAAAGGTTAAATAGGTATCTCACTTCCACCCTCATCTGTTGTCTAGTGAGATGTTCTTCATACGAATGGGCTGAAGCAAGGAAAGGCAGGTTCAGAGCATTCATGTAATGTGATCAGGCCCGCTATACAATTTACTTTTTGTCAGTACTTGAATATTTCAAGACATAACTCTGAGTCAGAGAAAATCCAATAGTTTTTTAACAAGAGGGAACTATCTAAGCTCCTGGAGGAGAATGGTACACCGGCTCCCATTTTGTGGGAGCTTCTATTTGAGTACAGACCAAACAGAAGAGAAAGTAGTAAGTATTGCAAGTGTCTTTGCATTATTTGACTTCCAGGACAACAGCATTTCTCTGAACTTTCATCCTGTCTGTATTACTAGTGGCTCTACACACTCAGAGTCATATCAAGAATCCTCTTGGCAGCAAGGAGTGGACACAAAGACAGGAGAGCAAATGACAATAAAGAAACTTTCCCRGTGTCCCACAGGGCACTGCATGCAATCTGTGGACTCCAGGAGGTAATGAAAGTTGCTGAACCATACAGAAGGAATAGAGGAAAGGATCTGGGCCTCCAGGATCCTTAAATAAGTAGAAAAGTATATGTAAAGTGGGTCAAACCTTATTGAGCAAAGCTGTCCCCAACCCCTTGAGACTTACTTTAAATAAAAACAGCAACTCACCCTTTGACCTGGTAAACCAGGGACTCCAGGCTTGCCTTCCAGACCAGCCTCTCCCTTTCAAAGTGRAAAGTTTTAGAAAGTTAACTGAATAAGGAAAACTAATGAGCTATATAACCACTTCCTAGCTGTTTTGTGCTACCATTACTGCATGGCTACCTAGAGAACTCTTACCTGATAATTATGTTGTCCTGTGAGCAGAAGAGAATAAGAAAACAGGATAGAGAAAAGTGACAATGCCCTGATTAAATACAGAGCACACAACTATACTACATAATTAAAACCAAATTTACCTAAGTAAYGCGTCTTCACAGTGCCATCAATTTTACAAAACCCAATCAACAGTGAAACACAACAAACAATTCAGAAGTGAGAAAATACAGAGTATTTGCAAATGAAGCAGCAATGACAGTCTGAACTGAGATATCCTGCAGAGCTGGATTAYAAAATATAACTAGAATAAGCTACAATTAAGTCAAAAGTAAGAATTCTGGCATGTCTAAATTGTTGCAAAAATTGTGTCGAAACACAAACACACAAACCCAAGTCTTATTTTTCATCAACAAAATATTTTAGCCAGGACCCTGTGGCATAAAGCCAACTGCTTTTACAGCAACCATTCTCTGACCTTCGTTATATGATAGCTTACAAGTTATCGGTGAGTGCCTCTCTGAGATGTGCTGAATGCCCATACAGCTCTTCAGGACATTAAAAATAGAAAAACAATCAGGTTCTGCATGACAACAGCCTTGAGGCAAAGTCTGCCTCTGTGCAATGACTGCCCATGTCCTGGGTGCCACCTCCATACGTTCAGAGTGGCCATCCACAGCAGGAGACCTTCTCTCAGCAGTGAAGAAAACAGGAGGCTGGGGGCACTGTTTAAGTTCTTAGTGTCTGAATAATGTATAAGATTTTGCATGTATGCTTCACACCAGTCTGAGTTTCAGTTTCTGGGAATTGCAAGTGGTGAGAGAAACAACTTACCGGGGGTCCAGGAAGTCCAGGTTGGCCTTGTGGTCCTCGTGGCCCAGGCTCTCCCTACAGAAATGTTTTTTTTTAAAAAAGTGTTAAAATATCTGTATGAAAAATTATATGGTCACATTACTCATGTTGGTCACCTTTATAGGACCTATACCACCCCTTTCCTCATAGGTCCCGAAGAACCAGTGCAGAGACCAGCTGGTTTTCTCCTTAATCTTTCAACTACTTGAATTATCAGCACTCATTAGACTGCACACAGACTGATCCACCCACACTCAGCAGGCATTTATCCATAACTGGCTCTGTTTTTTCAAAGGTAGTAACTCTACCGAAGACACTGGGCTACCCTGGATATTTCAGTAAAACACTGTGGGTTGGGGTTCAGTGGTGGAGAAAAGCAATTCTTGCAAAAACGGCTTCCACAGGCATTTCCCCTGAGCCAGCACAGCTGTGAAGGGCTTTAAAGTATCATTTATATGATGCAGATCATTATATTAAATAACAGTAAAATACAAATTATACACCTACCAACATAAAATAAAAAATTAAATATATTTTATTTATATGCAGGACTAACAGACTGAAGAAACTGATGTCTTTTCTCTATTTGAGTGCCCATGTTCAGAGACAAACTCAGCACAAAACTCAAATACAGTTTAACTTGTATATTAACACATCCCTGGACTTAAAAATTTGCGTAGCTGACTCTCTCTGATTTATACTTCTCATTTATGTTAGATTCACCACACCTGAAAAGGACATTGCCCTTTTTCCTTTCTTGTTTATTCTCTCCWCTGTAAATAGGAAAACTTGTTTCTTGATGTCCTGACAATGCTTCTACTCACCTTAATTTTGAAGCACTATTTTACAGCAAAATCTAAGCTAACAGGCAGTTGAACTACATAAAAGCATCCTTGCAAAGGAAGAATAGATATTGAATCCTTCTTACTTGCTCTCCTTTTAGGCCTTCGGTATGTACCTGCAATAAAAATGCAGAGTCATAAAGGAGAAAAAGAGGAAAGACAACACAGAAGGTGCCAGGGGTATGGTGGTCCCCCACAGTGTAATTTTCTCCCCTTGCCATTCCCTTGAGATGCACGCTAACTGCTACAGCTCCTCAATTCCTGCTGCAGGCTGGGGGATGCTTTCTGTTTAAACGTCTCAGACTGACACAAGGTTTGCTCACTCAGTTACCTATGAAGTGATTTGTGTGGCTGTATGAACAGTGAGAACTGAACTCATTATCTCATTGGTATAAATAAGTTCATAAATTCCCTGGCTCTTGTCTTATTTTAAATTACAAAGCCATATTGAATAAAGAAGGCATCATAAAAACAGCAGGCTGACTTTGGATATGATGCATGATTCAGACCTTCCTTTGGCTTCTCAATGCAAGCCACGGTGGCTGTGACTGACAGCTGTCAGTCTTCTCAGCCTGTTTTCCACCCACCTCCTGGACCTTCAGGCTCATTTTCAGGTTTTATACATATCTTTCAAAATCTCTTGGCAACTACTGTCACATCACTAATTTCACATTTAAGCAGGACAGTAAAAGGCTCTTACCCAAACGGGTTTTTTTCAGAGCTCTCTCTTTCTCCCTCCTTTGCTTTCTGCCACATTCTGGGTAAGGAAATTGCCTTCTGCCTTTCTCATGATGACCAGGGAGCTTCTCATTCTTCTCTTTAGCACCCAGTCCTTCTTTGGCACAGTGCTACAGTTAACATTGCTGGTCTCAGTGGCCCTTTAATGCTTTCCACCAATAGTCCAAGAGTGCTGTTCCCTARTCTTAATCCTAATTTTTTTTGAACATGTATTGGGTTTGCGTGGCAACATTTTGGTAGTGGGGGGGCTASAGGGGTGGCTTCTGTGAGAAGCTGCTAGAAGCTTCCCCCATGTCCGAYAGAGCCAATGCTAGCCGGCTCCAAGACGGACCCACCACTGGCCAAGGCCGAGCCCAGGCAACGATGGTAGCACCTTTGTGATAGCATATTTAAGAAGGGGAAAAAACTGCTGGGCAACAGCAGCCGGAAGAGAGGATTGAGAATATGTGAGAGAAACAACTCTGCAGACACMAAGGTCAGTGGAGAAGGAGAGGGAGGAGGTCCTCCAGGCATGGGAGTAGAAATTCCCCTGCAGCCCATGGTGAAGACCATGGTGAGGCAGGCTGTCCCCCTGCAGCCCATGGAGGTTAACAGTGGAGCAGATATCCACCTGCAGCCCGTGGAGGACCCCACGCCAAAGCAAGTGGATGCCCTCGAAGGAGGCTGTGAACCTGTGGGAAGCCTGTGCTGGAGCAGGCTCCTGGCAGGGCCTGTGGACCCATGGAGAGAGGAGCCCACGCTGGAGCAGGGTTGCTGGCAGGACTTGTGACCCCGTGGGGGACCCACGCTGGAGCAGTCTGTTCCTGAAGRACTGCACCCTATGGAAGGGACCCATGCTGGAGCAGTTCATGAAGAACTGCAGCCCATGGGAAGGACCCATGCTGGAGAAGTTCATGGAGGACTGTCTCCCGTGGGAGGGACCCTACGCTGGAGCAGGGGAAGAGAGTGAGGAGGAAGGAGCGGCGGAGACAATGTGTGATGAACTGACCAGAACCCCCATTCCCCGTCCCCCTGTGCCACTTGGGGGGAGGAGGTAGAGAAATCAGGAGTGAAGTTGAGCCCGGGAAGAAGGGAGGGGTGGGGGGAAGGTGTTTTAAGGTTTGGTTTTATTTCTCATTACCCTATTCTGATTTTGATTGGTAATAAATTAAATTAATTTCCCTAAGTCGAGTCCCTTCTGCCTGTGATGGTAATTGGTGAGTGATCTCCCTGTCCCTATCTCGACCCACGAGTCTTTCGTCCTATTTTTCTCCCCCTGTCCAGTTGAGGAGGGGGAGTGACAAACCGGCTTAGTGAGCACCTGGTATCCAGCCAAGGTCAACGCATCACAGAAAGTAAAAGGGATACTCCCCATCTGCTTTGTTATCAGCCCCTGCAAAACTCAATTCCAGACTTCTCCTCTGCATACTTTGCGGTAAATCTTCTTTCTCCATTCACTTGCAGATGACCTCTTCATACAGACAATGCTAACCTCTGGACATCCTTATGTCCCCGCTAGTGAGCCTCTGGGGTCACTGAAGGCATTGCTGAAGGCAGACGGATGCACAAAGGCATGTAAATTTAGAGCCACAGGAAAGATCAACCCCCTTCTATTTTCTCAGTTTGCTTTTTTATCACTGCTTTCCTGATTTCAGCACATCTGCTCCTAGTTGTCTCATATTCCGCCAGGACTTCTTCAGACATAATACAAGGAAAGATCATTCCCCCTCATCAGAAATTTCCTTTTTCTTCTCCCCTCCAAGCTCTCACATCCAGCCCATGATGAAGGCACTCAGTAATTCAACGCAGTTCTGAACTTTCATAACTTTCACCGGCTCTACTTTCCAAAGGCCACTAGGCGTCAACTCAACAACTGTCCTGGATACCACACAGTCCTGTCACGGTATTGCTCTCTCTGATGCACCTGAGGCAATGCTTTCATTGCCTCTTTAAGCTTCAATCTTCACATTTCAAAATCTCCCAAAATAGTRGCAGTGCATCTCCTTGTTGGAACCCATCACTTGCTTTCTTCAAAAATCTTCACTTCCTTAAACTTCACCTTTTTTTGAGAAAACATTTAAGAACATCTCTCATTTAGTAAAGTCCTCCTACCCCCAGTTTCCACCTTCTCTTCTCATGCAATAATGCCTATAATGTTTGAGAAAGCTAAAAAAAAATTCTTACTGGAGAGCCAGGCAATCCTGGAAGTCCTGGTTCTCCCTGCAGGGAAACACAAAAGAAATGAAAAAAACATAACACAGAACACAACATAGCACAATACATAACATAACACAAAATGAAAGTAAACCTCCGAGCATGTTTTCCAACTGCTGTTGTACATTCTTATTTTCAATAACAGCCCATAATTAATAGATATGAACATGCAACCCCAATTAACTTTGTTTTCCCTACCCTGCAGATGAATACATGCAGGAACTGGTTGTTTTCTGTGTTAACTGTGATGTTACACATTGATTTTAATGATATTTAGTGACTTAAAATGAATGATGCACTGGATGCACCGCAACATTAAATTTGAGCTTCAAAAATCTTATAATTGGTGTACACATACCACACAAATAAACCTGATTGATGCTCAGATCCCTAACACAGTCTGCAGAATGGAGATTTRGGGGCCAAAAAGCTTTTGTTTGTTAATGAACAAAAAATCTTTGCAAAAAGAAAAAAACAGTGAGGAATGGTACCATTTTCCCCAAGTCATTTCATAGAGCAGAATCACGCTATAAGTGTTTACAGGCCACTGAGATGCTACWCCCTCTTTACATGATTTATTGCCATCTAGGCTATCAGTTTGTTCCAGCACATTTTTTTTCCAGCATTGTCCACTATTTATTATACTTTAAGACTAAGCCTTCAGAAGGTATCTATCTCCTTTACTTTAGGTACAGACTAATGCAAATTTATCATATAGCTTCCTTTCACACTCCATTTATTCATTACTCACATAGGTCTCCAAATGACCCAACATATCTTTCATGCTACCTCCTCTTAAGGTAAGTTTAATYACTATTTGTTATTTATTCTAAAAAGAGTCCATACTATGGCAGAAGGACTGAAGAGACACACATCAGCTGCACAGAAAGTAATGGAGCAAGGAGCTAAACATCTTCTGGAAGCACAAAATGCAGCCACTCAGAGACATAGACAAAGTGTTTTGAACTCAAGACTGCTTTCTACTGCACACATGCTGGAGCATMAAGGTCTTGTTGCTTATCACCACAGTGGATGTGCCCTGCTTGTAGGTGCTTCTGAAACCTCACCTATAGCTGTTGAATCTGAGTGGGAAAGTAATGGGAAATAAAGAGATTTACTTCTGGTCTCTGCATTCTTGGATAAGGCTCACTGCCTTATCTGGAGGAGAAAAGGAGAAAGAAAATCCAGAATTGGGCATGCCTTTCCACACATGCCAAAGAACTAGGTAGGAAATATCAAAACCACAACGTCACCTCCAGCAGAAAGAGAAACATAAGGATGCCCCGGAAACTCTAACAACTCCATAAAATAATGAGGTCAAAATTGCTGCTGAGAGCAGAATAATTATTTTGCAGGTAGGAGGGTTGGGCTTATTTGATTGGCACTTTCTGAGTCAATTCTACATCTCCTGGGTCAGAAAATCGACATCTACACAAACATACTGATATTTCTACTCACCTTTCTTAGGTGAGGAAGATTTCCTGAGCCAAACTAATCTCTACTTCCTTCTACTCCCACTATGAGGGTTAAACCAAGAGTAGAGGAGCTATAACCAGACACGATTTAACACTCACTTATACCCATTTCAGACTGAAGCAACATCAGAAAAGTGAAATATTTGAATGCATATAAGCTTCACTTATACACAAATGAGGTAAATATTAGGCCAACAGCCTTGACATTTCCAGCACTGGGGTCCCAAGGAGGAATTAACAAATGTGTGTCCGACCCCCCYACCCCGTGCATCCCATCCCATCCCAACTCACCTTTTCTCCTTTGGTCCCACTGGCACCTGGAGGGCCAGGGCTGCCAGCAGGGCCCTATAAACAGGTAAAAAGGAGAGAAAAATCTTTGTTTTACATACTGCAGGTCATCAATTGCAATTCCATTAAAGCACAGGAGAAACATAAGGCTGTAGGTTTGGGTATCAGCAGCACAAACAGTTACGTCCCATTGCACTGGGGTAGGAGCTAATACAACACACAAGGCTGCTTTGGCTTTGCTGTGTAGAGAGGAAGGAGAATAAGGATGGAGATGCCATAGCAGCCATGATAACAGCAATCCAATTTCAGCTGGTTCAGAAGGATTGCAGTTCAGGGAGTACATCAGTGTCAAACACAAAATTTAGGATAAAATTCAGGCATGAAGATTTGCCCGCTGCTAGGTGTCGAGACATGAAAAAGGCAAAAAAACTTCAGAAAAACCCAACTTCTGTAATAAGGTGTCATTTGGAGAAATTGTTCCTTAGAAGTAGTAAACAATCAGCATCCATTTTAACAACCCTCTGCAATTTCTCACTTCATCCGCATTTGCYGCAAGTATAAACCAGTCCTGTGAACAATGTAATGGGCATAGTGAACATAGTTCATTGTGATTCCAGTTCTGCATCGAGCACTGGAAAACATTTCCATCTTATATGGATAGTGATAAACACTAACTAGACAAATACTTCWCAGTATAGGGTAAACGTTGGCTGAGGAACAGAGCAGAGAGAAAGCAATGATTAACTGTCAAATCCCCCATGGATAAGCAGAGAAAAATTTAGTGCAATAATCTTTATCACCTCACAGAGAGGACGGTGTAGATTTAACAATGATTAAGATTGCTAATGACACTATACCTCGCCATCTAAATACAAAAGATGTGTCTGATATGGAAACAAAAATACTTCCCAACAAAACCAAGTTGAAACTCTGGCTGCTAAAAGAGCAAGAGCAAGGCACTCGGGCAGCACGTGGCTGCCGTGCTTGTCAAGCACGTTCAGGTCAGATCCAGCAGCCGCTTTGTCTGTGTGAGCAGCAGGATCAACCACCTGAAGATGAGCTATCCTGAGGATTTGACATGCAGCTCCTCCACCTCTGCAAATGTAAAAACGTGCCTCCAAATGATCCTTTCCAGAGAGGGAAACAGCAAGGGCTAGTGAATAGGATGCAAACATAGCAGTCTGGAGGCTTCAGGCTCAAGGGTGGCAATGATTAGCTGCATGGCTTTTGGCAAAACACTTTTTAGCCTCTGCTTCTTACTCTGTCCTTTGCTATTTAGACCAGAAGATCCTTGGGAGTAAAGGATGCCTCTCATAAAGTATCATACCCTGATTAATGAAAACAGTCTTGTGGGATCTACAGATAGCAGTTTTAAACAAGGCATTATCTCTCTAATCAGCAGAAATGTACTGGTCTTTTAGACCATTTTCTGGTTTCATCTTGTCTTAAAAATGTAAATAGTTCCAAGCCTTTCTTATTGAAAACAAACCAAACATATTAAATCCATTTCTCCCCCTTTCATGTTGTGGGAGAGGAAAAAAAGTTAATAAAAATCAGGCTTAAACAACTGAATTTTTATATGTGCTCCTTATGTCTTTAATGAAAATTAAGACAAACATCTAACCTATCATGTTTAAAGGACTGGCATTTCCTTTAACTGTATATTGCATTACAGTTTAATTCTAAAACTAAACAAACAAACAAAGAAAACTATGCCAACAAAAGTCCTTAGAATAAGGAGTACAAAAACTGCCTATGCAGCRGGGTCCTGCCATGACTCAGCAGCCACACAGGATAAGTCTCAGTTTTGGAGTCAAACTTCCACTCGCTCCAAAAAAAAGCCTCCAGCCATTGAGTAGTTGCCACGTACCTGTTTCCCCTCCACACCTGGCTTTCCAGGGAACCCGTCTAGGCCTTGTTCTCCCTGGAGAAAGAAGAGAAGGAACCACTATGACTCAAATCTGTGGTGTCTAAGTCACCATTCTGCAAGAGATGTCTGTGTTACCCGCTCCAAGAGTAAGGAATAAGGAGAGAAATTCAAGCCAGCCCAATAGAGAAAATGGCTAAAGTCCCTACATCTGTACTACAAGTTGCTGGAAGCCTCCGTCCAGTAACAAGGAAGTTAACGAAGTGTAGTCAGTAGGAAAGTTTTATTCCCTCTAACTTTGCTAACTGTTGGCACTTGTCTATYTAGAAGACTTAGCACCAAATACCTGAGATGTGAATTTAGAGACAAGAAGCGGTTGTGTTCCCAGTCTTCCACGTGGGCATCCTTCCTCTGCCTGCTGAGGTGGGTTCATGTAAACTGGACAAAGTGCACCAGGGGAACATCAGCCCGGAAYAGCTCTTACAAAAGTAATGAATCCACAATCCAGCAATGGCTCATTTTTATCTAGTTAAAAAAACCCTTTTATTTTTCACCTTTGCTTTCCATAACCTGGGGGAACAATTAATCCATTCCTATATGTYTTCAGAGTTGGACAGTCCACAAAGTCCACAGGCAATATATTCCACTACTTTATTTTTAATACCTGAAGATATGTTTTTTTCCTTTGTACCTAAACCTGACTTTTTCTTGCTACAGTTTCAGACTAGTATGTCTTTCCCTAACCCCCCATAGAGAACAGACTGTTCCCTTCATATTTACGATGACCTTTTATAYAATCATAGAATAGTTTGGGTTGGAAGGGACCTTTAAAGGTTATCTAGTCCAACCCACCTGCTGTGGGCAGGGMCATYTTCAACTAGATCAGGTTGCTCAGAGCCCCGTCCAACCTGACCTTGAATGTTCCCAGGGATGGGGCATCTACCACCTCTCTGGGCAACCTGTGCCAGTGTTTCACCACCCTCAGTGTAAAAAATTTCTTCCTTTTATGTATTTGAAGACTTACAAAACTCTCCCTTCAAACTTCTCTAGACCAAACAACATCAATACTTTCAACTTTTCTTCATGGGCATGTTTTTCAGACCTCTGATCATTTTTGTTGCTCTCATTTGTGCACTGTCCATTTTTTCCATGTCTTCACTGTAAATAGGTGCCCAAAGCTGGACACAGCTGAGGCTAATTTTGAGCCGAAAGATTATTTCATGCTTTATAGAGTATTCTTCTGTTTAAATCCCAGGATAATGTTTACTTTAGCCCAAACCCCCTTCTGCAGGACAGCCTCTTAATCAGTTGTTCCTGATCTGTAGCGGTGTGCAACTTGTTCTCCTACATGTATGAAGCATCCTGCAGCTGCCCCTTGTCAATGTCATCTTCTGCTTTGGGGGATTATGTTTTCAAGATGATTTTGAATTCTGACCCTGACCTCCACCGTACTTCCACATTCAAAGTTAACATATTCCATATTTTATAATCCAGGTCCTTGATAGAGATGATGACTAGACCAATGACATACTCCTGCTGAACTTCACTTGTCTCTTACGGATTGTGGTCCTTGCCCGTTCCAGCCTCTTTAG
>JASVER010000106.1:489768-548437 GCA_030449065.1 Oceanodroma leucorhoa
CTTGATAGAGATGATGACTAGACCAATGACATACTCCTGCTGAACTTCACTTGTCTCTTACGGATTGTGGTCCTTGCCCGTTCCAGCCTCTTTAGTTTAAAACTCTTTGAAATAGGGACTTTCTCTTACTCTGTAAAATGCTTAAACCTCTGTAAAATGAAACACTGATTTTGCTTGCATCCTTCACACACAGCTGAATRTAAATTAGCAAGTACACACACACAGTGCCACTATTAACATAAATGTGCATGTAAAAAGTACACAAGTACAAGGAGTGACAGCAAAATATTAGTTTTACTCTATTTTTTTTAAYGTTTCAGACATTTTAATTCTGATTACTATCCCACAGGATCCCTGTTAGACCTCTGCTATTATCTGCAAACCCACACTTATGACATTGTATTTAGTTGGCTCCTTTTGAAAACTACATTGATTCAGCAAGTCAGAAATAGATTTGCAAATCAATTTATTTCTTTTTTCCCTTTAGAAATTCAATCAGTCTTGTAAAATAAATGTTATTTCAAAATTATGTATCCAAGAAATGAAATTAGAGAGACCTGTACCCYACAGAATGCAACTGAAAACCAGTGTCAGACATCCAGATCTACTTGCTTTTGGGGCAATAGTTTCCACATTAATGGTTTCCTCTGCACTGACTGAACTACGAGTATCCTGCATTTGAGACTTTCAGTAAGCAACACTCTGATGGATTGCTGACAAAATGTGCAGTCTATTCTCAGGAGAATTTTTAACATCAATACACTGCAGCAATGAGTACTTCACACATGCCATTTTAGCTGCCAAAACAGAAAAGTGTCAATGTTCTTACTGATAGTAATGAGGGCTGGRAAAGGCAAATGTATTATTTATACAAATGTATATAATAAAGCTGTTTGAAAACACTCCAAACAATTGTGCTTTCAGTTGTTTCTTCAGAAAAATCTGTCATAATATATATATTTTTTCCATTCTTTAAAAAAGGCTAGAGAAAGGGTTTTTTTCCAAAAGAAAGAAAAAACACAAAAAAAGKTTTATTCTCAAATTTGCACTTCAAGACTCCATTTCCTTCCCTTATGCTCTACTGGTTTTCCTGTATCTAACCAGTAGAACAAAATGGTGAAGAGTCATAAACAACCGGGGGAAATCCCAATTCCACACAAACTTTAGTGCTGTTTTCTGACCTCTACCAGTTAGAAAGTGTAATGATTTGTTGAAAAAATGATTTCCCAAGAGTCTGCAGGGACCTGGGAAATACTGGAGGAGAGCAAACCCACTGCACAGAGGGACCTGGCAGCAGCAGACCAGCCCCACTGCCTCCTTACATGAGCTCTTCTCCAATACAACAGACGAGGATTTACTGGGTGGACACACGCTTACACAGCAAAAGCAATGCCCCATGTCATGTCGAACTGCTGTACGTGCCTAAATTAACATGCCAAGTATCACATACATATATGGCTTATGATGTCAGGGAAGTGCATCATGCTTATCTCTKCAGAGTCTGTCCTCAAGTCTACAGCGAGCCCACGGGATGCAAAAGGACATGAGATATCACTCATATTTGTGCAGTGGCTCTCCTAAAATGCAGGTGTAACCAACAATACTGGATCTGGGAACCTCACTAYAAAACCTCAATATTTACATCTGAGGTCCCAGGATATAAGAATACAGCAGCAAGATGTATTATGGGATATTTAGCCTTTTTTTGATACTAGCATGCAGATTCGATAGACCAATACTCAGTGCACGGGCTAGTGCTCTCATYTGATATAATAAACACTTTTCTCCTCAGGCACAAAGAAACACAGGTTGCGTAGGTGTCAGTGTTCAAGTTACAGACTGAAGAGCAGACAAGAAAATATTTGGCCCACCAAATTTACGCCCACTGTTTTCACAGAAGTACTGACTGGTAGAAGTTAAAGCTATGGCAGTGGCTGCTCTGAGACCATCATTAAAGCCTGGAAAAAATCAAAGTACAATTGTTGTAGCAGAGATCTGGCTGCTCCAGAAAAAAAAGAAAAAAGAAGGAGCTCTAATTATGCATACCCTTTTAATGAAACAAACCCTAATTCATTTCTTCCCCACTTTAATCTTCCTCTAGCTTAGTCAGCTGCCTGCCCACACACATCTCCAGCTTCCTCTCCCATCACGGTGATGTCAGAAAGATGGATTTTCTTCCGGGAGCCAAATATTCCAACAGATTAGACAACCTCGCCTCCGGAAAAGCAGCGGAGGCACTGGCTAGACACAACACACTGAGCCAGTCCTGCAAAGGGCTGAGGCAAAAGCACGAGGAAGATAAAATACGATCCAGCCTTTTGCTCTAGCTGCCTCAGTGAGAATAGATAATATGAAACATAGTCGTGGCTACTTCATCATAAACAACAAAATGGGCACCGCAAACGGACACCTTAACACATGGTAAAGCAAAACACGGTATCTCACACTAAGGGTCTATTGATCATTTTTGCCAGCAGGCAAAAGCCTGGTGTAAATCTCTCAGTTTCTTCTCCAGAAGGAGATGGAGAGTGAGAAATGGCAACAAAGCCGTGCTAGCAAGGTAAAMCTCCCTCCTTTGCACAAACACATACAGCCAGATATCACTAAAGACAGCTTGAACACAGCCAAAGCTGCCAGACCAGCACCGAGATATTCCTGTCTCAGGACCAGCTTGAGACATAAGCAAGATAGGCCATTGCTCAGGGCTGCAAGAAAGGCCACCCTGCCTGTTTTGCCTGCATGAGAAAAGGGGTGGCTTGGGTCCAACTGAGAGCCTGCTGATGCCCCATCTCCCACTGCTTGTCAGGGCAGCACCCGCTTCTCCTGGCAGGGGCAGCAAAATGCATTTTTGGAGGCATTTCTAGGGAGCCTCAAGCACCACCTCACAGGTCTGCAGCAGAAATGTGGGCATATCTTAGAGGTCTCTCCAAACATGACGAGCAAACTGAAATAATGGAAGGTTTTGTGTCCACCCAGCTCGCCTTTTAAATGCTTATTCCAGGTATAATAGGCACTTGGTCTCTTTAGTGAACCGTAAATGTGATTTAAATCCCAGAGAGTCCTGTGCTGTGTAAAACAGCTATTCCCAGACAAGAAAGAGCAGAGAACTTGGAAGTAGTGGATGAAGCCCTTAACAGAGAAACTTCCTGATACTCATTAAAAATTGAGCTTATGGTGATGGGAGARGAGAGAAACATCGGAAGTTGGATAACCTGAGCAACTGCAGTGAGATGGGGAAATGCTGGTTGCAGACGTGGTCAGCAGCACTCAGCGGTCATTCACAACTCTCAGGTGGTGCACATAGTGTGGACACCCCTCCTCTCTCTCCTCCATCCCCAGCTACACACAGACAAGAAGTCCCTAAATGTGTGCTTAGTAGACAGCAGAGATCCATGAAGCCCTCCTGCACTCCCATGGGAGGTAATTCCCAGACAGCACTGGGAGGTGCAGYGCAGTGCAGTGAGGAAACTCCACCATCAGTCACCCTACAGAGCTGCTGGTCTGGCAGCCCTCCCCACCCAAGGGGCAAAGGCAAAGAGCAGCCTGGCTTTTCCTAGCATGCAGCAGGAATACCTTGTCTCCTCGTGTTCCCTTTTCTCCTCTTTCTCCTTGTAGACCCTAAAAACAAAAACAAAAAGAGATTATAAAGCTCAGTCCAAGTAGAGGCATAGTTACCTTCTCTAATTATTCACCAGACCACTGTGCTTCTCTGCACAACCTATTCAAGTGAACCTCAAGGACGTTTTCTGTGTTGCCAGTCCTCAAAGTTGGCCACAAGTATGGTCTAAGCAGACTCACAGAGCAGGAATGACCTGTGGGCCTAAGAACATCTGTAATATTATATTGCCCGCAGACACATGACCCTCCTGCCAAGAGCAGTGTGGAGGGACAGGGAACCCACCACAGCTGCAGATGGTCTGGAAAACAACCAATGCTCTGCATTTTTCATGTTGCTTATAAACAATGAGGACCTAGGTAGAGGACAATACTGATGGAAAAAACCTATTGCATAAACAAGCAAGAATGCTCATTACTGGTGGTTTTGGATGCAGTAGCTAGGCAGACAGTAGGTACCTCTGAGAACTGGCAAATGCTAGATAATTCTTGTCCTGGAGGCCCAAGTACATTTTTGCGCTGTGAATCCAATACCAGTGTTCATCAGGACTGCATTATTCAYCTCCTCCCAGGTACACCAGAACCATTTGCTGGGGCTTAGTTTGACGAAAGACAGCAATGCTAATACAGGCTATCAACTCAACAGGCAGGAACAGATTTCACCTTCACTTGTCACGGGAAGCACCTTGTATTTTACCTTTAGTGTTGCAACTGAGCAACCAACTAATGACTACAGGCAGACAAATATGCTCAGTCGGTAGTGACCTCTCTAAAACTGCCAAAGCTTAAAATGCTTCTTATTCTAATAATACACTTGTATTTAAACTTCAATTTACTTTACACTATAGTGGAGGYTTACATCCAAGCTAATGAGAGCTACATGCCCGGGTTTATTTGGCCCATAGGATGGTTTAGATAATTAAGATTTTCAGATTTCAGGCCATGGTTGACTGTGAGCAAACTCTGTACAGCCCTGTCCATCTCTAACAACCCAAACTGAGCCTGCACATCTTCCCATGCTGCGAAGAAATAACCCTACTATTTCCAAAAAGCAAACGGCAGAAGGTTTAGAAATATGACTCCTCTAATGCACTGATAACTATGGGGCTCTCATGTAGACTGAGTAGATGATTATTGCCTTGCTCAAGCAGCCCAAGCCAAATGTCAATCTTATGATAGAAATGCACAGGACCTTCAGTGCACCACATGAGTGCTTTGTTTCTCACACAAAAAGGTGACTCAAGGAGCAGGATGGAAGTTTTCTCAAAGCTTTGTCTGTTTATCTCATTAATATTGCAAGAGTCTATCACATGGGCAGGTAATGCCAACCCCTGTTCATTTCATCATCTTCAAGCCTAACACAATTCAGCCTTAGACCATACAGGGAAACAGCAYGCACCTGGGCAAAGACAAAAGTGCTCAAGCTCTTTTGAACACAKTGGACCCCTTTGTAGTGAGTTGTAAAGGAAATCCTTGGCCAGCACAGGGAAATCTTTCAGTGCATGAGTACGTCTGGTACGCTACTAAAGCGCACTGATGTACCGTCGGGTCATTAAACCTCGGAAAATCCAATCAGGCTTTACAACACCTGCTTAAAGGCTGCCTCCACAATTACCAAGGTGAGATCACAAGACAGAGATGCTAACTTGATAGAATCTGATTTATTTTGGTCTTGCTGTCTGTTCATTCAAGGCAGGTTTGTCCCCTGAGCCCAAAGCCCTGACAGTTTTGAAAATATGATTGGAAACTTGCTGAGAGGTGGTATTTTTTCTTGGTGTTATGATGAAGTTTTCAAGCATCATATAAATGGTGCATCAACACAGACAAAAGCAATTRCATTACAGTGGGAGCATCACAGAATCACCAACTGTTATCTCGGTAATCAAGTAATTTCTACTGACATGTTTCCACTGATCACAAGTCTGTTCTCATTTAAAGAAGTCAGAAGAAACTCAATGAAGTCAAGAAAACGTCACTATTTGGACATAGTACAGGTAAGTGGTCAGACATACTCTGTACTGCTTAATAAAAAAAAAAAAAAGATAGGTGGGCAAAACACAGTGAAAAAGTGGAGAAAGTTTCTAGAGTCTCAAAAATTTAGTAAGAGCAATGACTTACCGGTGCTCCTACGTAGCCTTTAATTCCTGGAGGACCCTGTTTTCCCTCAGATCCCTGACAAGGAATTGAGATGCAGTAAAACATCAGAAACCATTTCACATAAAAGACCAAGAATAAAATCAGTTATTCAGATCTGTAGCTTGCACTCCTGGGCTCACAGGGGGCTGTTGAGGCTTCTCAACTGTTTCAGGGCTAATACACAGAGCAGCRTCTGACTTTCCAGCTACTTACCCAAAGTGACACCCCAATGTTTTCTTCTGTCCCCAGCACTCAGAGAGAGCAAGTTTTATTCTTCTGCTTTCAGTCTTGCCCTACAAAGGCAAACTGTCCCTTGCAAGTTCCTCTACAGGTTATTTCAGAAGTTTTGACGTCAGTCGTTGCCTGCCTGTTGTGTGCAGGGTGATCGAGCTCTGTCTTGACTCCTGAACAGAGCGTTGGTGGAACACAGAACAGGTGTACGTTGCTGCAAATGCTGCAGCAAAGGCTATATCCCAGCATAAACGAACCACAGACTTCAAAATGTTATATATTTTGAAGAGTAAATGAAAAGAAACAGATCAGAACTATATTCTCCAATGTTTATTTTCAGGATAAGTGGGAGAAATGCAAGAGGATCAGGTACATTTCAGCAGTCCTTCAGCTGGTTGCACACTGACTCTCTCCCTGGAGAAGGTAAACTGAAATGGAGAGCACTCTCACTGTGTGCTTTTATGTGCCTCACAATGCCTACAAATGGTCTGGATCCTCAGCTGAACAGGCTCAGCCCTCAGAGCTGTCCTATGGAGACAGCCTGGGCCTGACAAGTTGACCATGGGAACTGGTTTGGCATCTTATATCACCTATTTGACTGAKTGTTTTGTTACTTATCTCACTTCCCTTCCCCCAGCTCCTCTCACCTGCTTAACTCCTGTATTGGGTAGCTGTAGTGGATAAAGCTTCAAAACAGATCAATATTTTATTTTTAAACCATTTCTACATTTCATATTAATAGATGTTTGTTATTTTAAAAAAATTAAAAAGACAARATGTGTTTGCAATGAATTATAAGCAGGACTGAGGCTTTTTGTCCCAATGCAAGTGCCCAGGAGGCTGGTCATGTCACACCACTGTTTACACTTGCCTTAGCCCAAACAACAACCTCATTTGGAGCAGTTGAGCACAGAGCTGGCAGGCTGGCTGGACTGTAATTGGCTAGTGTTTCACCACCGCTTTAAGGAATGCATTGCCAAAACTGTCCCCTSCCCGTGCCAGAGAGGACTTGACTTGTTAAAGCAGATGAAGCCATGCCCTGAAGCTTATGAGCAGTTCATCAGCCCAGCTGTAAAGTGGTTGAACCCATGTTAAGTATGGAAGTGAACCACATAGCAAACTCAGGGGGAAGATTCACAAGCAAGCTAACAAGAGCTGGGCTTAGGCACAGGCAAAGGTGGCTCTGGGATCTATACAACATCAGGCACCCGAGGACCTCTGCAAGGTCAAGAAGCAGTGCAAGTCCTCTAATGGCAGAGGGAGAGCAGCAGGCATGAACTTAATCTCTGCCTTCAACCTGCAGCCATACAGAAAYAGAGGCCTGCTCCGAGTTGTCCGAATTGTCAAAGTCCAACTCAGTACCGTTACATAAAATGTGGTTATAACACTCAGCAAAAGTTATAGATAGAGAAACTGGGTTTGTCTGGATGAGAAGACTTGCTGATCCCACTCAAGGCCTGTGCTGAGATCATGTCTGGTAAACCACAGAAGTGTGAGACCTTCGACAGCTGAAGCAAACAAGAAGAAGGAAATTTGTCAAAATGAAACTTACCTAATACTTTATATTTCAAAGGCTTGATTTTTTTCCCCCTCTCCCTCTGTTTTTTCTATCAAGTGCAGATAACTGTCAGTTCAGATGGGAATGCTATAGCCATGTCAGTGCCATAGCAATGACAGCCAGAAAAAAAAATCTCTTTAAACTTTTATTAAAGATACAGAAAAAAAAGAAGGAAAAGGTTGAATATTTGCTGCAGGATTTTATAGGCTAAAGGGCCTGGTCTCAAAAATTCAAGCTTTGTTTCACTGCTATAATATACAGCGAGGGACCTGTGCTATAGCCTTTTTTCTCTGGACCCACTTACTCCATTTAAATTAACCTGCCAGGTACCACATATTTATGTGGAAGCCTTCTCCACTGACCAGTAGATATTTCTTGCTATCTCAGACCACCATGGCATCTTCTGTAACCAGAAGTTTCAACACTGATTAGCACAATGCTGACTTTGAGACCTCTTCTTTGCTTCCACCAGCTCATAGCCAGGAAGATCATACATCCTTCTTGGTGAACAATGAAGTTTATACACCAAGTTTGATGAAAAAGAAAAAAAACCAAACACCAAACCCCCCCCCATTTTTAAGATGAAGACACTGAGCTAGGAACAATCTCCCGTGGAGACTTCACTGACCAGCAAAGCCAGTGAAACTGGAGATGACATACTGAGGCCATTTCATTCCTGTARCCCATACATGTACCCTAATGGGCTTATCATCCATTACGGTACCTCTGTGGATTGAAGTCCTATTACCAGAAGTCTGCAGGACCCTTATTTGTGCTACTGGAAGCTTCACACAATTAATGAGGTCTGTAAAAGTTCCTTAAAAGAAAGAAAGTGCCAGCAATTCCCACGGAGGCAAAAGACTGCAAATCCCTCAGCCTTGGAACAGGCTGTCCAGGGAAGTGGTGGAGTCACCAGCACTGGAGACATTCAAAAAACGTGTGGATGTGGTATTTCAGGACATGGTTTAGTGGGCATGGGTGCTGGGTTGACGGTTGGACTCGATGATCTTAAAGGTCTTTTCCAACCTTAATGATTCTACGATTCTATTCTATGATTCTAAGCAGGTAAGCAGGAGGCTGAATTTCCTGGGGTGCGCGTACAGCTGCTGAGCGTGCACTGCACTTGCCTGGCTTGATGCAAATGAAGATGGATTGAGCTGGGAAGGACTGCATCCCAACCACCAGAGAAACTGCAAGGTAGCTCTCAGTGGAGCCTGGGGTAGAGCCCAGAGCCATTGTATTGATGCTGACGATTTTAAATAAAAATAAGTGATATGGCAAAAAACAATCATTACAACAATAACTGGAGATGTGACCTTCCTGATTGCCAACTCCACCCATCTCTTCTCGGCCCGTTCCACACCGGCAATGTGGTTGGGCTTTACACTGAGGAGTAAAGGAGTGTGGATTCATGTTTTAAATTTTAAAGCCCTGTCAGCAAAGTCAGGATTGTTTCTTAAAATAGCTCAGGCCAGAATCRAGCTCAAGGACACTGCATATAACCAGTGCATCCGCTGAAGTAAATAGAAGTCACAGTGAAAGCACACGATCGTTTTATATTTAGCCGCTGTAACTGAGAGGCTGGAGTTAGCCAAGCTCACCTCTTCCCTGGGAGCACTTGGCACTACCTAGTCAGACATCTTTAGGTCCAGCCCCACCAGCACCTATCCTGCCCAGCCCATACTGCTGAACTTCTATTCAGCATTGCCTCATTACTTGGCTGAACTATGTGTTCCTGATGATCCTGGTGGGAAATAGGGAGCATTTTCCAGGATCAAGCCCTTCTGGATGTAGATGTAGATGCCTCAGTTTAGCTTGGTTTGTAAAAGCTTTGCAAAGCAAGGGTGAGGAACTTCATACCACAGGGAGCATTGTATAGTCTACTGATTTGTAATTCCGCTATGGGAAACATGCAGGACAGAGAGAAAACGTATTTATACGACAGGAGAGATGCAGCTGACAGGCTTTTGTGGGTGATGAATCCAGTTCATTTCATCCACTCCCAAATCCCACTGAAGGACAAAACAATATTCAGAGTGCCTCCACTCAGCCCAGCCCAGCCCTGCTTTGCAGCTGTCATTTATCCCCTGCTGAACATGCTGCCATGCAGCTTCCACAATCAACCCCTTCGTTTTGCTGAAGGCAATATGGCTCCCACAGAGAACCGTGGGATGGTTGCCAAGTATTTCTGCTAATCCACAAACACACCATTAGTTCCGATACCCTCCTGA
This sequence comes from Oceanodroma leucorhoa, assembly GCA_030449065.1. Lineage (NCBI taxonomy): Eukaryota > Metazoa > Chordata > Aves > Procellariiformes > Oceanodroma > Oceanodroma leucorhoa. The sequence continues at coordinate 499,540 of JASVER010000106.1, forward strand.
TGAGACTTCAGGAAATGATGAACATTTCCCTCTATGAAAAAAAGGCATTTTGGAGAAAGTGCCTCTCCATAGCTGAGGAACCCAGAAGGACCTGTATAAATTAACTGCTTTATAGAGTCCTCTCAGATAGAGCCAAGTGACAATCAGGACTACATCTGGAAAGGTGTTCAGGTACGTAACTCCTATTTGAGGACAAAGGCATCAGTGAACTCAGTGGGAGGTTTAGATGACCAGATACAGCTCTTCCAGAAAGTTGTGATGCTCAAAGACCTTTGCTTGTACCAGAGCAGAACTGGATGAAGTAAATTYGGGCAATCAATCTGTTGTCCTTGCAGCACCTTTCATAGGCTGAGCTGAACTTGCCATGCATGATGCCCCTGAAAACATACTTGTCAATCTAGTGCACCATCTTCTTTTTGTGTTATAACAAGACTGAAACCAGCTGATGGGTAGTTATCCCCTCAGTAACTAGGGAACACRGCAAGGAGAGCTGAGAGCAAAGAATTGCTCATGAGAAGGGCTTCAAAATTTAGTCACATTTCTGACGCTCAGCTAAGTCTCACCAGATCCCCATCCAGAAGCACCTTGTTTGAAGCAAACCCAGTGAAATAAGCATTGGCTCAAGTTCTGTATCACTTTGCCACTGTCTATTGGTGCAAACTGAAGCTCCCAAAATAGGCAGAAACATCCAGGCTAGGAGATCTCCGTGATTTTTTTTCCCGCAGTCATAGAATAGGGATAATAATTCTCACCTGCRTCTTTGTAAGAGTTGGGAAGGCTTACTGAAGACATGAAGCAAGGCTTATGTTGCCCCAAAACATGTACTCTTCACCTTSTCCATCTATGATGTTGATTGAACAAAAGGAATATCCTCTCTTTACATACTTTACCTAATTGCTGACATCCTAGCAGACTCCTGATGAAAATGAGCATTTTGAGTTTCTTCATTCACCAGTGAAAATATTGAGTCATAAACAAAAAGTAATTCAAGCAATCCACACATACAAAAAGTCAGTGAAAAAAAATATACCTGCCCACGTAAAGAAGACATGGAAAGCTTACCTTTGGACCGGCTGGCCCAGGCAGTCCAAATGCTCCTGGCTGTCCTGGTTCACCCTGCAAGTAACACCAATATTGATGGTAAATGCTAATCTTTTATCTAGAAAGGCTAGGATCGCTCAAAACAGCCATTACGTACAGCTCTAGAGATAGAAGCTCTATTATCTAATATATACAGTCCTGAGTACCATTATCCAGAGACCTGAAAGCTTGCAGTGTGCTTTCTTCGCAAAAATGAAAGCAGAAAGAGACAAACCAAAAACTGTAGCAGCTATTCATCTGCTCTTCAAACACAACCACCTAAGTAGCAAGAATTGAGTTCCCTTGGTTGTGAACAGCTTGCACCAACCACAGTCTACAGTCATGGATTCCCTGTAGATAACATAATGCATTTGATCTTGAATAGTCACTTAGCAGCGCAATAAACACTTCCTATGAGAAATTCTGCAAGTCCAAGTATGTCACTGTCCAATCCCAGACCATGCCATATGTGCTGTGATGAAGTTGCATCAGTTCTGGAAGCTATATTGGAAAACTATCACAGTTTCTCCGAAGTGGGACAGTGTGGCACAAAGTAGACACAGGATATAAGTAACAGGAAAAAAAGAGCTTTTTTGCTGCATACCACTACTTTTGTGTATGCCTGACCCTCCAAGGAGTCCTTTCCCCAAGTTCCTCCAGTCACCACCAAATGACTGCCTCAAAGGGACAGTGAATGAGATTATAAAGGTCCACCATCAGGATGAAGATCATTCAAAGGGATTGTGATCAAGCAGGGGAGGGAAAGCTTTAGAACACATATAAGATTCTGGAAAATGTGTTTGTGGTTTTATGCCTCAACTSTAGTCCTCTTAAAGGCAATATTTGGTATGCTTCATCCTTCTTTGAGCTAACCCTGCACATCCTCCTTTGCTCTTAGCTTTTAGCAGTGCACAGGAGGAGTTCAGGTCCTTGYTTCTGTGACCGATACATCTATTTCTCTCACCCCTGTCTGTTGTGCAAGCACAGAATGGTTCCCTGCACCCCCTGCCATCTCCACTGGCCGATGGCTCTTTGCCAGACTAAAAACGAATGGCCAAACTCTGYAGCTGCAGCTATTAACCAACACAGCCACAACAGCGGGTCCCAAACCACAGGCTGCCACAACTGTCCCCTTTCCCATCTTAATGAATGGTAACAGAGCTGCTCCGGGAGCCTCTCAGGATGGCTAATCCATACGACACCTGCCATCGCTGCAAACATGCGAGGGARAGTGCTGGGGCTATTAACCTCCTGCCATTTGTTTCTGCAGCTCCTGAAATGGCCATACAAATCCCCAAGACATGTTCCACTCAATACAGATTGATTTCCACTGCCTGCCTTGCGCTGAAAGACAAGGATTACATGAGAGGAACAAAAAGGCTTACGGCTTCTCCTTTTGCTCCATCCTTCCCAGGGGGACCAGGTGAGCCCAGGGATCCCTGTAACAACAACAGAATTATCATCAGCACAGCATTAACACCTGTTGCAAGTGCAAGGACATGAGTAATGCATCAAGACAAGAATAAGGAATGAGGAGAATCATTTCAATGCAAACATTATTTACAGTCTCTGGAGGACCTGCTGTTGATATTAACACGCTATGGCTAATTGTTGAGCTGTTAGGCACTCTTGGCCACTTAACTCATTTAAGAATAAATTAATACAAAAGCTCTGCAGCTAATTAGACATGTAACCATTTAGTCATCTTAATATCCTCCCCCTTCAGCCTCTCTGTCCACTATTCCATTGTCTCAAAAACCTGCTGTTTTGTCACTAAAAACTCATTTATTTTTTAAATTATTTTTTTTTATTCCATGCACCCATCCCAAAGCTCAGAAGCCTCTAGGCACAGCTATAATGCACATAAGTAATGAGCCTAAAAGCAAACACAAAAGAAGTCTTGAAAAACTCAAGCAGCCCTCAGAAACYATCCTGGCCACCGGAAAGCGAGTCTCAGAGCTGTGAATGGTGTAAAGCCATAGAAAACAAAGGAGCAGAAAACCAGGCACCACTTTTTAAATATTCCTATGCATCAGGAAGAATGGGACTAAATATGTTGAGGTTGGCAGCACCACAGCTAACGGGGACTGCAGCAAACACAGAGAAAAGGCAAGTTTTGCTGCATGCAGCTGGCCAAAACTTATTTATGTTCAGTGTGCAAGAAAGGACATGATAATCTTTGGCCTTCCATRTCTCATATTGAAGAAACACTGGTGTTTCTGTATGTGGAGGCATTASCATTGAGCTTCTATTCTGTTTCACTCTTCTACTCTGTTTTGGGGTTTTACAAAGTTTAGACAAACTTCATGCCCTTGACATCTCCACACGATTGTCAAATGTGGCTTAGCATCATCAATAGGTTTAAACATTTTAAGGTGCACTTCACTGAAAAATAGTACAACAGCATAATTTCTTTTTYTTAGTACATTGTTAACACAAACAAACACAAGTAAAACAAAAAAAGAAGAGTGCCTGTTTTCATTAGCCTYCCACAACAGCTTAAACTTAACTTTTCACAGTTTAATTAAAGACTTGGACTTACTTTTTCTCCTTTATCTCCTTTCAGTCCAGGAAAGCCGGGGGGACCTTCTTCACCCTAAAACACCAATGGAAAAGATACCTCATATGAAATGCCATACCATTCTGTGGTATATTTGTGTATTCTAGATGGCACAGTTATCTGTTGAGAGTTGAGGCCAACTTCTCTGCCTTGCTGTAATGATGCTGTTGTCAGTCACCTGTAACTTGCCCATATTTGAACAGGTTCACTTTCAATTTTCYATTCCAGTGTCTTCCTCTGGCTGATCCCTCCCTCCCCTCCTTTTTGTAAATACCATCCAGAACCAGTCTTTTTCCAAGAACAAGATCAGAGACCTATCCTTGTTAAATAAAAGCATTTGAAGCATAGAAACATTTCACTGAGAAACTCTCAAGTTGCCACGTTTCAAAGCACGAGGACTTGAAATTTGGCATGGCCAAATTACTGCCATGCCAAATTCCCAATGGCATGGAAATTTTTGGAAAAGCTCAAATGTGGGAATTTATTCCCCTTTACCTGCTCACATTAGGCCAAAATGTAACCTTGGGAGCCACTCCATTTAGACCTTATCAATAGGTAGAATCATAGAATCACAGAATCATAGAATAGTTTGGGTTGGAAGGGACCTTTAAGGGTCATGTAGTCCAAACCCCCTGCTGTGGGCAGGGATGTCTTCAACTAGATCAGGTTGCTCAGAGCCCCGTCCAACCTGACCTTGAATGTTTCCAGGGATGGAGCATCTACCATGTCTCTGGGCAACCTGTTCCAGTGTTCCACCACTCTCAGTGTAAAAAAATTTCTTCCTTATATCTAGTCTAAATCTACCCTCTTTTACTTTAGAACCATTCCCCCTCGTCCTGTCACAACAGGCCCTGCTAAAAGGTTTGTCCCCATACTTCTCATACCCATACTGAGGTACTTCTCATAGTCAACAGCTAACTTCACCAAAGATTCAGATTAGGTTTCAGCCAGAGCTCTGTGAACAGAACAAGATTATGCCTGGTGTTGTGGGGTACTTGGTCGTGATCCAGCAGCCTGCCTACATCTGTCCTGCATGTTCATGCTCCGACTGATGGCACCCAGGTTCCAGCATTGCTGGATTTTACAAGAGATGTTGGCATGAGTCCTTTAATGGACTGTTACTGGTTACCTGAAACAGYGGACATCCATATGTGGGATGTAAAGACTGCACTGCTGGCAAAAGTCATGCCACAAAGCAGAGCTAAGCGACTGAGAGCTTTTTCCCCATCTGCTTTTGTAAAGACCCAATAACATAGAAGAATCGTGTTGAAAGAGCATTAAAGTGGCTAAGCAGTTGATGCATATATTTCTAAGTTGCCTGTATATGCATAAGGACTACCTTCATATGCAGATAAATTCAGGCCAAATTCTGCCACACTCAGTCTTATATCATAGAATCATAGAATCATTAAGGTTGGAAAAGACCTCTAAGATCATCGAGTCCAACCATCAACCCAGTACAAATGCCCACTAAACCATGTCCTGAAGCACCTCATCCACACGTTTTTTGAACACCTCCAGGGATGGTGACTCCACCACTTCCCTGGGCAGCCTGTTCCAATGCCTGACTACCCTTTCAGTGAAGAAATTTTTCCTAATATCCAATCTAAACTTCCCCTTTTTTCCCTGCATGAGTAGTCCAGCAGACTTAGATGGATGTATTCCTAGGGCAAGGTTCCAGTCAATGTTAGACAGAGTGACAAAATCCAGCCTTATTTATTCATAGGTATATTTGGCACTTAAAGGTTAATAAAAGATAGTATCTGGAAAGTATCTGTGCTGTATATGTAAATTAAAGTCATGAGATACTTTTATAATCACATTTTTTGCTAACTGAACCTTCATGAAGCATTCTGTCTAGAATTTGCAATGCAGCTAGTGGTAAAAATCAGATCTGCTGTATTTGAATGGCTCCCTAGTGAGAGAGAAAACCCATCAAATAGCAAACGTGATTTTTAAGGAAATAATTTGCTCTAAGAGGTCAATATAACTTGAAGGAACCGCTGTTCCATGGCAAAGTGAGCAGCATAGGCAGGAAAATGATTCATGTCTTTTCTATGCAAAGTAAAGGAATACAGTTGATTAGCTTCTTCTCTTGCCATTTCTTTTTTTCTTTTTTTTTTCTCCATGACGTAGCAACTCCTTGGCACAGCTGAACAAATTAATCCTAGCATCACTCAATAAGTTTGATGCACAGTGCTCATAGAGCCATTCATGCTGGACAGGACCTCAACAGGCTTCAAGTCCAAACTTCCACTCAAAGCACCATCAACAGTGAATTCAGACCAAGCTGTTCAGGATTTATCCAACTTGGTGTTGAAAACTTCCAGCAATAAGGTTACTCCTCTTCCCAGATGCAAATGGTAACTTGCCTCCTAAGCCAATATTATCACAGGAAAAGAAAAAGGCTTTTCCTTTTGCATTTTTTTTATTAACTAAAGCAGTGTGATTTTATCCTTTTGACTCGTAATAGATCTCAAGCAGCTGCCTACAAAGATGTGAAGCCCAGAGCAGATGTGTTGGCCCTCACAGCCAAGAGACTGCATGGACATTTGCAGGAAAGCACTATAGCCTCTCCCACTTGGTGACCATACGTGCCAGAGGCAGTGGGTCAACACCAACTGCCACCCACTGACCAGCTCCAGAGTCACCAAGCAGCGGAGAGGGGCTTCAGGGCTGCACTGTGCTCAGGAATATGTGATCCAGCAAAGCCCAGCACTGCCATATGTCAGACAGCCCGGCACAGAGCTGACCCTTTACTGGAAATAAAGCTAGAGAGTTTTACCAGCTTGCAGTGGAAATCTTTGAGTATCTACCAGCTTTACCAGTTTCTCCCCAAGAAGAAAACTGCACAGAAGCAACCTAGATGCTAGAGACAGGTTTAACATCTCCTGGGGAACCACCACTGAACCCCTCCAGGCTAAAGAATGTAAAGGGCTCCTACTTCTGCTCCTTTCACTGACTCCCCGTTAACCCTGGCTAGCTGCTTTGTATCCCTCACTAAGCAGAAAAACCTGTCAGGCTAAGGATAAGTTCAGCAGCTGTTTGAACCTCAATAAAACCACGAGAAGAGATTGTATTGCCTGTGTCAAAACTCTCACGTTCACGAAGTACACTGCATAACCTACAGCAGTGAGCTGTGGAAGAGTGGAGGAAGTGGAAGAGAGCAGGAAGCAGAAAAGCATCGGTGCTGCTGTGCTTGCATAGTGCCAAAGTAGCTGTGACAGGCAGGGATGGGAAAGCAAGCAACAGCTTGCACCCTTAACTCACAGCCAGATGCCAAAACCCCCGCTGAAGATGCAGCTAACTAGAACGGAGACCTGTTGTCAGAGCAATTTACTTCACTAAGTAACTCGTTTGTTTGTTTGTTTGTTTGTTTGTTTGTTCTAACTACCGAACTTCATGAACTGCATCACAGAACAATCACCTTTTCTTTTCACTTGTCCACCAGATTTTTTTAATCAGGCAAAATCCCAAGTATTGTGCTCAGCATGCTTCTAAGACCTACGGAAGTGCTGGTGTACCCAAAAGGTGTCTGTTCCCTCCCTTCAACCCTTCCAGTTAGGTCAGCTGGGTTAGCAAAAGAGCTCACCTCTCTCCCTCGCACTTGTGGATTGAGGGGCTCTGCCAGCGCATCTATCCTGGAAACCACTTTCTAAAGCCACAGGAAGTTGCAATTAGAGAATGACAAAATTGGCCAAAGAAGAAATCACAGGAGCCTGAAATAAAGTTCTTTAAGAGGAGTTCTTGCTGGGTAGGTTCAGCTCCAGCAATTAAACTCAAAAAGAAGGCAGCAGATTTTCCTGAGTACTTTCCCCTTTTCAGGCCCATGGGCATGTTGTCCTTTTCTTATCCACTGGAAAGCCAACCACCTAAGTTTAGTTTCATACTCTGCACTGCACAGCCAGTAGCCTTTAATCAAGCAATTCCACCAAAGTTAGCAAGAGAATAAACACATTCATTTAGGTCATCATTGACAAAATATTTGTCAGAAGAGCCTAGATTTGGCAAGCTGCCATCTGATCTAAAGCAACCAAAGGACTTTTCTTGCAATATGGTTGTGAAGTGCAATCAGTCGCATGGAAGCAGACACTGCCAAGCAAGAAAGGGCAGGCCGGTGCTGCAAGCACTGAAGTCGTATACTGACACAGACTGTGAGTATACAGAGGTTATGTAGCACACAGGTAGCTACATATTTCTACAAATGCCATTTTTCACTTTTCAACAGTTATTCTATGATTATTTACTTGAATTAGAGCAACACCTCATTTGTTCTCTGCTTGGGTCATTCTGCTGGATGCTGTATGAATAAATATTAAATTACAGTCACTAMGCTCCAAAACTCAGTTTAAACTGTAAGCAATGTGTAAATATAATAAATAGCAGAGGCAGAGAGTACAGGCCAGTGAAATAGCTGCCAAGCAGACATGGTCTGCAAATGCGCTGAGCTGAAGGATCCAGCCACCACAGTGGGAAAACGGGTACGCTTTGGCAGCTGGCATCAAGCCCTGGGGAAGAAACGCTTATGGCATTCCTTGCACCAAGGCCAAATCTGGTTGTGCCACTGAGCAGTATAAAAATAATACTATATACACACAGGCTGGCTGCGTTCCCAGCTTCAACACAACCAGTTTCTGGTGGTGATATGTAAACCACACCTATCCGTTTTTTGCCATGCATTTCTATTGCCACCCATCTACTTTATGGATATCTGAACTTTGAAGGCTGTCCCCTTCTGGAGAAACATCTGGACCAGAATAGGAAGGTAACAAGGACCAGGCCCTCCAGGGAACTGGGAAGAAACAGCAAAGGCAGAAGAGACTATTGTTAAGGAGGGCAACAGAGTATAGTTTCTAAGTCAGCTTCCCTTAGGCTCAGCCTACACTTTCTGGAGTAGTTTTATGCTGCAGGTGGGGTGACTTGTTGCTTCCTTGGTCAGTAGTTTTGTGGACAAAAAACTTGAATGTGTAGGTAGTTCTACCTGTGAGGAATAGGCAGAACAAATAYGGCAGCTTGGCTTAGGAAGTTCCTAAAATACTGAGTACTGTAAGCTCTGAGGATGTAGCACTAGACAAATCACTCTGAAAACTCCATCTTTCATTCCTCAAAGAATTGATATAAATACTGCAAGCAAATTAGGAAGGTTTTCTGAGCCATACTAAATGAAAAAGTTTAGGCAGAATTCAGTAAAAAGGTCAGAATTTTGAATATGCTTGTATTTACTTTTTAATGGAAGTGTTCAGAGCCAGAATGAATACAGAGCAAGGCCTAACCACTACTTCTGCCCTTCCTAGGGGGGTCTCAAATCAGGGCTTACATGGGCACATGGTTTGTCCAGACCCAATGGACAAAAGGATATGCCACATCACGAGGAAATTCAGAGCACAGGCAACTCTCAGCTGCTGCAGACAGAGTACTAGGGTAACGAAGAATAAAGATACACCCCTTGGCTTCAAGCATATCATCCATTACAAATACAGAGGTGAGCTGGGGAAGTATAGACACACCCAGATAGGTTCCTTTATTAGCTTGTGTACATGAGCACAGTTATCCAATTTCTGCAACCAAGCAAGGATGTCTTCCTGGTACACCACCATCACATGGATTTACCAGATCACACCAGCTSTAGGTTAGTGATCCCACCATGSTCATGAAGGTTKTTTTTTTTTAAACCTTCCATTACATGCTCACCATATGCACATATAGCTTAATTTGTTGCATATCATCCAATGATTCACCTCACTTGGGTTATATTGGGCCTCACTACCCCACAGAATCACCTGAACGTTATGTACATGGTCTGGGAACAAATTGTATCTACATCCCATGTAGATCCTCAGATGGCTGAACGGAGATAACTATGACATTAAAAAGCAGCTAACCTAATTGCTAGATTATGTATTTCCTCAGATTGGGAACAACTAATACAGGGATTTTGCCATATCCAGGCTCATAGCAGAACTTCTCTGAAAAGAAAGAGACCGAAAATGGAGGAGGAAGGGATCTGCAGGCATATGGAAAGTTACAGAGATGAYAGAACAATTCATTATTACCAGATCCTAGAGTGGCATCAAAAGCACAYAAAGGAATAATCCCTCAGTGATGTTTTTAAGCAATCTACCCAAGTTTAACTGCTTTTCTTTTCTCYACTTGCAGCTTCTCAAGCAGCTGCCAAGTTTACAAATATTTCTTCCAACTCGAGAACAGCTGTGRCCTATAATCACATATTTTATTTCAAAGTCTGGGTTGTGGCCTACGTTAATGGAAATGAGAGCAAACTAAACAAGAAAATAATGGGAAAAAAAATCAGTCCAAAACACATGGTTAGATTCTCATTTGCCTGTCAAATTCAAGTAAATAACTTGACTTTTCCTTCAGTTTACAGAGCAGATGACAGAAGATATATCATTCTAAGGTCAATTCTATAYATTTTCTTTATTTTCTCTTCCAAACTGGTCTACATCTAACACAAAAGTACCACTTTTCTAATCCTAAAATGAAATAAAAAATTCTAACCCTGTCACAAATGTCAATAAAGGTGTCATTGAGAGACCTTCAAAAATCTGCCAAGCAGAACCCCATGAATCACACACTCAGCATACTGACAGCTGCGGAAACTGGGGGATCTATATCCAAGGTAGGAGACAAAATAGCAAGAGCTGAAGAGAAACAGAACAAAATGGGCAAGATGAAATGGAAACAGAAGCAAAATTGAACTGTGCAGTGTTACCATTTCACCATTAACACACCCCTCTCTCCTTTGTTAATTAACTTCACAGCATCCCTGTGAAATGAGAAGGAATTTATAGCAACTGTAATACTGCTTTCATCTCATGAGAGTGACGAGTCAGAGGTACAACTGAGCAGAAGACATATGGAAGGTCACAGAGTCTGGGACAAAGACAGAAACTCACTCCAGGTTTCCTGTGTCCTAGGTCAGTGCCCTAACCATAAGTTTATTCTTTCTCTCTCCTGGCTCTTTGGCCTGCATTTAACTTGGCAACCTGATGTTCACAAAGAACAAACCAAAAAAAGACYGTGCGCAAGTGGCCTACTGCTGATCCATGGTTACACACTAAACTGTTTTCACTGCTTCATGAGAAAAGTGAAGAAGGAGGACAGAAGAGATGTCGCAAATTGAGTGTGGTCTTCAGGTTCAAATGACTGAGAACACTTCCAAGAGACCACATGGTCTGGAAGGATGTAGTATCTTTCTTTTCTAGGTTTTTCCATTCAGGAGCTACCAACTTGAGGAGGCTGAAATGAAAGATTTCACAACTTTGTCTCCAGCAGCCATACAAAATAAATATTTTCTTGAAAAATATTGAAAATTTTGGGTTTGTCTTTTTTTAGTGTGGCGAGGCAAAGACAAAGGTTTCATTAAAAGTCAGGGATGATCTGCAGATCAACTGAGAGGCAGAGCTGCAGTGGATATATGTCACCCAGCTCCATTTTCAAAAGCTGCTGACCAGACAGGAAGSACAAATGACTGCCATTTTGCAACGCACAGATGCAGGATTCTATTAGCTTAACGATGCTAAAACCCTATTAATATCTTGGCAAATTTGACACCAAAACTGGCATTATCTTCTGCTTCCACAAGAAATAAGACATTCATCTCAACTTGGAGTTCACTTTAGTTCATTCTAAGAAATGAAGAAAATCTTCCTTGCTGGATCTCTATTATGTTCTGATTTAATAAACAGAAAGGTCATGTGGACATGATACACAGGGGTCAGTAGAAGTCRTAGGTTTGGCTAGTCTATCAGGAAACCCAGACCAGTATGCAGACAGCTGGTTAAATGATAGTTACGGGCATTTTTTGTCCTGCAAACATGAAAGATTTTATTTAATGCATTGCACAGAAGTCAATTGTCCCCAAAAGTACTTCCCCAGGAGAAATTCAGGAGACCTTGTCTTCCAAGGGTCTCTGAACTCTTGAACCTTACCTGAATATCATGGACCCTACCATGAGACCTGAAGGGTCATTCTGACCCTTCATCCTGTGATCCTAGTCATTGTTCTTCTGGGGAGAGCAGGTGCATCATTTTTCAGGGATATCAACAGATATCTTTCTCTGAAGAAACCTGATACTCCACCTTTGCATCAAAATAGACGAAACAACAGCTGTGTAGAAGTTAATTTGACACACRGTCACCCATAAACTTGGCACTGCAGAAGAGAAGATGCATCAGAGCTTGCTGATGTGGTAAACGGCTCTACCCTAATCAAGGTCACTGTAGAGTTCAGAATGGCCTGGAAATGTCCTAAGGACTTCAAAGCTGTCATTGGTGCCTAAGATCCTTCATATTAGCTGCATTCCCACCATGACACTCCTTCATTCACTACAAATAATTGCTGAAAGACTGGGGTGGTCAAACACCTTTGACAACTATTGAACTGCTGGTTCATCTATAATGAAGACTGCCCCAAGTGGAGTACTTACTTGAAGAAAGCATCTACCTCTGCTACAGAGAGAGCACAGGAGAGTACAAGGGGGAGCTGTTGCATTTGAAATACTTTCGTTCAACAGCTAGAAGAGTTGCTCAATCAACTGCTGAAATGTTCAAATGAAGAAACAGTCAAACGGTTTGCAGACCTATTTATGATTGAACATACTGAATAGGAAGTAGAAGATAAGTGGAATCTGTTRGTACCACAATCCCACTGCACAGAGGAATAACCTGAGAAATAAACTGGACTACAATGTGTTGCATTCCCAGAAGCAGGACCAGTAGTTCCTGAAATTCCAATTTTTCTTGTTTGCATGGTTGGGACAAGAGCGTCCTCAATTAAAGATACATTTGTCGGACACTTTGAAATGTGAAAAACATAACAGCTCTGCTCCGAAAACTTCCTTGTCTCGAACTACAAGCTGATGCTCCTTGCTGGCATCTGCCACTGCTCAGAACCAGGCAAACAGCTTGCCAAGTGCTAGAGGGGAAGCGTTCATTGAAGTAGAAAAATAACCCAGTCATGTATCATGACACTGATTAATTTATGTGCTTACATCTATAAATAGCACACAGAAAATAGTTCTGGTCTTGTGGATGATTTGCCACGTACTGGTTGATATTTTGCCTTGCGAGAAAAATCCATTAATTCATTTTGCTCTGCTTCTGGGAAGTTCCTGATGCTTCAGATCTCCACACACGCCTCAAAAATTTCAGTAGCTCTCAGAAGAGCACATTAGGGCAGAGGAGTACTGTGTCAGAGCACTCCAAACTCCAGTGCCAATCTGCTCTTAAACATCTGCTGCTACTGATATTCCACATTCACCACTCAGAGTTTATTCCGGTGCCTCAATGAAATAGGGAGAAAGCTTTTCCTCAAGATTAACCACATCATCTAGTCCATGATTCCTCCCTTCCTTGCAGAGCCCATTCCTTTCAATCTCTCCCTGCTYGTTAAATTTGCAAAATCACTGATCATTCTTCTCATTGTTCTCTGCAACRAACAACATCTCTCCACATTTCTCTTTAAATGTCATAACCAAACTGGAGCCAGCATCTTGCCTTAAGTCTTATCACCACCTGCTTATAACTTGCAGTGATATGCCTCTGTTGACTGCCAAACATACCTGAGGCTGCTCAGTTAAGTCTTTGCCAAAATTATAAATTGTTTTGGTCCAACCAGACATATTTGTTTATAAAGTGATGCTGCTCTCTAAGTCTTTTTAATCTCAGAGTGCATTACAAAGGTCATGATYGTTCTTCCCATTTTACTTGAACACAAGAAGGGGAAAAGCTAAGGCCAAGATCCACTGTGGAGCCAATGATATGGAGCCAGAAATACAAACTGAGTTTCCAGAGATCCAAACCCACTCACAATACCAAATACATCACGTTCCCTTGAAAAAACAACCACTAATGGTCCCCGCACCGTTTCACCAGGAACATAAACATTTGCCATGAAAAAACCCACATTTTCCTCATCTGGCACTTGCTACTATGTGCATGTTCATTACCCAGCAGGGTCTGAGACACAAATCACCATCTTTGGGTCAAAGCCAGAGACAGCAGGCCTTGTGGACTTTGGGAGACATAAAATCTCTAGGTAGTGCTTACTCACTCACGGAGGCGATCAGCTCCGGTGCAGGCACGTCCCGCAGCGGAGCGGGGGATCGCAGCGTACAGGGGGGGGGTCCTGAGCCGGGGACCCACAGGGGAGCGCAGAGACCCGCCGGGAGCCGGCAGCTCTCACGAGGGCGGCTGAGGAGGCGTGGGCGGGGCCAGGAGTAACGGCGGCCACCCCCCACTCCCACTCCAGCAGCCCCGGGGAGCGCTGGCGACCGGGAGTGCGGCGGCCAGGAGGGGCAAAGAGGGCCTGGCGCGGCAGCCAGGGCGGGAGGGCCGCAGGGAGGGCGCCTCTTCGAAGRAGGGGCATTCCACGGGCCGGGGGGGGCTCGGCGTACACACAGCCCAGCAACGGGCACCGTTCTGTGACCACCTGTACAGGGCAAGGGCACTCATCCCTCTGACCCTCGGGGCAGAATGGTGGGCACTCGTCTGAGRGCAAAGGCTGCAGCTCCGGCTGGGGGGTCTGCACCACCTACCCCAGCGGGGGCCGATGCCTCCACCCAGACGGAGCTGCTGAGGGGAGAGGCTGCAGTGCAGGCCTCAGAGTGCAGGCAGTGCCTAGACCTCTCCCTGGGGCAGGGACAGGCGGCAGAGCTGCCTGCACAAGGAGTGCCCAGGGGGAGGACCTCCTGCCGCAGGTGGCTGAGCTGCAGGAGGTGGTGAGAAGGCTGCGTAACATCAGGGAGGCTGAAAAGGAGTTAGATAGCTGGTTCCAAGCACAGSCTGCAGTGGACCCACGGCCAAACAGCCGCAAACTTCCCCACCGGCACACACAGAAGGGAGGGGGGCCAATAATGCAGAATAATGGACGGTTACAAYKGCAAGGACCAGCAGGAGGAAGCGACTTCCYCCGAAGCCTGAGGTGCCCTTGCAGAACCGCTTCACCGCTCTGCRGGCTGYAGAGGAAAGTCCCRTCACACCAGGAGAGATGCTGGAGCTGAGTAAGGCAGCCTGRTCTGCCCCCYGTACAAYGACCAGCRCAACTAAGAAAASGYRACGRGTGATAGTAGTAGGCGACTCTCTTCTGAGAGGTACGGAGGCACCCAATTGCCGACYKGAYGCACTCTCTAGAGAGGTGTGCTGCTTACCGGGGGCTCGTATCAGGGATGTCACYGAAAGGATGCCAAGCCTCTTACACTCCACTGACTAWTATCCGCTGCTGCTGTTTCACATGGGCACCAGTGACACAGCCAGGAGCAGTCTGAGGAGTATCGAGAAGGATTACAGAGYCCTGGGAGCTATGGTAAGGGACTCTGGAGCACAGGTGGATTTTTCATCARTCTTCCCAGTCAAAGAGAAAGGGTTTGAAAGGGCCAAAAAAATCTGRCRAGTCAACAAATGTTTATGGGACTGGTGTYACAGCCCATTGTTTGGCTGCTTAGACCACRGGACTCGCTTTGAGGAACCTGGTCTTCTGGGGGCTGATAGGGCCCATCTGTCAGAGAAGGGGAAGAGCATCTTTGGTCATAGGCTTGCCAAGCTGGTGAAGAGGGCTTTAAACTAAAGTTGCCGGGGGAGGGGAGCCTCAATCCATCCCCSTCCTACCAGTTTGATGCCAGRSMCAGCAATAGATGCYCAGAGCCTGGAGAAGGATCACAGGTCAGCAGGAGAGTGCCCRAAGAGCGGCACAAAGGAACCCCAGCCAGTAGGACAGCTTCATCGGGGGCCCAACTTAAATGCCTCTATGCAAACGCACGTAGCATGGGGAATAAACAAGAGGAGTTAGAGAYGTGCAYGCGCCTGGAGCACTACAATCTTACTGGCATCACGGAGATGTGGTGGGATGGCTCCTATGACTGGAGTGTTGGGATGGGGGGATACAGACTCTTTAGGAAGGACAGGCAGGGGATATGAGGAGGGGGTGTTGCCCTGTATGTCAATGACACGCTGGAGTGCMTGGAGCTCTGCCTGGGCATGGATGAGGAGCTGACGGAGAGCTTAAGGGTCAGGATTAAAGGGAGGGCAGGGACAGATGACATTACGGTGGGGGTCTGCTACAGGCCACCTGACCAGGAAGACCGAGTGGATGAGGCCCTCTATAGACAGATAGGAGCAGCCTCRTGTTCACAAGCCCTGGTCCTCATGGGGCACTTCAAGCACCCCAATATCTGTTGGAGGGACAACACAGCAGGGCATAAGCAATCCGAGAGGTTCCTGGAATGCATCAGTGATTGATAATTTCCTTCTCCAATGGGTAGAGSAGCCAATGAGGAGAGGTGCTATGCTGGACCTTGTTCTCACCAACGAGRAGGGACTTGTGGGGAATGTGAAGCACAAGGGCAGCCTTGGCTGCAGTGACCATGAAATGGTTGAGTTCAAGATCCTTAGGGCACTGAGGAGGGTGTGCAGCAAGCTCACTACCCTGGACTTCAGGAGAGCAGACTTTGGCCTCTTCAGGGATCTCCTTGGTAGAGTGCCATGGGACAAAGCCCTGGAGGGAAGAGGGGCCCAAGAAAGCTGGATAATATTCAAGGATCACCTCCTCCAAGCTCAGGAGCAACGCATCCCAACAAAGAGGAAAACGGGCAAAAACTCCAGGAGGCCTGCATGGATGAACAAAGAGCTCCTGGACACACTAAAACACAAAAAGGAAGCCTACAGAGCGTGGAAGCAAGGACAGRCAGGCTGGGAGGAATACAGAGAAATTGTCTGAGTGGCCAGGGATCAGGTTAGGAAAGCCAAAACCCTGATAGAATTAAATCTGGCAAGGGACATCAAGGGCAACAAGAAAAGCTTCTACAGGYAYGTWGGGGATAAAAGGAAGACTAGGGAAAATGTGGGCCCTCTCCGGAACAAAATGGGAGACCTGGTTACCTGGGATATGGAGAAGGTAGAGGTACTCAATGACTTTTTTGCCTCAGTCTTCACCGGCAAGTACTCGAGSCTCACTGTCAAAGTTACAGAAGACAAAGGCGGGGACTGGGAGAATRAAGTGCCATYCGCTGTAGGAGAAGATCAGGTTCGAGACCATSTGAGGAACCTGAAGGTGCACAAGTCCATGGGACCCGATGAGATCCATCCGCGGGTCCTGAAGGAACTGGCGGATGAAGTTGCTAAGCCACTATCCATYRTATYTGAGAAGTCRWGGCAGTCCRGTGAAGTTCCCGCTGACTGGAAAAGGGGAAACATAACCCCCATTTTTAAAAAGGGAAAAAAGGAAGACCCRGGGAAGTACAGGCCTGTCAGTCTYACCTCTGTGCCTGGGAAGATCATGGAACAGATCCTCCTGGAAGCTATGCTAAGGCACATGGAGGACAGGGAGGTGATTCGAGACAGCCAGCATGGCTTCACGAAGGGCAAGTCCTGCCTGACCAACCTAGTGGCCTTCTACGATGGAGTGACTACATCAGCTGACACGRGAAGGGCGATAGATGTTGTCTCTCTGGACATCTGTAAGGCTTTTGACACAGTTGCCCACAACATCCTTCTCTCTAAACTGGAGAGGGACAGATTTGATGGGTGGACTGTCCGGTGGGTGAGGAATTGGTTGGATGGTCGYGTCTAGAGGGTAGTGGTCAACGGCTCAATGTCCAGATGGAGATCGGTGAGTCTTGTCCTGCGGGGGTCCATACTGGGACCAATACAGTTTAATATCTTCATCAATGACATAGTGGGATCGAGTGCACACTAGCAAGTTTGCAGGTGACACAACTGAGTGGTGTAGTCGACATGCCTGAGGGATGGGATGCCATCCAGAGGGACGTGGACAAGCTCGAGAAGTGGGCCCATGTGAACCTCATGAGGTTCAACAAGGCCAAGTGCAAGGTCCTGCACCTGGATTGGGGCAACCCCCAGTATCACTACAGTCTGAGGGATGAAGGGATTGAGAGCAGCCCTGCAGAGAAGGACTTGGGGGTACTGGTGGATGAAAAGCTGGACATGAGCCAGCAMTGTGCGCTCACAGCCCATAAGGCCAACCGTATCCTGGGCTGCATCCAAAGAAGCGTGGCCAGCAGGTCGAGGGAGGKGATTCTGCCCCTCTACTCTGCTCTGGTGAGACCCCACCTGCAGTACTGTGTCCAACTCTGGAGCCCTCAGCACAAGAAAGACATGGACCTGTTGGAGCGGGTCCAGAGGAGGGCCACAAAAATGATGAGGGGGRTGGAACGCCTCTCCTATGAAGAAAGGCTGAGAGTGCTGGGTTTGTTCAGCCTGGAGAAGAGAAGGCTTCAGGGAGACCTTCTTGCATCCTATCAGTACTTAAAGGGGGTTTATAAGAAACATGGTGGCAGACTTYTTAGCAGGGCCTGTTGCAACAGGACAAGGGGGAATGTTTCTGAATGAAAAGAGGGTAGATTTAGACTAGATCTAAGGAAGAATTTTTTTACAATGCGGGTGGTGAAACACTGGCACAGGTTGCCCAGAAAGRTGGTAGATGCCCCATCCCTGGAAACATTCAAGGTCAGGCTGGATGGGGCTCTGAGCAACCTGATCTAGTTGAAGATGTCCCTGCCCACGGCAGAGGGGTTGGACTAGATGACCTTTAAAGGTCCCTTCCAACCCAAACCATTCTATGATTCTAAGAAAAAGGTTGAGAGACCCGAAAGGGGAAATTAAAGATGCCCGGGGTTGTACTTGGGCAAGTACAGCATGAAACACAGTGCTGCCATGGTCTCACCTGCCCTCACCTGCACATTCAGAGAGCCCATGAACAGGGCACCCGCACCTTCTCAGCCATGAACAAGGAAACTCAGCCTGGCAACAGCTTTGATCAGTGGAAAGGGGAAAATCTGGCTGCTTAGTTAAATAGATGTGAAAATGTGTAACAGGGAGAGGGGCAGGGAACACTTAAGATGCCTTTGATAGACCGGTGAGAGCAACTTGCTTCGTGTAATGCTTCAGGTCTCTGTGATTCATTAGGCTATAAGATCCACTTCAGAGTGTATGTTCCAGACTGCTAGGAAAGCTTTTATATTTTCCACCTAACAGGCAGCTAATCCATACCTATCCACTGCAATATCACTCTCAGGAGCATCCCGCATTTGAACAACAGTTATCAATGACAGAATCAAGGCAATCTGTTTTTCCCCCTCCAGCTCTTCTATCAGAAGCAGCACAAAGTTGGCAAATCTTTCTCACATGCTTCCTTTCCACACTGCCAGTGGATCTTGGCAGAGAAATCCTCTAAAGAAACAAGCGCTGGAGAGACTGCAAACTTCTGGTTGCCACTAGATGTCATTATATACCAGTAATGTACCTGCCAGCCAGGGACCAATGCTGAAAAGAAAGAAATGTTTTCTAAGTTTATGTAAGAGAAAAAACACGAGTTACTAGTATTCTTGCACTGCTGAGAATTAAGCTGTCACGATGCACAATTAGTATGTGATCTGGCTTCAAGTTGTTTATTACAATCTGCAGCTGTTATTCTGGGTCACAGAAAACYACAGAATTTATCTAAAACCCTCTAATTATTGTTAAGAAAAAGAACTCCATCAAACCATGGTTATTTAGCTGTGCAGAATGTGCTTTAGCTACAGTTAGGAGGACTCTAAAATAGTCAACATGCAGACTGAAATTGCCTGCATACACAAGAGGATTGAGAGCACACTCAGAGTAGTAACGCAGGTACTAACATTAATACACCTCACCTTTTAACCAGAAGATTCAGGAAAGAAATCACAGATACGAACGACTCCAGTGAGCTGCATGACAGCCTTATAAAGTAGATGAGGTGTTATTATACAGATGTTTAAGTGCTGGACTAAGAGGTTAAGTGCTGAGTGACCTTAACCAGATGAAGTTGGTAGCTAAGAATGGTTCCCGAGAGAGATGATTCCCAGCACAAAAAATAATAAGAAAAAAACCTGCAGATATTGCGCTTTCACTTTTCATTACCAGATCAGTTTGAGCTACGCTCACATTATTTTTTATTCTGCAATAAGGTAAGCAGATCTGAGTGGTAAGAACCAAACCCCAAGGCAGCAATGTTTCCACAACCACTGTCTCCAAGGAACACCAATTACTGGGCAGTTGGGGTTTTGTTTTGTTTTCAAATTTCAAACTCAATAGTATCTCTAAACTTGGAGATGTTTTCCCCTCTTGTTACAGTCAAGATGGGCTCACTGAAAGAGCACTGCCTGCTGGCCTGGGTGCTGATGTGCAAAGGCTCCTGCTGCCTGCTGCTTCCTTAGGCTCTTGGAGTCACCCTTCAGCTCACCAGCCCTGGGTAAACTGGGTGGCATTTAAGAGTTTTGGGACTTGGTGACAATGTCTGAACACCACAGCAGCCCAAACAAAGCCTGTAACCTCACTGGAGCACCTTCCCTGCACCRGGCTCAAGGTTTCAGCAGTGAAAAGGACACACACATAATCTCTTGGAGTGATAATTAGTTTTATTTGGAAGTTGCAGGGATAAGGACTAATTCTTCAGGCTCCACACCGTGTTAAGTGCTCAGAGCACATCCCGCTTCTAGAAGTTCAGATGGTTTTTCCCCCTCCTTTGTGTTGAAGCTGTTTTTAAGCTCTCACCTTTGGCCCTTGCTTGAACTACACTACAGCAGCCTGGCAATGCACCCTGCTAATCCTGACCCTGACTTGCAGAATCACTTTCCTGGCTTGGACTTAGACTTGCTTCATCAACCACGGACCARTCTGGTGATCTGGACTCTTGGCTGAACCTGGCTACCATCACTGACCCATCCTGCTCCCTTGCTGGGGTGCTATGGGATAAGCCCTGACTGGTGAGGCCCCTGCCCTGTCAGTCATGGTATTGCTCCCAGCTCCACCTCCCTTAGGGCACAGCTGGTCCTTGCTGCACCCTGACACTAAGGGACATGACTCTCAAACATTATTATAGCTCTGCGTATCTAAAATACCACTTCCAGTCTGAGCCTTACCTGCAACCAAGTCACACACACAGCCCTTCTTGTCCCAAAATGCATCCCTTAAAAATACCCAAGCAAAAGTTCTCCTTTGCCATCAAACCAGCATGCAGTATCAGACTCCAGCTATGTCTGCGGCACCTTTTGCAGGCAGAACTGCACTCATTTTCTTGCACCCCAAGTTACTGGATGCTAGCCAGCCCCAACCGAGAGGCACAGTGCTCGTGCTAATTTGGTAAGCCYTGCTGACAGCACAGCACTGGGGTAAAAATGTTACATGGCTTTCAGGTCAGACCTTTCTTATATTCAGCTGCCTCTGGGCAAAGACAGAGAACACAGGGCTCTGTGTGGATAGACTGTATCTAACAGGGCAGATTTCCACAACTTTTCCTTAAAAGCCTTAAAAATGGCAATAACTCCAATTTAGAGGACAAGTGAGGGAAGGGGAAGCAAAGCCTTTCTCTGAAGGATCTAGCAGGCAAGACATACAAAGCCTGGAGGGAAAGAGGTTCTCCAGCTTCATTTTACAGAAACAAAGACTAGCTGCTTTGCCCAAGGTCAGCAAATCTGTTGGAGCCATGTTTTAAGCCTGGGTCTCCTGCAGCCTAGCCCAGAGCCTGAACTATCTGCCTGCTTTTCTTTTCTATGCTTGGTCTTGCAGTTACTGCATCTCTAATAAGCCAAGCCACTTCAGAGTTTTTATTCTTGTTAGAAACCCWATAATAGTCCTTCTGCATTTTTATCAGAGCGAGTCATTACCAAGAAAAAAAACATTGTTAGGAGAATATACACTTAATCTGCTACAGTTGTTTCTCATATCCATTGCTGCATATGTGATTATTAGCCTGAAGGGAAACAGATAAAGCACAAAGGGAAAGCTYGGATTCTCTTGGAAACACATCGGTGAGGGAAGTGCCAGTGTAAACCATAATGAAACCTTCATCCGCCACCTCTGCAGAAGGTGGGTGCTCCTGRTTAGTTTTCTCCTCCGACAGATTGGTTTCCTGTGGAAAATCACAGTAGTGATCACTTGACCCAATTGTTTCATGACACCTTTCTTGTGTTTCCTACTTCGCTTCAACAGCTATAGACAGTGTTGGCCCAAGTCCTGAGTGCACTATGGAAACTTCTGTCCCCTTATGGCCAATGAGGGTGTTAGGAATATTCMAGAGTTGTACAAAAGTCTAAGAATAGCTACCAGCAAGCAGGCCAGAGGTCTAGCTAGCTCCTATCCCATCTGTAGCAGTGGCCTTATGGGAGACTTCTCCAGCCTACTGTTCTGCTATCACCGATCACAGTTTGCAGAGACTCGCTGATGTCCTGAAGCAGAGATAACATCTTTGTACTGACTAGGTGTTTACAGATGTCTCTCTTTAATTAACTCATAYGCACTTTTTTAAACACACAAAATTTTAACCTCCAGAGCAGACTGCAAAAAGGAGCTCCAATACCTACTGTATGAAAAGCAACTTCATTTTGTTCATTTTAAACTTGCCATCAGCTAGTTTCATTTGYTTCCCCTTAGCTTTTACAACAGGAGAAACAGTGAAAAATAATTTCCTACTGATATCTCCACACCACTCAAAGTTTGACAGATTTTCATCATGTCCCCAAAGTCATGGCTTTTCCAAGCACCTTCCCACCTGCAGAGCCTTCTTACTACCATTGGCCTTTAGGATGCTAGAAGGGTGGCTCAGCACCATTGCATAATACTCTGTACTTTGCAAGACAAGGGCATAAGTTTTTGAAAGCCTCTAAGTTAAACTTTGTATGGAGGCATTAGAAGGGCAGGATGGCTCACGATGTGGATGGCTGTGCCCCAGGAATGCAGACCTCATACTCTACAGAACCTCCCTTGTCAAACATGATTTCCCTGACTTTGATCAAGAGTTACTGAAACCCCGTCTTGCTTGAATCATCCTCAAAAATGCTCACAGCTGTTCCTTCTGCCCTCACTCCTCTCCCGCACCTACTCCTTTTGGATCAACAGAGGTTTGAAGATTTGAGTTATAACCCTTGCAGGACCAGGCCATCTGGTCTAGCAAATATCCATTTGAATAACCTATGGAATAAAGCCAAAACATTGCCTTTCGTGGTGATCGTGTTATAGAATTGGATATTTGCCCATGTATAATAATCAGTTCAATAACATAAGTCTGTGCAAAACAAGTGAATGAACACACAGTAAAGGGGCACACATTTATGAGAAGAAATAGAACAGACTATATCTAATGCCATAGGGATTAAACACTCCAAGGRCTGAAAGATGACAGTCAACAGTGGAAATTTAAGACCCAATACAGAGCAGTGGCAGCTGAATCACACCTAYCCAGGAAATCCACTTGAGAGCAGTTTACATGAGCACCTCTGGATGCATTATATTATTTCCTTTTTTTATACCTATGCACAATTACTTGGTTTGCACATGCATGTTTCTGCACACAAAAAGCATCCGCTACCAGGCTGAGATATTTAKATCCAGCAGAACACGCTAGGCTGTTGCTTGAGCCATCACAGTGAAATTCCTGGTTATCAAAGTCACACAAGACCTCATGTCAACATGAATTAGGTTTTTAGCTACAGCTGCTATCATCTTTTGGCTTTCCACTAATGATGTGCTTGGCATGTTATGTATTCTAATACAAGCATCATTTTGGCTTTAACTTAGTGATRTAACTGAGGTAATGGCCCGGAGTAGCAAGGCCAGTGCCTCTGCTGTCCTCGTGGAAAAGCGCAGGATTTGCCCTCTAACAAATGCYTCAGACCTCACATAATTGCCCTACACACAATACCTGGCAAAAGCATGATCTGGCGGGTGTTTGGCACTAGCATAGCTGAAGAGCAATACTATAATGAGGGGATGATTTTAATCTTGTCATCTCAGTCTTTTCAGAGGTGAGATAACTTTATTCTATCAACACTTAGGATGTGAGCCTTGTGYTTATAAAGGAGCCCACAGCACATACACAGTAACGATTGCACAGAGTGCAGCTGTTTGAAGTCCAGCATCTCTGATCCAGTTTCCTAGACCTGGCCCATCTCCATAAAAACCAAGGAAACATAAAGCTGTCACAGCCAGAGTGAAAATCAAGAATTCACACTCATGCASCCATTGCAGTGCAGCAGGCAAACAGAAAGGAGCCATGTGAATTCTCTCTTTCCAGGTGTTCTCCTACCTGGGAAGGGTTTCATTTCATAGGCTCTCCTCTTTTTTTCAGGAGTATAGATGGCAACTAGCATTGCAGGCACTGACATCCCAGCTCCCTGCRGTTCTGGCTACTTCCCTCTCATAGGCACTTCTTCTGACACCAAGACACAGACACTGTACTCTGCTCCTACATGCAATACTGATCCGTCGTACGCATACCACCTGCATGGCTGATCCTTCCCACTTACTGTCCTACCCCATTCTGCTGCTGAAGGCTCACCTTTGCACCTGAAGGCTGACCCTGAAGATGATCTTTTCTGTTCGGGAAAATTTATACACACAAACACGTTACCGAGGCAAGCAGCTGCAGTGCCAGCATGCTCAGCAGCCGAGCRCTCTAGCGCAGTGCACAGGGGGGTTTCCCAAACCTGGGGAACCTAAAAGGAGCGAAGAGACCCGCCAGGAGCCTGCAGCTCGTGCCACAGTGGCTGAGGAGACCTGGGCGAGGCCAGGAGCAATGGTGGCCAAGCCCTCTCACACGTATAAAGGAAACCCCTGGGGAGCACAAGTTCATGTAGAAGGTTGCGCAGGAAGGGCGCTGAAGCTCTGCCTGCTCGACCAGGGAGAAACAGTATCTACCCAGCAGAAGGCCATGGCCTCTCTAAACTCTGCACCCGCCATGACTGATRCAGCTTCCCAGACRGAGCTCTGGTGGGAACACGCAGCCACCCAGGTGCCAGGCTGCCRGCTGTGCCCTGCTCTTATGCCAGCACCATCCGGCAGCAGTGAGCACRCCTGTGGGAGGTGCGCCCAGGCAGAGGAACTCCTCTGCTTAGTGATAGAGCTCCAGGAGGAGGTGAGTAGGTTGAKGAGTATCAGGGAGTGTGAGAGCGAGATAGACTGCTGGAACTGCACCCTACCACCCCTGGGACACGCCTGTCAGGCAGACAGGACACATGATATGGAGGACTCCCTATYCTCTCTCCGCCTGGCTGAACAGTGACTTAAGGGATAGGGGGACAATGGCGACAAGTTCCTGCCCGGCACAGCAGGCGYGTCTCCTCCATGACTACCCCACCTCCCCAGGTGCCCTTGTACAATAGGTACAAGGCTCTGCAAGTGGAACCGAACAATGACARGGAYGATGGTTCATCTAGCTTGGAGGTGTCACTGAGGTTAAGTCGGCCTATGCCCTGCGTCAAAACCACTTCCATAAAGAAAAAAAGTYGGGTCATTGTCATAGGAGGTTCCYTTCTGAGGGGAACAGRAGGCCCAATATGCTGACAGGACCCACTTGTTAGGGAAGTCTGCTGCCTCTCTGGGGCCCGGGTTAAAGATGTGATGAGAAAACTTCCTACCCTGGTAYGGCCCTCAGATTATTATCCATTATTGCTTTTTCATGTAGGCAGAGATGAAGTTGCAATAAGAAGTCCRAGGGCAATCAAGAGAGACTTCAGGGCCTTGGGACGACTCGTTAAGGGATCAGGAGCACAAGTAGTGTTCTCTATTCATCCAGTTGCAGGGAATGATGAGGGAAAAAACAGGAAGAACCTGCAGATCAATACCAGCCTCCGTGAGTGGTGTCACTGGCAGAATGTTGTGGTTTTTGATCACGGGCYGGTCTACACGACACCAGGCCTGTTGGTGACATATGGGGTAGACCTGTCTCAAAGGAGGAAGAGGATCTTTGTGCAGGAGTTAGCAGGGCTCATCAAAAGAGCTTTAAACTAGATTTGAAGGGGAAAAGGGATAAAACCAGGGTCACTAGAGATAAGCCTGGGGGTGGCACACCAATGTTTGAGGGATGGTGTGCTAGCGAGGTCCTTCAGTCTGCTCCACGATGTGCTGAGTACACAGGAGCACATTTGAAATGTCTTTATACTAATGTGTGCAGCATGAGGAATGAAAAGAGGAGCTAGAAGCTTTGGCCCAGTCTCAGAACTACGACATCATTGGCATAAGCAAAACCTGGTGGGATGAGTCCTGTGACTGGTGTGCCATGATGGACGGTTCTAGGTTCTTCAGGAGGGGGGGGGGGGGGGGGGGGGGGGGGGGCGTGGCGGTGTATGTAAGGGAGGGGTTGGATTGTATGGCACTTACAGTTAGCGATAACATGGTTGAGATCGACTGGGTAAGGATAAAGGGGAAAGCAAATAAGGGGGATTTTGTGGGAGTCCACTATCGACCACCCAGCCAGGACAATGACACCGATGAATTATTCTACAAGGAATTAAGGGATATCTCTAGATCAACTGCCCTTGTCCTTATGGGTGATTTTAACTTCCCAGACAACAACTGGGAATATCATACAGTGGACACAAACAGGTCCAGGAAATTTCTGAAGCACATTGAAGATAACTTCTTGGTGCAGGTACTAAGAGAGCCGACTAGGAAAAGTGCCCTCCCAGATTTGTCATTTGTAAACAGAGAGGCACTCGTGGGTGAAGTGGTGATTGGTGGCTGTCTTGGTCATAGTAAACACGAAGTAGTTGAGTTTCAAATCGGTGGTGGTAGGACAAAAACTGCTAGCAAACTTTGACCCAGGATATGGGGAGAGTAGACTTCGGGCTGCTGAAGGAGCTAGTTAGTAAGGTCTCCTGGGAATCTCCTTTTGAAGGTATTGGGGTCCATGAATGSTGGTCACTTTTTAAGAGCCATCTCTTAAGAGCACAGGAGCAGGCAATTCCAAAGTGTCGGAAGTCAAGCAAGCGGGGCAGAAGGCTGGCTTGGCTAAGCAGGGATCTTCTTCTAGAACTCAGGTGGAAAAGGAAAGTGTATGGACACTGGAAGCAAGGACAGGCAACACGRGAGGACYACAGAGATGCTGTTYGCCACTGTAGGGAGAAAATTTCTGTGGCCAAAGCTCGATTAGAGTTCAAGCTGGCYAGCACTGTGAAGGACAACAAAAAGGGCTTTTTAAAATACRTTAACAGCAAAAGGAGGATCAGAGATAACATTGGTCCACTGCTTGATGAGGTCGGCCACCTCACAAATAAGGACATAGACAAAGCAGAGACGTTTAATGCCGCCTTCGCCTCTGTCTTCAACACCTATGATGAACCCTGGGACCCCCAGAGCCCTGTGTTGGAAGACTGTGACTGGGGGGATGATAAACTCCCAGCCGGCTCTGAACTTGTTYRAGACCTGCTGCTCCAGCTGGATGAACATAAGTCTATGGGGCCCGATGGGATTCATTCCAGGGTTCTGAAAGAGCTGGCCGATGTCATCGCAGGAACTCTCTCCATTATTTTTCAATGGTCTTCGGAGTCTGGAGAGGTCCCAGTTSACTGGAAGCTGGCAAATGTACCATTTTGCAAGAAGGGAAAGAAGGAAGACCCTGGTAATTACAGGCTTGTCAGTCTCACTTCAGTGCCTGGTAAAATTATGGAGGTTATTCTGGGAGTTATTGAAACACTTGAGAGACAATGCAGTCATTCGTCATAGCCAGCATGGGTTCACGAAGTGAAAGTCCTGCTTAACCAACTTAATTTCCTTTTATGACACGGTCACCCATC
Organism: Oceanodroma leucorhoa; assembly: GCA_030449065.1. Lineage (NCBI taxonomy): Eukaryota > Metazoa > Chordata > Aves > Procellariiformes > Oceanodroma > Oceanodroma leucorhoa. Next base: position 526,743 of record JASVER010000106.1, read on the forward strand.
TAGTTGACCAWGGGAAGCCAGTAGATGTGGTTGGTTTGGGATTTTAGCAAAGCCTTTGATACCCTCTCTCACAGTATCCTTCTGGACAAAGTGTCCAGCATACAGCTAGACAAAACCATAATACGTTGGGTGAGCAATTAGCTGATGGGTCAGGCTCAAAGAGTTATAGTAAATGGGGTTACATCAGGCTGGCAGCTAGTCACCCAGGGCTCAATTTTAAGGCCAGTGCTCTTTAATGTTTTTATAAATGATCTGGATGCAGGAATCAAACRTACATTAAGTAAGTTTGCCGATGATACTAAACTAGGAGGAGCTGTGGACTCCCCCAGGGGTAGAGAGGCCTTACAGAAAGATCTGGATAGATTAGAGAGCTGGACAATCATCAATTATATGAAATTCAACAAGTGCAGGATTCTGTACCTGGGATGGAGTAATCCTGCTTATACGTACAAATTGGGGGATGAGAGGCTGGAGAGCAACCATGCGGAAAGAGATCTGGGTGTTTGGATTGATGGCAAGATGAACATGACTCAACAACAGTGTGCCCTGGCAGCCAAAAGGGACAACCGTGTCCTGGGGTGCATCAAGCACAGCATAGCTAGCCGGTCGAAGGAGGTGATTGTCCCACTCTACACTGMACTGGTGCAGCCCCACCTCAAGTACTGCATGCAGTTTTGAGAGCCTCAATATAAGAAGGACATCAAACTATTAGAGTGTGTCCAGAGGAGGGCAACCAAGATGGTGAAAGGTCTCAAGGACAAAACTTATGAGGAGYGGCTGAGGTTACTTAATTYGTTCAGCTTGGAGAAGAGAAGGCTGAGGGGTGACTTCATCGCAGTCTACAACTTCCTCAAGGGGGGCAGCGGAGGGGGAGGTGCTGRTCTCCTCTCTCTGGTGACCAGCAATAGGACACAAGGAAATGGGATGAAGCTGCGTCAGGGGAAGTTCAGATTGGACATTAGGAAAAGGTTCTTCACTGAGAGGGTGATCGGTCACAGAACAGGCTCCCTAGGGAAGTGGTCATGGCACCAAGCCTGTCAGAGTTCAAGGAGCATCTGGATGACACTCTTAGTCATTTGGTTTAGTTTTAGATAGTCCTGCAATGAGCCGGGAGTTGGACTCGATGATCCTTATGGGTCCCTTCCAACTTGAGATGTTCTATGATTCTATATCCCCAAGCTCCCTTCTTAATCAAGCCAGCAATGTACACCTGATATATCTTTGCYCTCCATCAGCAACAGCACTGACACTCAGCCATCGGGCAGACATGGGGCACAAACACACTGGGTATCAAATACAATTCCTCCACAGATGAGGACAAGCTGCCTCCACTGGCATGAGGTAGCTTCAGTGGAGCCACTGAAGCGAAGGGCTCTGGAGCGGAGGATAGTGCCGGGGGACCCTTCCTAAAGCGGCAAGAGCGCAAAGGCAAATGTGCAGGGAGAGAGAGGGTGCCCCAGCCYCCTCACCCAGAGCCGGAGGAGTGAGCTCCTGACGAGCGGCAGCTCTGACTCAGCGTGGCCGGGGACAAGGGTGGCGGCGGCCAAACCCCCTCACGTACAAGACCAGCCCTCAGGGAGCACGAGCGACCAGGGCGGGCAAACAGGACGTGGCGCGTCAGAAGGGCGTGGTGCAGCAGTTTGCGCGGACAGTTCGGGCAGGGCAGGCRTGYGGGCCGGGTGCAGTCCCCCTCCCGGCTCTACAGGCTACGTTAACTAGYGGTCATCACGTTTCCAGAAGAGGACCTAGTGATGGTTTCCACTCTGCCTGGCTGAACAGGGAGATTTTGCTGGGACTCAGGGAAAAAAGGAGAGTCTACCACTGTTGGAAGAAGGGGCAGGTAACACAAGAAGAGTACAGGGATCTCGTTAGGTCATGCAGAGAGAAAATTAAAATGGTCAAAGCCCAGCTAGAACTCAATCTGGCCAYTGTCGTAAGAGACAACAAAAAATGTTTTTACAAATATATTAACAACAAAAAGAGAGCCAAGAAGAATCTTCATCCTTTATTGGATGCRGGGGGGAACATTGCCACTGAGGATGAGGAARAGGCTGAGGTACTTAATGCCTTCTTTGCCTCAGTCTTTAATAGCCAGACTGGTTATYCTCAGGGTAYTCAGCCCCCTGAGCTGGAAGACAGGGTCAGAGAGTAGAATAAACCCCCCACAATCCAAGAAGAAGCAGTTAACAACCTGCTACGCCACCTGGACACTCACAAGTCTATGGGGCCAGATGGGATCCACCCAAGAGAACTGAGGGAGCTGGCAGAGGAGCTTGCCAAGCCATTCTCCATCATTTATCAGCAGTCCTGGTTAATAGGGGAGGTCCCAGACGTCCAGAGGCCTACCGATGTGACACCCATCTACAAGAAGGGCTGGATAGAGGATACGGGGAACTACAGGCCTGTCAGCCTGACCTTGGTACCAGGGAAGATTATGGAGCGGTTCATCTTGAGGGCGCTCGCAAGGCAGGTGCAGGACAACCAGGGGATAGGGCCCAGCCAGCATGGGTTCATGAAAGGGCAGGTCCTGCTTGACCAACCTGATCTCCTTCTATGACCAGATGACCCGCCTAGTGAATGAGGGGAAGGCTGTGGATGTGGTCTACCTGGACTTTAGTAAAGCCTTTGACACTGTCTCCCACAGCATTCTCCTGGAGAAGCTGGCGGTTCATGGCTTAGATGGGTGTGGTCTTTGCTGGGTAAAAAACTGGCTGGACGGCCGAGCCCAGAGAGTTGTGGTGAATGGAGTCAAATCCAGTTGGCAGCCAGTCACAAGCAGTGTTCCCCAGGGCTCCATTTTGGTGCCAGTCTTGTTTAATATCTTCATCAATGATGAGGGTATTGTGTGCTCCCTCAGTAAGTTTGCAGACGACACCAAATTGGGCAGCAGTGTTGATCTGCCTGAGGGTAGGAAGGCTCTGCAGAGGGATCTGGACAGGCTGGATCGATGGGCCGAGGCGAACTGCATGAGGTTCAACAAGGCCAGGTGCTGGGTCCTGCACTTGGGTCACAACAACCCCAGGCAACACTACAGGCTTGGGGAAGAGTGGCTGGAAGGATGCCCAGCAGAAAAGGACCTGGGGGTTCTGGTTGACAACCGGCTGAACGTGAGCCGGCAGTGTGCCCAGGTGGCCAAGAAGGCCAAYGGCATCCTGGCCTGTATCAGRAATAGTGTGKCCAGCAGGAGTAGGGAGGTGATCGTGCCCCTGTACTCGGCACTGGTGAGGCCGCATCTTGAATMCTGTGTTCAGTTTTGGGCCCCTCACTACAAGAAGGACATTGAGGTGCTGGAGCGTGTCCAGAGAAGGGCAACGAGTCTGGTGAAGGGTCTGGAGAACAAGTCTTATGAGGAGCGGCTGAGGGAGCTGGGGTTGTTTAGCCTGGAGAAGAGGAGGCTGAGGGGAGACCTTATYGCTCTCTACAACTACCTGAAAGGAGGCTGTAGCAAGGTGGGTGTCGGTCTCTTCTCCCAAGTAACAAGCGGTAGGACGAGAGGAAATGGCTTCAAATTGCTCCGAGGGAGGTTTAGATTGCATATTAGGAAAAATTTCTTTACTGAAAGAGTGGTCAAGCATTGGAACAGGCTGCCCAGGGAAGTGGTGGAGTCACCATCCCTGGAGGCGTTCAAAAAATGTGTAGACGTGGCACTTCGGGACATGGTTTCGTGGGCATGGTGGTGTTGGGTTGACAGTTGGACATGGTGATCTTAGAGGTCTTTTCCAACCTTAATGATTCTATGATTCTATGAGTACCAAATAAACAAAACAAGGTGGCCATAAACTCGGGGATCTCCATGCCTACACATTCATTTGGGCCAGTCAATGTTGTTCGGCTATCCCAGTCAAAGAAGTTCTGCACGTACTGTGGGGTCTTTTTATTTTTCCCCTCCAATCCAGACTTGCAGACCTATTTTTCTAGGCATGACAATAATACAGATGGAGTGATGTTTTCCAACACTTTTCTGCAGAGATCAAAACATAAGAAAACAAGAATTTGCTTCAACTGCAGCACAACTCATATTGTAAACATCGTGTTTCCCATCAGACTGCTGACTCTCACCACCTGCCAAACACGAGTTGGTTTCCAAAGGCTGAATCCTGAGTCTCAAAGGCTAAATAATGGCTGTCAGTGGGAGTACTGCAGGAAGATGGATGCAGAAAYGTGTGCTTTATAGTCCCCATGCCTCTAGCCTGGCTCGATAATATTTCCTGCCACGAGCAACCCTCATTTAGATTGTAATTTCATATGATGCATTACCACTATATACAATCAATATATCATAATCATAGAAAGAACAAATGAGAAGATGCAATGGCCATAAATGCCATGTTCTCACTAGTGCAGCATTCTTCTTTCAGACCACAATCCAATATTATTTTAAATTCCCTGAGCAATCAGGTAGCCACAGACCCCCTGGAAAACAGCTCCACAGATTCTTAATCCCATTTTCAGTATGAACCATGACTTCTTCCTTAATACAGCCATCTATCTCCTGAACCCTGCTGTCAATCTTTTTCCATTGTTCTCCACAACTTGAAATTTCATTTTGGTGATGAGGAAAACACCTACAACCAGGTGTGTTACGGAGCTACAGAGAGAAAGAGCTACTTCCCGGCAGTCTAAGTCTGCAACCTCATTTTGCTGTGGGGAATGGGAAGTTTGCAGCCAGAATTGCCTGGAAACCAACATCTTTGTTCATGTAAATTAGTCCAGTCATGCTACTTGTTTCCCATTGTTGATCACCATTGAATGTATTTTCCAAGATATATAACCTAGCAATTTTCAGTGGTTATTCTGTATCCTCAGTTTTAACCTCCAAATCTTAATACTCTGTCCTGCCTAATATTTGCAGTAAGAAAATACTCCGGCTTTTGTCCTTCAGGTTATTAATGAAAATATCCAATTAAAAGAAACAGTGTGGCAGTCTCCTCATGACCCAAATTTAATCCTGTTGAAAATTCAATCAACTCAAAATTATACTTTCCCTTTGTTTTTCATCCTTCCAGCCAGTTGCTTTACTGCATTATCCTCCACAAAATCACTGCTGCTTACACAAAGCAAAGATTATGATTCCAATTTAATAGCATTTTACATGGCCAACGCACAAAGGAAACTCAAAGAACATGAAGGGAAAAAGCAATGAACACTCAAAAGCTTTTCTGCAGAAGGAGGCGTAACACAGCATAAAAGTTCCCCACAAAGATCCAACTGTATCACATCTCTTGCATCCTGTGCACTCCAAAAGCAACCTCCRAGCGACAGAAGGCAACAGCAAGCAACTCTCATTTAATTAGTCCAATGAAGGATTAGATCTTACCTTTTCTCCTTTTTCTCCTCTGCCATAGGCTCTGCCCTAGAAATGAAAGAAGAGGGGGAAGGTACATTTGATAGCAAGGATGTCAAATGACACTATAAATATATATTTCATGTTTTCCTTGTTACATATCTGAGMTAYATCTATCTATCCATATATATCACATCTATATATATGTATAGACACACAAGTCACAGGAARGCTACTGTAGGGAAAGTAATTTTCTTTGGGTGTAATTCCTTGATAACAGTTCAGTGACAAATTAAGCAGAAAACCTATCCCCAAATCTCCTACTGCAGCCAGGAAAAAAATCTTATTTTCTATTCAGGGCAGAGCCTGATAATACATTTCCAAAATCAAAGATACCAACATCCCTTATTAGAATGAGTTTTACAGAGGGTAAAAGATTTTCTCGCCTAAAAACTCAGTCTGGCATTTGCATTAATTACAGCTGGGGAAAGCTGTATCTTGGTCATCTGAATGTAAAAGAGTTGAGARAGATTTGCATCTTCCTTGTGTTCAGTTGCCTCATACTGTCCCCGTTGGATGTGCAGCTGTGCTATAACCAAGTACACCCAAGTTATATATTTTAATTAGGAGGCCAATACTAAGTCAGTTATCAGCTGTATTCAGGGATGAACMCACCCATTTCTCCCCCTCCAATAAATGCCGTTGGGTGCCAGAAAGATCAGCTTTCCCCTGGGATAAAGGCGCAGCAGAGGGAACATATTCAACAGGGCACATATTRATATTGTGAGCAAATTCTCACCATAAAGGAGAAAACAACTACTTGTATTTCCATCTCCTTAGATAAAATMATTCTGGTATTTCTTACTTACTGACTCTCCTTTTTCTCCTCTGAGTCCAGGAAGCCCTTGGCTGCCACTTTCTCCCTTGAAAAAGAAAGGGTGTTAACACCGTAGAGTTAATTCATCCCTTTCTTGACAGGCATAGAAATAATAGGTGAGATTTCCTCTTACACCTCCATGTTGGACGCATTTGTGAAGTGTACATTAGTGTTTCTATTTTGTGGTCAGCTTTCTGTTGCTTGGATTTTTTGGGAAGCAGTGCAACAAGGGTTTGACTGAGATTGTGTACACTTCTGATCCCACCAGTGTCTACTGCCAAGATTTCAGCTCCTGCCGTAAGGACTGTGTGTACCTCATTGCATTTATATTGACTCGAATGTCCAAGTTCTCAGATTGATTATATATTCTATTTTTCATATGAAAATACTGCTAGAAGCCTTCAAGGGTGCACTGGCAAGGCAGAGAGCTTTCTCTTGTGAGGTACTTCAAAAGTCCTTATTTTCTATTAAGCCACAAAGGACTTGGGAGGGTGTTTGCATAAGACCTAGAAGGTGCACGCCTAAAATATGGAAAAAATAAATCTGTAAACATTTTCAAGATTTTAGAGCTATTTWAAAAAAAAAATTAAACCCTATTGTTTTCATTCACAATAAATTTTCATGATCAGCTAACTCCTCCCTTCTCTCGCAGAAGTGTGCAACACACACAGAGTCGCTCTCCTTGCTTGCTCCAGTGGAAGAGAGGGAAGGGAACACAGGAAAAAGACAGCTGAAAACATACAAAATATGATGGGTGGAGGAATGAAAACTAGAGAAGCAAATACATAGGGAAGAAAAGAGAAAAATGGTCAATCAAAACAATACAAAACTTTTTCTTCACTTGTCTCCTAAAAAGAACAGGGATGAAAGGGATAAAGAATCAAAGAAAATGCATCATTTCATAAATATTCATCAGATACAGAACTAAAAGTGGTGCCAAAACCAGCAAGTGCAGAAAAAACACCTGCAACTTATTTTCATATACTGCTCCGCAGTCACAAAACTGGAAAAAGGACCAGCTGAGGATAAGTTACTAGTTTAAGGCTATGTGCAGTGCTGCCAGCAGTTCTTTAATTCCTCTAGTACCAGGAGCTGCTGGAGAGCAGAGGGCTCTGCCCACACACCTCTACCTAGCTCCTGCCTGTTTCTCACCCAAAAGGTATATACCAGAAATATGCCATGCTGAGCTCCCCATCCATCACTAACAAATACAACGTAAGGAGTTTAGGCACTTTGGACTTCAGTGTAGACATAGCAATAGATGGAAAAAGTCTCAGACTTGATGCAGGATCCTCCAGTACCACGGCAGCAATAAGTCCAATGACCCCTGTACTCCACAAATCTCCCGCATGGACCACAGGATTTAATTTTGTGGCTCTATTCAATTTGTCCTGATCTATGCCCCAAAAAATGTGTTTAGCTGCCCCATGCACTGAAACATTTGTCAGGATTATGCCTGCTTTTCCTCAGATGAAGACAGGCTTTTGAAAGCACAGGAAATACAAAAGTTTTTTTCTTTAACCTTTATAATTTTTTTGCCAAAAGAAAGAAACCTCACAGAGCAAGTAGCATATATGTAAAAACAATGTCATAGTCAATTCAAGTAGGCTGTGACAAAATTTGTAAAAGTTTTTATGCAACCATCTCTTTTAAGTCACTTAAAGTACATCAAAACTCCTTTCTAATTTGGAGGAAAAAATACATTCTGCTAGAGCATGTCTAATACACTGGACTTCAAAAACTTCCCAAAAGCAGGTAAGCAATGTAATTTCTGTAATGTGGAGAAAAGCATATCTCAAAGAGAAGTGATTTTCTCTAAACTCGGATCGATAACAGTGCTGGAAGAGAGCAGAAGCCTGTTGACCATYAGTCCAGTGCCCCAACCAGCCAGGCTGGCTGCCTGCAAACAACACAGCATGCAGAGTGAGTACGGAAGGAAAATAAAGTAGACTGGGCTATCGTTAACATCTAAAATTTATCAATAGGACCCAGCTTCAGGCATGTTAGCCAATTCTTCGAAAGCTATTTCCTGCCTCACTCTTCCCCAATACCATTCTTTACTGTATCCTTCCAAAACACGTACTCTGTGTCTCCATGCATTACATTCAGTTTGGCAGCAACGATGATTGAGACAGAAGTGTTCATCTCTGAGGGATTTTTTCACTTTTTCTAATAACTGCAAGTGCTTCTGTTTTGCCCTGCCTTTGGAGACTTAAATTAGAGAGGTACAGAAACCCATTATCTTCCTACACTGATTATACACTTCATATATTTCCACTGGTCAGATGGTACTGTCCAAACCTCCTCCCCTAAAAGATGGAATATGCTATGGGACCTCAGGATAGCAGAGCCTGAACACTAGTCTCTCCATCTTCAACTCAGATAGACAACAGCMACATTCACTTCACTTAAGAGACCCTCAAACTGACCATTTTTTTAAAGAGAACAGAAAGAACTACATAGCCATTATTCCATCTTTGGATAAAGAATGAAAAAGCCACCAGCTACTGCTGGTCTAGGGAAAACAAAACAAACCCAAACCCAAACCCCCAAACTGTCTTAGCTTAGAGAAGGAGCTTCACAGTCATCCTGCCTTTGACAACCTCTCCAAAGATCCCTATTTTGGAGCAAAGCGGGGGGGTGTTTTGTTTTTTTAACACTGACCTCTCTCCCTATTAGTATCCCCTGGCGGGACTCCTTTCTCAGGTGACTCCCACCAGCTGTGTGCTGTTTTTTCAATACAGCAAAACCAGATGCTTTTCTGGGTTCTTATATGGCCATATAGTCTCTCACAGGGCATTTCTCACTATCAGCCTGTAAAATATTTTTTGATAATGCAGCCTACCTAAATATCCCTTGGCCCCCAGTTATTTAGGGGTAATTTCAGCTTTGCAATTCATCCCAAGTAACAGATGCTCAGTAGTGATGATGTCTATAGAGAAAATGATGAATTTTGACTCAGAGTCCTGATGTCACTGTGTTTCCACCTTTTTCTGATAATTTGTTTCCTTATTCATTTGTTTACTCCCACCTCTCTGTTTAGTCAATGAATGCTTGGCCTYTTCTTATGCTGTACTCACTTGTTAGCCTGTTCTAATCAAACCTAAGAGTATAATAGAGATGTTWTGATTCTTTTTTAGTGTTTCTTGAAGCCCCATCTCTTGGATTGAAGTAACAAACGGAAATCTTTGATATTTGTTACCTTAAAAAACTTTACAGCCCTCCTCATTACACAACAACAAAGCTTTAAAACACAACCCTTGCACCTTAGAAATGAGGAGCCAAGTTGAATGATCCTAAAATGCATTATGGACRCTTACAACCACATAATGCAGAAGCCACTCATATTTTTGTGGACCCTTTGTCTTTCCTTAATAAAGTACCAGGTGGTAATATTGGAGAGATGCAAATAGCATTCACTTTCTTCCTCATGGCCAACATTTTAGCCTGGGTAGCTCGATAATGTTGCAGAAAGAGAGAGAAGAGAGATATTAGTTCCTGCACATAGAGCAGGGACTGTGATAAGCTGGTCCTTGGCAATAGCGATGCAAGAACTGCTGTCAAGGCTGGTATATGTTATTTAATCACAACATCTTTGCAAGTCAGGAGCAAAACCTATTACTTGCCTTATTTAGCAGACAAAGAAGCTAAGCACTTTGTCTCAAATCATCACATTTGTACCAAATTGTTGTCAGAGCCTGGATTTAAATGGCATCATCCCCAGCTTCCCGAGACTGTGACACAGTCCTGCCTTGGCTGTATACAAATCTCAGACCACTACAGCCACACACACCTGCAGAGCTCTTCAGCAACCTGCCTGCAGGAGTGGGACAGCCATTTTGGGATCTGTTACAGAAAACCTGCTGATGCTGTGCTTGGATATACACTATTTTCTATTCGACTAGCATCTCCTGCRACCCAGCAGCGTGCCATGTTACATAGTACAGACATCCTCACCAGCGCATAGACCTTGTCAAAGAGATGAAAGACAACGGGATGTTGCTGCAGGGCACTTTTATTATTATCATCATTGTCCTTCTGCAACCTCCTCACAACAGTCATGGCTCTGCCATTCTTCAAAACAGCKCATCATTATTTAAGCTGTCACAGATTAAAATAGAAAGTTGCTATTTATATACGTGTGGAAGCATAAGGAAACATTTTCTGCAGTTTCAGTCAGGCACATCTGAGCATTAATGCACCCATGTTCTTTCATGCCAGCAGAAAACATACTCCAAAACACATCTCCTCATCATCCAAAACTTCTCCCTGTAGACAGCAGACCAAGCCTTGCCAGAAAAAACACAACATATTGCTGAGGATGTCTGACTTCCAACATCCAGAGATTTCTCCTTTCCCCTCCCACAGTGTTTCATAATAACTGAGTAACTTTTGGTGGGATGCAATTAATTTATTCACCGAACAGGTATAAATTCAGTAACTGAATTTGAAGAAGTGAGTCAGATGGAAATAGTTTTGAATACAAATTGTTCCCAAACATCTTTTTAATCTCACAGATGGTGAAACTGGGAACCAGCAACACCACCAACTTTCACCTCTTCAGCAATGTTGTGAATCTTTGTTTTCTTCCAGTACAAGTGCACCCTTTCAGTCAGTTGTCTCACAGCTCTATTTGTAACCAAGCACAGAAGGAAAATGTGTGTATGCTGAATGTACACATRTGCATATCAAAGAAGCTTGCAGAATATGTAGAATAATATAGAGGTTGAACTGTGAAACTTGAAGCAAAGATCACAACCACTCTCCTACCCTGTTATCTAGGAAGAAGAGTCCTGAGTAAAGTGGCCTATATTTAACATCAGCTCATGACTCAGACTATCTTGCTAAGGATAACAGATTGTGGCTAATCCTTTACCCTAGCCTCAGGAAATTTTGTAGAGTGTGACTGGGAGGCTGCTACCTAACCTATGGATATCTAGTACAGCTGAGCAAGGCACAGCACAGAAGCAGCACATGGTTCTCCAGGTGACTTATGAAAGCTGTGCATGACCTAGTGAATAACACTAACTTGCAAAAATGCCAGTTTAGAAGGAAAAGATTTTGGAACACATTTACTCTAAGAATGACATAAAACAGCAACAGAGAAGCTCAAATGCGAGCCTGGAGCAAAGATACAAGATGGACAGAGTCTTCTGCACTCCCAGGCTCATTCAAAACTATCTGAACTCAGTCATATGCCAAATTGACTCTTATTTCTCAAAATCAACTCCTCARCTTACTCTGAAACTGTTTTCTTTGTTGTTGTTGTTTTTATTGAACAAATGAACTAGCACATATTACTGACCTTTTGACCTTTTGGACCTTCAGGGCCAATTGGACCTCTCTCCCCCTAAGACAAAAAAAACATCATTAGTCAGACTGATGTTCTCATTTAACAGAGCAAGGGGCCCAATCCCACAGCAACTGAGGACAACAAAAAAATTTTCAGGTTTTAGTGGAGAACAGACTAAAAATGACATGCCCTSAAGAGCAATGTCAGTGAAGCTGGCTTCTCAGAAGTCCCAGTCACCACCAATATAAGCAGGCACACTGCTTTTAAAAGCTTGTGCTTGCTTAGAGATTTTTTCAGTGTGCCTATACTTACCTCTAGAATCTTTTCCTTTTTATTTGAAGAAGGATGCACATAACTGGGCTGGATAAGAATAACCACTTTGTTTTCAAGGTTGCTACCAGGACTACCAGCATCATCAAAATCACTGAATTACGTAAAGAGAAAACACTCGGAAAGACTGCCATTACCTCTACAGACATCCCGTCAATAACACATGCCTGGCTCTTTCCATGAAATGCTTTCCACCACTAGATCTTAAAGTGCTTCACTAACAAATACAGCCCTTCTTATAGCTCACTTGCATGGTGTCATACCCCTATTTCCAAGCCCATCCAGCATGTCTCAAATGAAACACACTCATCTCAACACTCACCTTTTGTCCAGCAGGACAGGAGCAATTGACAGTCTTGAGGTGGCCRACTTGCTCGTGGCCAACAGTGGGCTTCACTTCCAGGGGAGGTGCTTCCGTCAGGACTGTGACCTGGCACTACACCCAAACACTCAAGGTCATGATGAAGCCTTCGATGCTAGAAAGCTTCTTCTTCCACCCGCTTTAGAGAAACTGTGTAGGCATTACTGGATAACGCACAGCTAAATGAGTCGTAGTGAGGAACGAAATCCCAGAAAAGCCACTCACTCAAGCAATAGGGAAAAACATGACAAAATTACCAACKAATCTCTTTAACCAGGATCGAGGGGAGAAGAGTGAAAGGAGAGTGRAAGTTTCTAATGAGAGCTGAGCACAGGAAACTAAGAAGCAACTGGCACCGTTTTAGCTCTTCCCAAATAAAACCAGGGGGAAACACGTTGAATATTTCATGCTGAATATCTGTTGTTCCATCGTCACTTCAGGGTTTTGTTTCCCCTGACAGTTTGACAAGGAAAGAGCAACTTGGAAACTTCAAATTCCTCATACTCATCCCTCTGCAGTGAACCTCTTCTGGCGCTGATACATTACCAATTATATAGTTAGGTTTCATTCACCATCATTAAAAAAAATTATAATCCCACACTGTCATATATTCCCTGATTTATGTAATAGATTTYGATGAAAAGTGTTCATGTGAAAAAGAATAAATGACAAAAAGAAGCTTACTGGTCCAGAGGGAATGTCACAGCAGGTCTCCAGCTCAGCATGCCGAGAATCACAGTAAATAACCATCCGCTGAAGATCAAACTAGAAGACAAAGTGAGGCAATAGTCTCAGAAACAGTAAATTATTAAAGACTGCATGTTCTTTTGCTTGGATACAAACAGTGCAGATAAATACAAACAAAAACCAGATGCRGCTAAATTCATAGTGATTCTATGGATCCTGAAGTCAATATCTATCTCTCTCTGTATCAATAAGGGACCAATATCTCAGCATGCTTCAAGAGTGCTGAGCTAACGAGACCTGGAATATGCCTATTAAAATTCTGGTGCAGGTTTTCGTACAAATAAGGAGGCATGCTAATCCCCATGTCCTGGCCAAATTTCTGTCTGAGAAGACATATTCTGACCACCTCCATCCTTCCTAGAATTTTGTCTAGACATAAAGTTTGTTTATCTCCTGTTGTGCCTTGCATCTTCTGACCATTTACCCCTGYGTGAGAAATACTATTAGCACATTTAATATGCACATTCCATCCATTTTGCACAGCTAAGAAAGATTACGCAAGTCTCAAAACACCAAACAATCACAAATAAGTTATACCGGGTTAACACTGCTACTGGACAATCAGGTCCAACCTGCAGGTCTCAACTTTGGTTCAGCTGGAGCAAAAGTGATTTAATATCAGGTATCTTTTCTGAGGAACTGAGAATATATCATGACTCTCCTGAGTTAACAAACTTTCTTTTTTTCCCTGTCTCTTCCTATCACAGGTGGAAACATTCATAATGGCAAGATCAGGCAGCAAAAGTCTTTTACGTGTGTAGTTCAGTATCCAGTCTGATGGTATTTGTGGATGATTTTGTCTCTGATTTTAACTATAGAGCATTCTGGGACTAAACAGAAAGATGAAATTAATTTCTCATTTTTAATCCCTATTATGGAGATACTGATAGTCTCACATAGAAAGACAGTAAGTCATGTACCTAATGAGATGCCGATCTGTCTTAGCTATGTAACACAGGTAACATTTCAGTGATGCTGCTTCAGGAAAAGGGTCAATTACAACATAACCCCCAAAACCCCATTCACATGCTGCAAACCCAATGCTGAACGTTACTCCAGCTCTAATGGGCACATGCAGTACTTACATCAATAGGGACGCTATCATACAAGCGTTTGCCAATCACAGTCTTTCCTTGAATGTCAATGTTTTCCCTGTCTTCAATAGGCAGCATCTGCACCAGTCTGCAGTCTATGTAAAGTGAGACAGCCTTCGACTGAATGCTGAGGGCAATTTTGTGCCAGCTGCGGTCAAAAAGATCACTGACTCGTGCATTTCTGAAGACCACTCTCACGGCGTCCTTGGTGAGCCCAATGGCATTGTACTCCACAGCTTTGTTCTCTCCGTCCAGTCGGATCGAGACCTACAGGCAGACAGAAATGATTTTGCTAGTAAAGTACAAAGCCTCCTCCTTCCTCCTGCCTGCCTTCCATTGTGACTGACACCCTGAAGTCAGGGATGGTACAGCATGTGGTGAGAAGCCCAAGCAAAGARCAGAGGACAGAGTTTTGTATGTTGGACAGGGAGCTTACACCTGKTCTAGTAAATAAGACGGGGCAGGGCACAGGCTTGGGTGCAGACCCATGACRATTTAAAGACTTCTTTTTTGAGTACAATCCTCGGCATGGTTTCAGCACATGTCACCTTGATGCCTCCCAGGCAATGCTTGGGCATGGTTGGGTGGTAGCACATGTCAGAGGTATCTACCCAAAGGTAGACAGACAAAGTTGAGACAGTTGTGGATCCCTCTATCCTGTGCACTCCYCCACTACTTCCCAGCAGGCTCTGTGCTCTTTAGTACCCATAACATGTCCTCAACCATCCCATGGGGCACGGACATATCCCTCATTGCCTGGTGTGAAACCAGTCTGCTGAGCTGTAGCACTGCCCACACTTTATTTCAGATGCTTTGAACAGAAAACTGAAACCCGCAATAATGATTATGCCTTAGGCTCAGAGGAGACCTAGGACCATGTATTACACAGTGTGCACACAGACAGGCCGTGCCAATTAAAGTCAGTGCCAAAGACTGRTTCCTGGCCTAATCCAGTTAATTAGAAATAGAAGAGACGATGCCTAGGAATACAGGAAAGTTAAAAGGGTTTAAGGACAGATGATCTCAAATGTTTTCCTTTCTGACTAAAATAATCAAGTATAACACACAAGAAATGAGGTCCTAAGTGACCATCCTTAAGCAAAGCATTTTCAAGTGAGAGTGGAAAAAAAAGTCCATTTTTATTCTGTATTAAATCATGTCACTCCACTTGATCACTGCAGAATCAAAATCCCACCGCTGCCTCCCTCCATCTTTCTCCCTCTACCTGTCTCTGCCTTTCTCCCCCACAAGCCATTCCTAACGGCATCTTGCTACCCCCCGCACTGTGTTGTGAGCTATGGAGCAGGCAAAAATAAGCTTTTGAAGATATTATACTTTTAGTTCATTTACAAATTGATTTCTTCTTTTACCAAAGTCAGGCAGTTACCAGCAAGCAGGAGGGAATGGAGCAAAGTGCAGAGCCAGCGGAACAAACAGTGCGTCCACAAGCTGCAGAGCTGGACGGAGTTTGGCCACATCGGCACCAAGCCGTGTCCGATGTAAGCAGCCCAGGGTAGGCTGACTCCAGATCTGACCCAACATCTCCATGCAGCTGAGCACAGTGCTGCCTGGAAATGCCAGCTCAGATCAGCGTTAGCTCAGAAGTGTCTGCAGTCTGTAAACTATGCAGGTCTGCAATGTAGTGGCCAAACCACGACCGACTTTATATGAAACAAGGCTCATGAGGCTGTAAGGCACTTCTGGCACCACAATTTAAGGCACTTTTGAAAATATTACTGAGACTCTTGAGTGCTTTTTTCTCTCCACACCTAAGCAGTTCAAGTTTTCAGCTGTCTCCAAGAAATATTGAGTGATATACACATTCTCACGCTGCAGGAATTAGGAATGCATAGTAAATCATGTTGCATTTAACAAATTGTGGCTGATAATAATTTTCATATGAACCTTTTACCATTGCCTGAAACTCAGTTAAGTCCTCAAACTGCACCTATCCTTCACTGTGAGTTCCCAAAATCCTTTCAGATACCAGTCCCAAAGCAGCAATACTGCTTTACATGGCTACGTGAGCCCATGCCGACAGCCCAGTTTGGAGTCATGGGTAATGCCATCAGCACCATGTTTGTACTGAGAAGGAAAACATACAGCCCGTCCAAACCACTCCCTCCTCAAGCACACTCGAACCCCTAAACTATAGCATGCTGCTAAGAATATCCTATATAGGAACAGACAGCCCTTTATTACACCCTTATGGTATTTTTCTTCTGAGAACCTGAGAGTACTTGACAAAAATTATTAGATCAAATTCTGCAGCAGCCAGGACTCAGGGTTGTGGAGCAATAATAGGTGTTACATCCACATCCTAAGTAAGGAACCCATAATGCCTTTGCATGATATCTAGAAGTCTGTGCAAAAACTTTACATAGCTCACTGCTCTGTGGTACATCTGTGTTTTTCCAAACAGGCAAAATATTTTCTCTAAACAGAACTACCTGAACAAAACAACCAAAAACCCAAAAGTGSTTTCAAAAGCAAGGATGGTATATTTTTCTCCCCCTTTCCAACTAATACATCTATCTGCATGCTAACAACAATCAAGGTCTATGCAAACCTTCCTCCAGGGTTTGAATTAAAGGTAAAGGATTTTCGGCAAAATGAACTGAAAGACAGGCAAAGGGATTTTTACTAGTCCACAAGGAAAAAGGAGTGGGAGGTTAAGGCAAGAAAGTTGGTTCATGCAACAAAAGAGAAACAAGGCTGATCTTCCTGGCTGMAAAAGGCCTCGTACCTGTGGTATGCCGTACTTGTCAATAATCTGCCAAATATACCAGTCTTCTTTTCTGGAAGCCTTCCGGAATTTAAAGGTAGTTACAAAGGCATATTCATCAGGCAGACCTTGTGGAAATACGTCCCTGGCACGGGTAGGGAAAAAGAGAGCAGTGTATCAGGCTTAGCAGTGAAGAGCAGAACTTCTAAAACTCTTTGTATGTCCCAGAAATGCTTTGGAAAAGTATTGCATAGTTCCTACAAAATCTGTCGTATTTGGCAGCCTGCAGAGAGATGAACATGAGCTTGTGCCCTCCAGGTGGCCCTTGAGGAGCCCTTTTTGGAAAAATGGTGAAGCTCTCAAATTAAATAAGAAATGGTGAAAATCTGCAGTCTAATATCCATCATGTCAAAGCAGTTGTTTTTCAGCTGGTGCTTCAGTTCATGCAATCTGTAAACCATTCTGTTGTTCTCTAGATGCACTGGAGACCTGTGACATCTGACAATGGGCAGGCACACCTGAAACTCTCTATAAATGTACAGTTATAGCAACAAATATTGTAATATTTGCCACAAAACAGGCACTACAYCTCATGCCTGCCCAAGAAGATGTTCCTTGGCTGATGGCCTGGGAGAACAGAAGAACCTTCTAAAACCAAACATTACAAACACATTAGGCAGAAATTTACTCAGTGTGACGCCATGATTCATGCATAAGTCTGAAGTAACCAAAACCAGCACTGTTTGACTCAGCCCCAATGTAAGAACATACCATAACATGAGCATGCAGGGCTGGACAGAAGGGATAACTAACCCAGTATT
The DNA here is from genome assembly GCA_030449065.1 of Oceanodroma leucorhoa. Classification (NCBI taxonomy): domain Eukaryota; kingdom Metazoa; phylum Chordata; class Aves; order Procellariiformes; genus Oceanodroma; species Oceanodroma leucorhoa. Next base: position 544,275 of record JASVER010000106.1, read on the forward strand.
ATTATTTTTTTGTCACTAGCCATTACTGGATGCCTAAGAATGAGAATAAACAGAACAAACATATCCCCCCTACCTCCAACTCTTTCAGATCCAGGGGGCAAATTCAATTTCTACATTAATAATTTCTTACAGATTTATCTTGTATGGACTTCTCCAGTCTCCCTTTGAACTCAGGTAAACTTATTACATCCACAACATCCTTTGACAAGGAATCAGACAGCTCTGCTACCCAGTGTATAATAAGCCTCCCCTTGTTCCTTTAGGACCTAGCTCAGTTATTATAAGGGAAAACACAATGAACCTATTCTTTTTCTATTTTTTATGCCATTCATGATTTTGCAAACTTTGCTTATAATGCCTCTAAGCTATCTCTTTTTCCAGCTGAAGGGTCCCAGTTAACTTCATTGTTTCTCATGCCCAAGCCAGCCTGCTCCTCTGATCATTCCTAAATAGGCCCTTCCTAAATATCATGTCTTTGCTTCCGGACATCTGAGCAGTCAGGCATAAGGACCCATTAGAAAACAAAACACAACGGCAGCAATTAATTAAGAGCAAAGCAATGAAGACAGATTCTCTTAAGGAATATTTGACATAGTCCATCACTATGCAGAAACTGGCACAAAGGCACACAAAACTAAAGGCTCTTAATAGTGCTTAAAGCAAAAATCCTCAAAATTTCCAAAACACTAATTTGCGATTACAGCAAAGGTTGAAAGCCAGTCTTTCCTAATGCCAAAATATTCAGTCATCTTTTAATCTGTGCTTTGAATTTCCTATCTTTTTAGCCAAGTTAAAAATTCAGAACACACTGGTTTCATCCACTACTGTGGTTTTTCCTGTATAAAATGYCCATGCAGGCTATCCACTATTATAAGCTGGTCTTCCCGCTGGGGACACAGGCACACTCTGAAGTCTTCCAACACACAAAAAAAATGAACCAGGGTCCCACTAGCTCCTTTACAAAATCATTCCTTGGGGAGAGCAGACAAGGCTGTCTCACTTCTTGGTACTAGCTATTCACAAACTAGCCCTCCCTGGTCACAGATCCACCTCACCCCAGCACCCATCTCTCCCACGGCACACAAAATAGCCAGACACTCCCTCCCTTCATGACAAAACAAGTGTGTCACTTGTCACTTGTGGCAGAGTTGCCACRGAGAATACAACTGTCATGACTGGGACACTGAAGACCACCAAGAAAGTCTATGRGATGTTTGGCAAAAGAGAGTCGGGTCAATCACATCAGCCCTCCCAGCAGGGCACCCYGCCAGGTCCCCTTCACTGTTGACATGTCTTAGTGCAAATTTCCTGTCAAATGGCTTTGTACACTCATTGTGTCCAAGTTTGTCAGAGAAGAAGATGTATGTTTCAGCTTCTAACATCCACCCCTTCAAGAAACTTCAGCAAGGTGGCAATGTCAATAGTTGAAAAGGCATTGCTTGTCACTCCATCCTCTTGAACAAAAACCATGGATGTTTCTACATGAGAGTGCTTCCAGTGGGGGCATTTCCCTGTGACTCAGCTCCTCAAACTCTGTCATTTCAGCATACATGCCTAATGCATTTACCTTCACTCACTCCTCACCACCTATCTTCACCATCACAACTGGGTTTAATGAGTTCCCTCTCTGTCCTGCCCTTTAAGATTCTGACTCACATTTTGGGCACACACAGTGCCCAATACAGAGTATTGAACTACTGTCCTAGCTACAGCCCACCACCAACTCCAGCCTGAATGAAAAGGAAGCAGAGMAATGGTTCCTCAGTTAAACCAGTGGTGGCACAAGGTAGTGGAGTTACAGCTCTGGGGGTGCTTTGCTCTTCTTTTGATCCTAGCATGTTTGCTGTCATCACATCAAACAGGAGTAGGACACATGCTTTCAATGCTGCCTTTCCCTAATGGTTTTTCAACTCTGCATATGCAGGTGCTTCGTTCCAAGTATGAATTAAAGACAGCGGATGTGACTATGGCATTGCTGCTTTGCTGAGCAGGGAGGTATAGGAGCATGTGGTTGAAATTAATACCCCAAGATATCACGTTGAGCCTTGGGCCTGACAACCTACAACCAAATCTGGAAGAGCCAACTGCTGGCCTCTGTGCTAAGATAGTCTTTCTGGATACCTCTGAGCTGGGAATAGGAATATCACCATGCGAGCTTAAATTCAAAAAGGGTKTTCAGATGCCTAATGCCCACAGAAATAACTGGGAGTTAGGTACCTAAATATCCTTGTGAGTCTGGTCACACCTCATCACACAGAGGCTGACAAGTGGCCCATCAGGAAGATTTAAACTGATAGAAACCTATAATGACCTATTACCTGTCACCCTCAACTGATTTTTAAAGGTGCCAAAGAACTGGCTGCAAGTTCCTGACAGAGAAAGGCTTCATGCAAAAGCAAATCTAAAGACACTCTCATTGCTCTGAAGATATGATAAAAGCTGCTTCTGAAGTCCTTGATCCGTACATCTTCTACAGAGATGCATCACTGCATAAATAACAAAAACTCTGTTTATGAGTTTTCATTTATTTTCTCACTAAAAAGTGATCTCCATCTAGAAGCTCAGCTTTACTTAGGAATCCAAGGGCAGGAATTGCTGTCCCCAGAAATGTTTTATTTCCTTCTTTCACTCAAGGCTGAATTGAACTGATGATCCATATTATGGAGCTTTGCTGGATGCCTGGTACCTACAGGGAGTACTCTGCCAGCTCCTTGGTCTATAATTCTGACAACAGGATGGATTGCAGAAGAAGCCATTATAAAACTCCAAGACAAGAGAATCCCCCAGTGCTGCAAGTTAGTCTAAGAGTTGATTAACTCAACTCCAAGGTCAGGTGAATCACAACTTCTACAAAGAAAAAATTATAATAACCAGGCAGGAGAGTCTCTTAGCCATTGCTCATTTTCATGAGTTAGCCTCCTTCTTACATGCTTTTGTTTGGCATAAGAGCCTACGTCTGTGACAATAAGCATGAGATCCTACATCTGTAAGAATAACACAATGGAGAAAAAGAAGAGTATCAATTCTCATTTCAGACACTGAATGTAACAACAATTAATAGGGTGCCTGCATTTGGTGAGGAAGGGCATAATTAATGTATTTGGGAAATCTGACCATTTCTACAACAGCTGAAAACCACTAATACTCAATGTAACTGATTGACTATTAGTGGTTTTCATGTCTGAAACAAGGCTGGAAAAAGCCAGTTCATGTCCATATGCATCATATCACCAGAGGATCTTAGAATGACAGAAAAAAAAACAAAAAAGAAAAAAAAAAAGTAAAAAGGAAAAGCAAGGGCTGTAGAAKGATTGTTACAACACAGAATCAACCCCATCCATACATCCTTGGCAGACATTTCTTTGTCCTCTACTTCAGAAACCTCAGTAATGGAATAGATACAACCTCCCTAGGTAATTTCTTCCTGTGTTTCACTATCCTACATGCTACAGAAAAAGTCTGTCCTAAGTCTCARTTGCTGGAGTTTAATTTTCCTGAAGTAACTTTTTTGCACAAGGAACCGTGGGAACAAGTTGTTCTCCCCTATTGGCTGCAGCCTTTTGTATGCTTATCAGCTCTTCCCTCAGTCTTTTGTTCTCGAAAAGACCAAAAAAACCTTCAGTCACTCCACTTCAGCCATGCTTCATCCCCTTTACCTTGTTAGAAGTAGGAGACTATATCCACACTAGTAAATAATGGTCACGTTCCATTTGCTAGCCATGAGTGAAGTTCAACTGAATGCTTCTTTCCCAAAGAGAGTGATCRTATCCAAACTGCTTTGGGGAGCAGTCTCTGGCATGCTCCATCCTCCACATCAGGCCCGGGCATTGTTTGGGATAACACTGCTTGACATCAGCCAAAATTAACTTGACATGAGCAGACAAACAGGTGAAAAGCACAAATTATATGAACCTAGAGCTGGGGGCCRTGAATTCACCGTTTCTTTGGTTAGTAAAGAAGAAGCCTACAAGGAATTCCTCAGGTGTGCTCCTAATAGATGTTCTCCYACWGACTTCACAGCACATCTGGACAGAMATATTTCTTCTAGGTTACAAGCACTTGTCTGGCAATAGAGGTCATGAGATCAGATAGAATCGTAGAATCATAGAATCATTAAGGTTGGAAAAGACCTCTAAGATCATCAAGTCCAACCATCAACCCAA
>JASVER010000106.1:549137-577419 GCA_030449065.1 Oceanodroma leucorhoa
CACTTGGCCTTGTTGAACCTCATGCAATTGGCCTCGGCCCATCGATCCAGCCTGTCCAGATCCCTCTGCAGAGCCTTCCTACCCTCAGGCAGATCAACGCTGCCGCCCAAGTTGGTGTCGTCTGCGAACTTACTGAGGGTGCACTCRATCCCCTYGTCCAGATCRTTGATAAAGATATTAAATAAGACYGGCCCGAAAACTGAGCCCTGGGGAACACCACTCRTGACCGGCTGCCAACTGGATTTGACTCCATTCACCACAACTCTCTGGGCTCGGCCGTCCAGMCAGTTTTTTACCCAGYRARGAGTACACCCRTCCAAGCCATGAGCCGCCAGCTTCTCCAGGAGAATGCTGTGGGAGACAGTGTCAAAGGCTTTGCTGAAGTCCAGGTAAACCACATCCACAGTCTTCCCCTCATCCACTAGACGGGTCACCCAGTAGTAGAAGGAGATCAGGTTGGTCAAGCAGGACCTGCCTTTCATGAATCCATGCTGGCCATAGGGGCCACAGCAAGATCCTTCAGCTGGGAAGGCTGCTCTCACCACTTTCCTAGAGCAAGTAGCTGTGTCTCTCATCCCTGACTTCAGCACAGCATCTTGGCCTTTTTCCAACTCCAGCACCATGAGAAATTTTGGGACAGGTCACAGACCAGGCCTAACAGCTGCTTCTGGTATGGGGGAAGAGTGGGGGAAAGGGAAAGACAGGGCTGGCAGAGAGTGGGAGAGTGTGCAGCACTGAATCACAAATGCCAGAATCGTTGAGGGTGGAGGGGACCTTTTAAGATTATCTAGTCTAATTTTCTTGTGTTCAGATTGAATTTCATGTTTTTAATTTGTTCTTATTGCTTCTTGTTCTGTCACTGGATACCACTGAGAGGAGCCTGGCTCCATCTTCTTTGCTTCCCCCCCATCAAGTATTTATACACATGGATAAGATCCCCCCTGAAACTTCCCTTCTCCAAACTGAAGAATCTTAGTTGTCTCTGCCTTTCCTCATATGAAATATATGTTTGAGAAGAAGTAAGGAACAAGGAAGCATTCAACAGGTTTCACGTTTAGTGTAGGAGGTCTTGGCAGCTTTGGGTAGAATTTTTTCTCTGTGGAGCAGAACAAATGATGAGCCCAGGGCAAGAGCTCATGGAGAAACCCAAGGCAGGTAACTGAAGTCAAAGTTGATGTGAGGAGCCACAGTCTCCAGTCAAACACATCAAAAAATGTGCCCAAAAAACCCAAGACTCAGAAACTGGGGGAGGCAACACTCTACCAATATAAAGAGCAAACAGATCATGACTAGAAGCTAGGCCAGGAGTCAGGAAGTTCTGTGAGGTGACCAAGCCAGGCTGGAACAAGATCAGGCAAGAGAAAATTGAGGGATGGACATGGCAGGAGGAAGGCTCTGGAGTCAGGACTAGGAGAAATAGATGGAGAACAGAACAGGATAGTGAGCCAAAAGCTTGGCATTAGTAAAGGTAATTAATAGTAATGGAAAACAAGCCTGAGTTCCCAAAACCAGAAATCTGGGGCACAGCTTTGGCCAGAAGACCGATTGAGGAGCCATAAGCAAACAGTAGGCCAGCCCCAGTTACCTGAGGAGTGGAGAGAAGCATCAACCAGATTTAGGGACTAGTCTTCAGCCAGCTAGAGAGACCTGTAAGTCCCTCAGTGACCAGTACATTGGTTGCGGCCACTTTCCTGGCTGTTGTGCTTGCTTGTTCAAAGAACCATCACAGGATGCCTCATCACAAATGGGAAGAAAGTTCACAGTTGTAGGCTCCGGATTGGAAGATCAATAGGCACATTTCCCAGGCAGCTAAGCTGGCACTCTGTAAAAGGACTAGTGCTTATATAAAAGGTTACAAATCCTTTAAGCAGATAATAAAGCGAATTACATATATTACTCAGTTAAGGATCTTGTATCTAATTATGAGATGTTGCTAAACATTGCTTGAGGTTATCTGCAAGGCAGGAYAGATGTTTTTGTTGTGTTTATTATTCCAGTTATCAGTTTTGTGCAGCTTTACAAGATTGCCTTTTCTGTGAGCAATGACCGTACATGCACCATCTCAGAATCCTGACATCCAAAGGCTAAAATGAACCAAATATGCAGGCACCTTTCATGGTGATAGATCCGTTTGGGTTCATTCCCAGACCACAGGAGTATGGAAGTTAAAATACAAAAGGCTGAAAATATAAAAGTTCTTTTTTAATTCTATGTTTCAGTTAATCATTCAAAAGGAAGCTTAGTCATTTCAACATACTAATTAAGGATGTTTGTCCTSGTTTCAGCTGGGACAGAATTAATTTTCTTCCTAGTAGCCAGTATAGTGCTGTGTTTTGGATTTAGCATTAGAATAATGTTGATAACACACTGATGTTTTAGTTGTTGCTAAGTAGTGCTTACACTAGTCAAGGACTTTTCAGCTTTCCACGCTCTGCAAGGTGTACAAGAAGTTGGGAGGGGACACAGCCAAGACAGCTGACCCAAACTGACCAAAGGGATATTCCATACCATATGATGTCATGCTCAGTATATAAGTTGGGGGGAGTTGGCTGGGGAGCAGCGACCACTGCTCAGGGACTGGCTGGGCATCGGTCAGCAGGTGGTGAGCAATTGCATTGTGGATTGCTTATTTTGTATATTCTTTTATTATTATTATTATTATTACTACTACTACTATTTTACTTTATGTCAATTATTAAACTGTTCTTATCTCAACCCACAAGTTTTCTCACTTTTAYTCTCCCGATTCTCTCTCCCATCGCACTGGAGGTGGGGGGAGTGAGGAAGCGGCTGTCTGGTGTTTAGTTGCTGGCTACGGTTAAACCATGACAATGTTTTACTTCTAATTGTCCTGGGCTATGAAATATCCTACTTATTTTAAAAACAACAACAACAACAAATAAATGGGTGCAATCTGTGTAGAAGGAAAGTCAACATAGCTGGTTGGTCTGGCTTCACTCCCTCAGTCTCTCTGCAGAAACAGCAACAGAAACAACAACAAAGTACTTCAACCCTTAATTTGAAAAAGGAATGCAAATGGACAACTCTMTGTAATCTCTGCTAACTTGTTCCAGTGGTTAATTACGTTCATTGTTAAAAGCATGCCTTTTTTCCATGCTGTTTTTTGATGTCATTAACAGGCAGCCACTGACTTTCAGTCTACCACTATCCTTAGCACCAAAGACCCTTTACTAAACTTTGATTCCCCAGAGATTCTTACTGAGAGTGATCACCTCRGTTGCTAACCACTTCTTAATTTTACTTGACTACACTGCATTTCTTGAATTTCTCACTGTTAGACTTGTTTCCCAGTTATTTAAACTTTCATTCAGTTCATTCATATCTATCTACTGAATTATGAAAACAAAGACTGGACATAGCATCCCAGCAGTGGTGATTGAGTTGCATGATATGGAGATAGTCAGCTYATACTGGACAGTTCCTGCTTATACACCCAAGGACCGCACTAGTCCTATTTGTCATATTATCACCCAGAGCTCAGATTCAGTAGATCATCATTCCCAGAATTTCTTCGGTGCAAACTGGACTTCTTCACTTCAAGGGCTTCTTTCTGTGTAGTGTTAGTGGTAATGCTTTACCACTAGCTGTTACAAGCCGCAGCAAGCAGAGATTCTACACAGAGACTGCTGTGAGCCAAACAAAATAGGTTTATTCCCCTCCCCACACACACCAGTAATGTATATACTACTTATCAAGACCAAGGTGTCTTTAGTTGGCTGGCCTTCTCTCAGATCATGAATTTACTTACCCTGGGACTTGACATCATTTATGGGCTTTAGAGGAAACAGTTTTCCTTTCAGTGTATCATATTTGTACTTTTTTTTTTTTTTTAGGACTGTGTGTTTATATGGAGAAAGAGGGGGAGAGGAGAAGAGCAAATCAATCCAGGTTGGCTCCAGGACAAAAAAARTATTGCAAAATCAAGGAAATGTAAGTCACAGGACAATCTCAAAGATGCAGTGAGCTGARTAAAAGAGTTAAAACAGAATAAAAAATAACAGCCCTCATCCATAAGAAGGAAAAGAAATACTATTGATTTTTTAAGCTGAAATTCAAACTAGCACAGAGAAATTTACTGCAAAATGTTAATGATGACAATTCAATCTATGGSTCATGGTTACTCAGTGAAATTATGCACTTACTCTTTTCAAGGCTAATGYTAGCAGGACTCAAATGACAATCCRAAGAGAAACTGTTCTGATAAACTAYGACACAACTGGCAGCSTCAGGTCATAAAAGGCTCCAGGGACCGAATCCATGTTGACACAGSATTAAAAATTGCTCATTCTTTTARGAGGCCAAAACTCATATTAGCTAACTGATAACAACATCTGCTAGGAACTGGTCTCTTGTGATTAGCAAATATATATCTCAATGGGAGTGCTACCAAATTTTCCTTTTAGAAACTATTTACTAAGCCTTAAGTTCTTTTGTGAATTTCTTGATACTGCTGCTCACAACCATTGAGATACACCAAAACCAGCTCATACTCCACCAGGATGGAGCCTGTAGTTGGTGTGGAGGCTTCTGACCACGTTGTATAAATTCTGTGCCTGCAGAACTGAGAGCTGATCAAAGCAGCAATATACATGTAGGTGCTACATAACTACTATAAGGTTAACCTAGAGGAACCAAATAATGTAAAGCAGAGGCTCAGATGAAAATAAAGTGAAAAAACAGGGTACTCACTCAGTTTTCTGAACAACAGGGAAGCTTCCAAGTCGTACATAAGCACTCTGAATTCCATTTTCTTTCATTCCAAAAATCTGTTTCACACTGAATGAATCCATCAGGTCAAATCCTGTCCATAATGAAGYGTAAATACAAGACATTGTTCAGGCAGTGGGACATGTCTTCAACTGTACTTAGGTAGTTATCTCAGGCCACAAACACAGCACTTCAGAGAATAACCTTGTTCTTGTTGGGAAAAGCCAGAACAAAATTCTGAAATGGTCTAATCTTCTTAGTCCAATAACTCAAAAACAAGCATAAATTMAAACTATAAAAAGTCCTGGAGAGATTAGAACAGGGTTCTCCAGAAATCAATAGTTATTGTTTGCATTGCCACAACACCTTGAAAATGCTGTATAATTCATTAATTCCTATGTAGAAAAATGCACAGGTGCAGACTGAAACACTTATTCATAGAATCATAGAACCATAGAATCATAGAATGGTTTGGGTTGGAAGGGATCTTCAAAGATCACCTAGTCCAACCCCCCTGCCATGGGCAGGGACATCTAGACAACTAGATGACAACTAGACCAGGCTGATCAAAGCCTGTCCAACCTGACTTCAACACTTCCAATGATGGGGCATCCACAGCTTCTCTAGGCAACCTGTTCCAGTGTCTCACCACCTTCATCGTAAAAATTTTTTTCCTTATCTCCAATCTAAATCTACTCTCTTTCAGTTTAAAACTGTTGCCCCTTGTCCTGTCACTACAGGTGAAAAGTAAAAAGTAAAAAGTCTCTCTCCATCTTTCTTATAAGCCCATTTTATATGTTGAAAGGCCACAATAAGGTCTTCCTGGAGCCTTCTCTTCTCTAGGATGAACTACCCGAACTCTCTCAGCCTTTCTTCATAGGAGAGATGTTCCAGCCCTCTGATCATTTTCGTGGCCTCCTCTGGATACACTTGAATAGGTCCAAAACTACTATTCCGAGACACTTGACTACACACACTTTTCATATCATTTTAATATGACTTTGTCTTAGTCCAATCAACTCATCATTATCATAAACTATTAATCTTGACTGCAGGCATTTGTTTAAAGCTTCTGACTTTGTTCTGACAAGGCTTATTAGCTCAAGCATAAACCACACATGTAGGTCTACGCAGCTCCAGAGTCAATATGGTCCCAGCCACAAYGAACCCATGCTTTTGTGACATGAAGTTCCAGCTGCTAAACCCTGCCGGGGCAGTGGGGGTACAATTGTGCCATGCTCTTGAATGCATCCAGATCCTGAATGTGCAGTACTGTGTGGATGCAACCATCCTGCTTTTAGCTCCACACTGGCTTCACAGGATGCACATCCAAACTAATAGCTGCTCCCAGAACCAGACACACTGTGGAGTTAGAGGCAAAGACACTGCAAAAGCCAAGTTGAGAGTGACTGAGCAGAGAACCTGTGTTTTTCTTTTATTTGGGCTATTCCAACCTCTTCTCCCCCTCACACATGCACAATTACACAAATTAACTCCTGTGGGTGTAATTCCAGCTCAGAAAACTGGTGATATTWTAGTAGCTGATTTTGATAATTTGATTTTAAACTATGGCAGTGCTTTTAACTTTGTTCAGTTAGTGAGCTCCTACAACTTTTATATGATAGATAAACATTTTTGGGTGGTGAACTTAGGCCCTAAGATTCTTGGGTTTCTTAATTGCCCTCATGAACCTTTCACAACCCACAGGCTGAAAGCCACTGCAGGGCTTGAAAACAGCTGCAACAGGAAAAGGCACCCACCTAATGATATTATTCTTCAGATTTAAAGGAAAAAACCTGTGTGGGCCTGTCCCAAGCCAAATCAAGATGTGACAGCAGASAGCAAATAAAACATAAAGCTTCCATCATGGAGCTTTTTCAAAAGAAATAGCTTTTTCTGAGAAAATATAATCTTAATYGTTTGCAAAGACAGAAATGGTTGCCTGGTGCCAAGTTGAGGCCTTTTCTATTACAGTAACTTTACTGGCCGTCAACAGCTTTYCCCTCCTGTCCACTCTATCGTCAGCTATTACTGGACATTCTGGAGGGCAAATAAGGCAGTTAAGATGCTCTAGGGCCTCATGGCTCCATCTCATAATCACCTTTTCAACAACTCCAGTGATATACCCTTCTGACATACTGTAATCAGCACGACTGCAGCTATAGATCATAGCAAATAGACCCTACCAGAACATGAGAGCTCCCTTCTGGCATCACATAAAAAAACAGTATGACATGTCCATATAAACCCTCCCATAGATCATTTCACCATGCAGTACATATCCTTCATCTACACCAACCATAGAAATGTGAGGAAGGCAGTTGAGGGTTGCTGGTAAGAAGAGACCACACTGACTGGCAAGGGAAATTTTTAACTATTGACAGCAGCTGAGCTGTGAATGGTGAAGGCTAAAATACTGCCCAACAGACTTTGTAATGTCAAGTCACCAGAGTCCTCATCTCTTGTTGCCCATCTCATGGAGCTAATAAAGCTCCATCGCTCAAAATACACAAGTGCAAGCAAGATACAGTAACAAGAACTTGCTAAGTTTTCCCATCATTAGCTCAGACCCAAACTTACTCTCACCTTCCTCTGACAACTCAAGCTAACATTCACATCTTGAGCAACTGTGAAGGTGTGCACACTAGCATGCTTTTCCAATGGAAACAAGTTAAAAGTCAGATTTAATCAATCTCTTTTTTTTTTCTCTGAGATTTCCTAACAACATGCGGTTTAGAGAGCCTAAATAACACCATGAAACATATGCAAGGTTATTAAAACTATTTTGCAAGCAGAACTTGCAGTAATGAAAATAAGTCATGCTCATAACTTAGACTATCTCATTTGCATTCAGGATTGAATAAAGCACACAGGTTAATCATAATAAGATTTTTCTTATTCAGTCTATGGATTGGCAAATTGCAAATTTCTTGATATATTTTTCATTAAAGAATGAATGAGGATTGTTCTTTGAAAAATGTTGTGTAGGTCCACGGGAAAGTTAAGCCCTAAATGTGTCAGAGTCCACACTCAAAACCAGCAAATGGTTTTGTTTTAATCACACTATTAATTTGTTCTGTGTCAAATTGAGATATTGCCTTCACTTTCCTTAGAGGGAGCTATGAAACAAACTAATTCATGTTTACAGAGCACTTCACATGGGGTTCATCTGGCTAAATGTCAGCTCTCTAGACAGGGTAATAACAAAGACTCTCATTCAGTCAGGCACAGAGAGTCAAATACAGGCGCTTCTAGGGAAAGATTAATCTTGTACTAAAACATGCCAAAAGTGCATGTTTTGCAGTAATCTTCCAACTGCTGAAGTTGGGTGAGATATATCCTATGCATAGGGAATGCTATCCGTTTTGTGCAGTGAATGAAGCAGAAGTAAAGGGGGAAAAAATGTTAACTAATCGCATACAACTTACATTTGCATTGTCCTATTTGCCATCAGGATTGAATAAAGGTTGCAGATTTTTAAATTTAGACTAGCAATATCTTAAGTTTGCTATCCTGACCATTTACTGTAAGAGTCTCCTTAAACAGATACCATCCCATTTCTAAGTGGGAGAAGAAACAAGCAAACCCAAAATATTGCCATTTGAGCTGAGAAATTAGTCAAGGCAGATTGCCCAGGTGGGACTGGAAAGAAGACACACAGGGAAAGTTCCAAATGAATTTGTGTTTTAAAGTAACTTTCAAGATTATTTCAGCTGAAATATAGTATATTTTATTATTATTAATTTGTCTACTTCATGTGCCTGGAAGCACTTTGGTTTGACTATGTTCCCTTGTTGACTTCAGGACCGGAACTGGGATTGTGAGGGAGACAGCATGATGCTTTTAATTTAGTCTTGAACCGCAATGTTCATGTAAAAAAATAGGCGATGCTGTAATCATTTCTCCAACAGTTTAAGAGGAGTTTACAGCTGGCACTGTCTGGCTGCTAACAGTGCAGTGGAAACAGCTAACTTAGATCTTCCCCCAAACATCTCACYTGCCATTTAGTCTGTTGTACAGCATTTCTGGGCTGGAGTGACAGCAGAAATATGGGCTGTCCATTGTTTTTTCCACCACCAAGGAGGGACCACGTTGTCAGTGCCATAGGGAAAATGAAATCCTACACGTAGCTTCCCAGTCCTCTCCACAAGAGAAATGGGAAAGAACATAGCTGCCTAAATTAGCGAGGACAAAGCTACTGTTACCCAGTCATTGCACCACGTTCGAGCGCACAATGAAAGGGTGGGACTTTTCTGTTATCAGTTGCTTTGATTTAAAAGATGTTTTCCTGTGTAGCAGGGCAGGTGTGGTTTCCCAGTTGGCTTATAAACTATTTAATCAGTAATGCCATAAATATGGCAATTAATAAGATGAATAATGCTCTTTGATCACAAACCTCCAACTTCATTATAGCTACTAAAATAATCTGGGGCCACTGAAACCCTCAAACATGATTACATCTCCTGAAAAGCAGCACACTCTAGTCCATTAACATTAAAATTAAAATAGCGACCTGAAAGAGAAGCTCAGATTCCTAACAGCATACTTGGCTTGAAAAGCAAATTCTTATGCACTGCTCTGCTGATCAAATCAGCCGAATGTCTCTTTACTTGCGAGTAATAAATGCCTTACAGGAACCAGACCATTTTTCTAGAATCAGAAAACACACCCAGATCTGCCTGTTACAGGGAAAAGATGGGCAAAATTTGGCACTGCATAATTTCTATATCATCTAACAGTAATATGCAACCAGATTCTCTTTTAYAGGAAAGATGTCCACACTGCACCCAACCACAACCTCAAGCATAGCCAAAGGATGATCAAACAGTTCTGTACTTGTCCAGTGGTCCTATGACATTTATTTCCAGGTAATTATTTCAAGACCAGACTAAAGGGGCCAATGGCTGGTTGCCCTGAGTATGAGCTGGATTTCTGCCTGACTCCATTAAGGATCTGATATGGGCAGCTAGTGTGCATATTGAGATTTTCCTGTCTCTCCTGTATTCAGGGCCAAAAAAACCCCAAATTAAAACAGCACCCAAACCCAGAAAACCAGAGTAACAAAGGGAAGTTTTAATAGCCAGAAAACACAGCAGTGTGCACATTTGGGAAGTCTTCTCAGAGCCATCTGTCCTACTAACAACTTCTTTAGTCTGAAGAAAYCTTCTGAGAAAAGTCTCCTGCTTTGCATTCCCAAGGAGCCCAAGATAACACTCACAGGGGGAACCACTGGGCTACTTCTAATTGTGAAAGTTTCTGGTGAGACAACGGCCTGGAGGGGAATGTGGAAAGCAGGTGAGAAAGGAATCAGGAAAGGCACTGGACATCAGACCCTCAAGTGATGTGTCCAGAATATATATATTATGGAGGATTTCCAGCCACAAGCACCAATATAAAACAAAGCAGCTTTTGCAGGAAATGCTCCATGCTCTGGTCTTGCTTAAACTTTCAGCTGAATTATCAGCCTTGTCAATGTATTGATGGAGTATCACCAATAGCCAAGGTCAGGGAGGTTGTCATCAGCTACTGGTTCTCTGAGACTTCTGAAAATAGCAATCTGTATTGCCTGCGATAAAACAACACCTGTTACTTTTACTAGTCAATGGCAATAAACTTTATGGTAGGCTAGAGGAGTGTGTGAATTCCTAGGAAGAACAGTATCACTTGGGAGTCTTTCAGCAAATACAAGAGCTTATCAATTTTCTCGCCTAACGTTTCTGCAGTTTGGAAAATTAAGCTTTCATGGATTGCCTGTGCTCACAAGGAAGAGCCTGAGTGCTCACTAGATCCTGAACATCCCTTTCAATTCCTCCAGTATTGTCTGCAAGGCTATTACCACTATAAGGAGCCCTCATTTTTGTTACCTGTATTAGTTACTTTCTGTGTTAATATATACTTTTAAAATAACAGAAAAAAATATGTTATGCCATATTCTAAAGTTAAGTATTGCATTTAACCAGCTATGTCTGTCAATCAGTTACTTGAAGACAGAGWGTAGATGAGAGGTATGATTTTTATTCTACTGTATCTAAACCTTTAGCATTCTTATCTTCCCCAATGCTCTAGGCTGAAAACAGCTATTTCTGGACAGCCAAAATGTGTCTCAGTTCAGAGCTGAGATAGAAGTAAAAGTGTCCAAACCCTGAAGGGGAGACCTACTACTTTATACACCATGTGTTGCTGTTACTGTTATAGTAGCCATCATCTGCTACAGCATTTTTGCTGTTCCTGACATTCCTTCCTCCACAGGAAAGGAAATCTTGCAAGAGCTGACAGARCATCAGACAATTAGGGATATTTTTAAGTGGTCTCTGAAGTCTCTGTCTCCAAGGCTCTTCCACTACATTAAAATTACCTGCATCCATATCAGTATATCACTGCCCCAACCATAGTTCCACCTGGCAACAAGAAGTAGTATTTAGGAGGGGGTGAAGTGCACATTGATGCTATCATCCTTCAGTGTCCTAGTCTTTCTGGCGTGCTGGCAGGAGGCAGTCAGAAAGCCCTTTTCCTCTTTCTTGATGAYCAGCTGCTTGGGTTGGTGAGCTGTCGATGACGACAACATTGGGGTCAATGTCAAGGCAGCCAGACACTCAATCTTCACATTGTCCCAGCATCCTTGTGGGGCACACAGATGTCACTTGTTTGCTCATGGTAAATCAGACAATAGGTAAGGTCAGAGTCCTGCAGCTCAAATACCGTTTAGACCTGTCTCATTGTGAATGATTGTAAAAAGGAGTTTGAAAGAAAGTATTTTGCTGGACTAATTTTTTTTTAACTCTCTCTGGCTGTCAAAAGAAGTGATCTCCAAAGACTTAAAATGGATAAGAATTCTGTCTCCTTGCACTGTTTTATTYCTCTCTAGTTCACCTCTCCAGCAAAGACAGAAAAAGCAGCAGCTAATTTTTTGCATGGATAATTCACCCGACATCTAGCACTCCCAGCTCAACAGTTTGATTCAGCAGCATCATCCAGCAGTGGTTATCTGACTTATTCCCAAAGCATTAAGGACTGCACCTGGAGAGAAACAAACCGGAGAGATTTACTGGCTGCCTACAAGCCCTGCATGAAGTAGAGTGGTGACTAAAGGGGTTGCACAAGTCATTAAAAAAAATTAATTTGCTATATTTTACAAGCAGCTTGCAAGGGAATTTTGGAACTCTAAAATTTTCCAAAGCCTATAGATTAAACGGCCTCAAGGGTGTTTTAAAGAGGTTCTTGCTATTAACCAATTGCCCTTTTTTTCCACAGATGTTATGGTTGCGATTTAAGCGGCACTTCATGCTGGTCTGACTTTCTTCTCACCAGATCCAGTGGACTTCAGTGAGGACAGCAGCTAAGAGCTTAAGCTAATAATGAGGCTTTGTTGAAGCACACAGAACAGCTCTTACCCCAGCATGAAGAAGGTATCTTCCAGCAAGCCTACTACYTTCTAGGTGATACTCCATAAGGTGGCCTAGAGGACCCTTTGGATGGTTTCAGTTTTATAAGAATAATAAACCAGATTTACCCCTGATGATACACAATGCCACCACTCAGGGTCTCGGTTTACTGATCCTGGTTTGCTTCCTCTGCAACACGACATGTGGGAGATGCAATTTCTACTTTTTCTTGGCCCCAACAAAGCAGCAAACCACAAGAATCCCATGCAGATCACAAAAAGGGCTTGATCTCAGTTCAAGCACCAATCCACATTTGGGATTATGAGAAGCAGAAACCTTGCTTGAGGAATATAACAGAGTTACACCTCAAAAAGCAGCAAGCTTCAGGAGGCAGTGAGGCACGTGAGCAGGCAATGACTAGGTTGAACTACGGGGCCAGAAACATCAGCCTAAAGCTTCAGTCAAAAACAGGGGACAGATACAGTACTTTGTAGCCTTACACAGGAAAGGAAAGATAACACTTCAGGAAAGATAAAAGGGATATAAAACCAATGAGAAAATTAAGCCAAAGAGACAGTACGAGAGAGGGGTCAAAACCACAACCAAAGAAGTGAACACACAGTTATAGCCATCCCACCTGGTGGAAAGAGCTGTTGTAATTTAATCCCCAGCCTGTTGCAAAAAGAGGAAATAAATACATGTCTAGAGCGGCTGCCTACGAGGCAGCACCTTTCAACACCTGATCTCATGTTAATAACACACCACTTTATGTGATGCATTGTTCTCTTTATCTACAACAGCCCACTCATTCTGTCTTACCTATTTGCCTCTCAGTTTTTGGACAGTTGCAAATGGCATATTGAACGACACTGAAAGCTGTTTTTGACACTGAACTCTTTGCCTCATTACTAAAGGCTTTTCTGTGTTGAAGTCATTCTCTATTTTCTCAGTGATGGACATTTGGCTTAGTGCCATGGTCCCTCTTTCAGCTCCTTTCCTGCTCCAGTGATTTACAAGATTAAACAGGGGTTCATTATTCCTTTGATGTCCTTGTATGCCAGATAGGTTTGCACCAGCTGAACTTACCAGGACTATTTGTATTAGGTTCTGATTTTAATTAGTTCCTCTATTTGAAGTCCTTTTTTGAGTTCCTCGAGTGCTAAGGTGCTCTGTGTTCCTCTGGAAAGTCATAAAATGGCATAACTGCAAACTCACCACTTGGGACAGCAGTGGGGAAGGGAGGACTCTACTCAACAAAACTTTGAATAAAAGTTTTGTTCGCAGCACAGTGGATCCAAGAGAAGTCTATGCATATAGCTGAGAAAAAATGACAGCAGGTAAGTGTTTATGAGAGCAGAGTGACAGGACTGATGAGTTCAGCATAAACAGCAACAATTCCTACTGCTTGCTTGTATAAGAGGCTAGTATTATTTTCAGGGTAAGAAAATGTATTTGAGAAAAACACCTTATGAAGACATAGCCTGCTAGGGTATCCTTGTAAAGCCACTATCTGGGCTATAGGAAAACCCCACCAACATGTTGTTCATGAAAATAAAATATTCCCATTAATTTTAGGTGCTATGAGCAAGGCCTAATATGAAAGCAGGTAGGGACTGCTCTCTAAGAGACTGTGGTGGTTGCTTTATGCCACGTGAGCGGTACAAAATAGACCAGACCTACAGGTAAACCAAAAGCTGGCCACAGCTGTCATCAGAGACCATTCACATCAGACAGACTGTTTTAACTCCAAGTGTTCGGAGGAGTTTATTGAAATCATATATGCGCCTTTTTCCTATCACATGTGCACAATGGCCAAAAAGCTTGCACCGATGAAGAATCTATGGGATGGTTTCTCCAGGCCCCTCTTTTGCAGCAATCTCTTTCTGTAGTAGAATTAGTCTAAAATATTTGGACTACGAAATATCTGTAAGTACCTCATGGTTAGCCAATCTATTAGTCTTTTTATAGCCAAAGGGCTGGTTGCTTCTTGGGCTATGAATAGTCAAAATTGGAATTTATTTCCTTTTCATCAACGTCAAATGCACTGGAAAAAGAAAAAATCCTGGCTTGTTTAACTTCTGCAAGAAAGCAAATACTACAAGTTTTTAAAAAAACAAACCTTTAAGGATACATTTATTTTTATTTTTTTAATATGCAGGTAGATCTGAATACTTCATGTGCACATTCCTGTGCATGGTTAACCCTTATTAAGTCTTTTATGTGAATGCAGAAGGCAGAATTTGCCACTGCTGGCATTCAGACCAGAGAAAGGCTTTCACAGGGACTGCTCAGCTGTTACCAGTTTTCTTCCTGCAATAGCAGGTTTTAAAGTAATTTCAGCATTCGTCCTCCATGTTTCCTGATGTCTTTGAGCAGCTCAGCTAGGTTACCTGCTCCAGCACAGGTCTGATGCCTAGCATCGGTCAGGTCATTCACAGTGCCAGAAGTCCAGTGAGATCCACGATGTTGGGTAATAGCTACATCTCTGACCATATTAGGAAAAAGATTAATTTAAAACATGGGGTTTTTTATTCGAAGAACTCAACCCAGCCCTGTTGGTGATAGTGTGGTTATGCATAGTCTGCAGGATGCTTAAGTGTTTCCAGGCTCCTAATCCAGGTGTACAATTTGGTGGTACCCTACCCCTTGTGGAGGTGACTGTACACTTTCACTTCCTTATTCTTCAGTTTCTATAGAAGGGAAATTCCTTGGTTCATAAGCCCAAAAGAAACCACCACAKGTCCCCACGCTGGATAACTGGGGGATCTGGACACCCAGCATGCCACAGTGYCCATCTAATGCACAGGTTAGAGTTAGCCCATAGGACTGCGGTGGCTATACTTAGAAGTCACAGATGACTTATTGGTAATTATTTGCYTGCTTGACCTAGTTTTCTTGGAGTTACTGGGTATTAAAATGTCCTTGAACAGGGGTAAATCATTTGGAACCTCTGAAAAACTTCAAAGATCTTTTAAGTGCAATGATCTAGGCTATAATGTTAAGATTAGCTATTGCACAGTACATAGACTCCTACAAAGCAAAGCTAAAAGGGATTCGCTAAGGTCACCTGCACTGAAGGTATCCCACCTACCAGCCCAGAGGACAAACCCACCACACAGCCCAAGTCCATCCATTTTCTCCAGCTCACAGGAGGCTGAAATGACTCTTGGGACTATAGGCACAGGTCAGCTGCTACTTTCCCTATATACTTCTCATGGATATACAAAAGCTATAGCCAGATGTATGTGTCTCAGGAACCAGGTTTCAAATTCAGCTCTCCAGATCCTTAAAGAATGGAGAACATTAGCACTCAAGGCAGTCCTAATCACTCTTTATGAAATTTTATATGGGGGACTTCCTAGGGCAAGTGTGGGGGGAGGAGGAAATAAGAAGCCCTTAGCCCTTTCCCCATTATCTTTGCCTAGTGAGGGGTCACTGAAAAATGTGACAGCAAAGCGGCTATGCCATGGCATAGCAAAGCTTCATCCTTCTGCCCCATCTCCCATCCACATCATAGGTGTATCCAGTCCTGCCTGTACAGGTATAACACTGAGAATGGAGAGGAGAGTGGCTGGTGTCCGCATGAATAGCCAGCTTCACCTTCACTGCGTATGTGCAGTCTTTGCTGGTGACCACCGTGTCTGTGCAGCTACTGTCTGAAGACAGTGATCCGTTACAAATCTCTGCAGCTATTCATGGATTTTCCACTTGCCTCTSAGGGGCTTCCCAAGGAGACTATGAGAGGGACAATTCAGACTGCCAAGTGTAAAGGGAGGGCAAAATGCCCATCAGGCACCACAAAAACGTTTTTGTCCCCTGGAAGACATCGGTCTAATGTGCTCGTTCTGCAGGTTCAACAGCCTGGACACTCCAATTTCCTCCTGCTACCACGTGTTTTAGTGGGCAAATATAAATAGTCCCAGGGATATTATAATTAGCTGGTGAGTCACTGGCATCTCTGGAATGCAAACCCTGTGCTGCAAACCGCAGGACACTGGAGACATGCCGACAGTTAAATCCAGCCACTGCAGTCTATAATTGTAGGGTACTAGTTTTACAACCAGTGCCTCTATCGTAAAATGCCCAAACATCCTTTATAGAGCTACAGAAGAACACAGAGGTCGTAAATGTGCTGGCATTTTGCTCATTTGTGCATGGAGGTTTCCGAGATGGGGAAGAGAGTTAGAGGCTGAGGTCAATCTGTGGTACAACCCATAATGCAATTTCTGCTGTTCTTCATACACACAGCCTTTTTGACTACTTAGGAGTTAGAGTCAGGACTTTTATGTTCCCTCCTTGCCCCATTAACACCATATAGTGTGGATTGTATGGGGTGTATAATGTGATGTAGTGGTTGGAAGTGTCCCTCCTCAGGGTTAATTTCTCTTAGCACTTATGGAAATCATTGCATGTCTTCCTTTACTTCTGTGGAAGATTCCCTCTGAAGACAGCAGTCAGTATCTGTTGAGGAGTATTGTCTCCTCTGGTGGATAATGCTGAGGACTAGAGCTCAGCCCATTTTTAATTCTAGGGATCATGCGGATTTCTGCAACCAAATCCTATGTCCTTCAGGTCTAGTTTAAAATACAAATAATTCAAACGTGAAGTTTTAAAACCTCCAGAAGAATTCATTTTCAATAACTTTCATGTGTTGTTTTGATGCAATATAATCATTCATAAAAATACACAAGGGGCACATCTTCAGGGTGCAAAATGTTATCATTGTGTTTTACCGCCTGGTCATGATTAATAGTAGGCCATGATCCTTTGTTAAATGCTGATGAAACCAAAATGACAATTCAGCAATATATCAGATATTAAGTATTACAACTGGGTTTTTATTTTGAATACTTCAGGGCAGATGAGTTAAACCCTCTTTTGTCTTCATTTCTCTACTTGATTAAAAAAAAAACATGGTACCTACAAGGATGCTGTAAGAACTTTGTTTAAAGTATCATTAGGCATTGCTTTAAAATATCTTACTTTCTGGAAGAGAAACAGTGTTTATCCTGGTATTCTAACCAGATTTCTCGCTTTCTTTCAAAATTCCCTGTGTGATTTCTAATGCATGCAGCAACTTTTATATTCTGAATTTACGTGTTATGAACCGTTAAGCAGATGCCGCTTCACTTTACTGCCAAAATTTGTATCAGTAGTAGAGTAAAGCTGCCTATATATTCTTACCTCATGCWATCCTATTTAACTGTGGCAGCCCTTACTGAATGCTACAGCTAGTGATTTTTTATTTAAATGCTATGATACTAGMGGGACGTAGAGTACAATCCTCTGCTATGAGAGGACTCATGGCTGTCCGTCACTGCTTATTTTCCTGCATTACTACTATTTCACTACTTGTTCCAGTACTTCATATCTCTGACAGTTTGAAACCTTCTTCTAATGTCTCGAGTGTCTCTCTTAAACAGTTGATACCTATTTCTTATTATACTCTTTGTCCTTTAGCTTGAGTGATTCCCCTATGTCCCTTCTGCTATTGCTCTGATCTATTTGCAGAAAGCAACAGTATCTCCCTTTTCCACCTGCACACTGCAAGATTACCCAAACCCATTTTTTAATCTCCTGTTTGAAAATAGTCTCTCTGGCTCCTGAACACATCAATAGCTCCTCGAGGCTGAATCCGTCTTTCCTGAGCTAAGGAGGTCTGAGCACRCTTCTAGATAAGCAGTAACCAAAGCCCTGTCCACTCATGAATTCTTCCCTATCTCTACAAGACCTTTTTTATCTTGTCCAATAATGTCCTTTGCCTTTTTCCCCAGCTGCACAGCACTGTGACTTACAGACATCTGCTGACTAAGACACCATCAGTTTCCAGAGTATGAGTTTACAGCACAAAGTCCTTTTATTGATCCATAAGTGCCATAACAGGCCTTTTAAACTAGTAGTCCCAAGTCAGTTGGAAAAACTCCCAGGTTTTTGAGGCCAACCAGTTCCTCCTTCAAGGATATTCCAATCCCAGTCTATATAGTGGTAACTCACAGAGAATATTAGACCTAACACTGGACCCTGAGGAGGTCCACCAATGTCTGCCTTCTGGCTTGTYATTCCCTTTCCTAGAAACTTCATCATTATCTCCCTGCAAGCCAGTTTCTGTCTCCCTTTACAACTTTTATTAATCTCTACCCTTTTTCATTTTAGCAGTGATTTTCAATACAGTACTCAAAAAATGCTTGCTGAAGTCCCGATATATGAGATTTACTTAGTTCTGTTTGTCTAAAGAAAAAAAATCACCTGTCTCTTAAAAGGAAAATATGTTTAGGCTGTTGGCTCTCTTCCAGCTCATAATGTGCTTTTTGATGCACTTATCACTTAGAATCATAGAATCATAGAATAATTAAGGTTGGAAAAGACCTCTAAGATCATCGAGTCCAACCATCAACCCAACACCACCATGCCCGGTAAACCATGTCCCAAAATGCCATGTCTACACGTTTTTTGAATGCCTCCAGTGATGGTGACTCCACCACTTCCCTGGRCAGCCTGTTCCAGGGCTTGACAACCCTTTCGGTGAAGAATTTTTTCCTAATATCTAATCTAARCCTCCCYTGGAGCAAATTGAGAACATTTCCTCTTGTCCTATCGCTAGTTACTTGGGAGAAGAGACCAACACCCACCTCTCTACAGCCTCCTTTCAGGTAGTTGTAGAGAGCGATAAGGTCTCCCCTCAGCCTCCTCTTCTCCAGGCTAAACAACTCCAGCTCCCTCAGCSGCTCCTCATAAGACTTGTTCTCCAGACCCTTCACCAGCTTCGTCGCCCTTCTCTGGACAYGCTCCAGCACCTCAATGTCCTTCTTGTAGTGGGGGGCTCAAAACTGAACACAGTATTYGAGGTGCGGCCTCACCAGTGCYGAGTACAGGGGCATGATCACCTCCCTACTCCTGCTGGCCACACTATTYCTGACACAGGCCAGGATGCTGTTGGCCTTCTTGGSCACCTGGGCACACTGCCGGCTCATGTTCAGCCGGCTGTTGACCAGCACCCCCAKGTCCTTTTCYRCCAGGCAGCTTTCCAGCCACTCTTCCCCAAGCCTGTAGCATTGCCTGGGGTTGTTGTGACCCAAGTGCAGGACCCGGCACTTGATTATGCATGGAGCCATCYTCTTCACCCATACTCTCAGCCTCTGACTTAACAAAATCCCATGCAACTTCCACCTCCCAGTCACACCACTGGTTTCCTTCACCTCCCAAAGTTTGTCCTTTTACAGTTCATTTTATGATTTAGCTTCTRTTTTTACTTCTACTAATCCAGAACTCAATTCACATTCACTTAACTGCAGACACAGACTTAAAGGCAGCAGGTCCTGCTATAACTTGTATGCAGGTAGGGTATACAAGAAAGGGCTGRCATTGGTGATGTTCTATGTGAAAGAATTGCCTGTGCCATCTGCTTGTGCATTTCACCCAGTAAAAACATAAGAAAAAAAATCCCCAGAAAGACTTTTGTCCCTCTTACCTTCAGTTCTGATGTTTTGTCCCTGTCTGAGAGAGGGAAGAAGTGTTTAATCTGAGAAGCCTCTTAATACCRTCTTCCCTGTCCCCAAAATGAAATTTACTGCAACTTTCACTCTATGGGGCTGCACTTCACATTCATCTAGAAACAAGCTTGTGCAAGATGTAGCTATGAAGTTCAGGGTTAGGRGCCTGCTGGGCAAGGATCAGTTTTGGTTGTCATTAAGTGGAGCAGAAGATACAGGTGTTAACTTCAAATCCATGAACATATGAGGACCTGGGTAGCAGAGGAACAGCCTCTCCCCAGTGCTGTCACTGGTGAATCTGCAGAAATTCCAGAGCTGAAACTCTGACAAGTGTGAGGCAGCAGAAGGCAGGCTGCTTCTGAAAACTGAAGTGCAGTCCTCTTTGGGGCAGAATAGAAAATCCTTTCAGCCTTTCAGCAACAACTAACAGCACAACACATCCTTTTGGAAGAGAAAACACAGCATACTAAGCCAACAGAAATTTTCCAGTTACTTTAGCTAGGAGAAGGCAATGATTTTGTGTTGGATTTAGACGCAGGAGCCCACCATCTTCAGGAAATGCTATAGAGTATGTAAGGAGTACATAAGGAGTGGAACGGCATTTTGGTCCTATGCTGATCCATCTCCAGCAGCACAATGACCGTTAGCAGACCCAGAATATCCATTCAACTTTTTCCAGAGAGGAGTCAAACAATTTCGTAATCACCAGGAACAGGAAGAGAAAGAAATCATTGTTGTCACACCACCTAAGAGCAATCAGGGGCCTTCTACAAATCCTCTTGTATTGATGAAGAGGGGCCAGGCTCGTCACTTCAATCAAATAATATAACAATCTTGTTATTAAGTCACTGCATGGCATGGTGAATGTTTACACTTTACAGTGAACAGAGGTTCCCTGGGTCAAATAAATGTCAGCCCTATGCTATCAATCTAACCAGGGGAACAGACGTTGCAATAAAGGAAATTCTGATTAGGTATTAGGGGGAAAAAAAAAAAAATCAGTGTGATATAGTGACCAAACTGGAACAGGTGCCCAGAGGACCTGTGGAATGCCCATCTTTGGGGATACTTACAACTCAACTTTATGAGTCCCTGAACAACCTGTTCTAACTTCAAAGCGGACCTAACTTTGAAGTAGGCCCTGCTTTGAGTAGRAGGCTGGACCAGATGATTTCCATAAGTCYCTTCCAATCTGAAATAGTCTACAGATCTAAGACTGCAAAGTCATCTTTTAAATTAAAATGCTGAATATTGATTTGCAGTCTAGAAGGGAAGTGGGATTTGAAGATAAAAGGAAAAATAAGTCAAAAAATTTACAGAAGAGCWTAAGTATWTACATATATARATATATATACATGTATGTATCYACACCTCAGTCTACTCAAAACTTTTGCAGCAGATCTGAAAGGGGATGCTTGTCCTTTATACTGCTCAACAGAACAGATATATTTTTGAAGTCGTATAAAAACATACAGTCTATTAAATAACGCATGAATTAAAATACCACTCAGATAAACACAGATTAGTCATAGACAGCCATTTGCAACATCTTCTGGAAATGATCACACGGAAGATGATCATCTGGGGAGGGACACAATCCTCCTACTCATTTTGAGCAGCACCTTCCACTGCGAATAGGTTCATTCAGAATCAGTAGGGCTATTTGCTGAATACAGCCCAGTGACAGGAGGACTGTCAGAACAGGTTGATGCAAGACCTAGCAGTAGACAGCAATTGATAATGGGTGTTTGGGGATTATGAGTTTGGGTCTAATGACCAGAAAAGTTGTTACCACCCAGCATTATCACAGGCTTAGATGTAATCAGACTGCAGCCAAAATCAGCTGCCTACAGACAGCACCGTTGGAAMTGGTATTTTGTGCAGGCAGTGAAAATCCTCCAGTGAAAAAACTCTGAGTGAGGAGCAGAGCTGTCAAACTTTGACCATTTCTACTCATAATTAAGTTGCAGAAGAGCCTCCGGCCTCCCACTGCAGTGACTTATGTTCTTGGGTCAGTCACAGATATTCCCAGTACATCCTTGACGGGCAGATTTTCTCTGCCAACAGCTCAAAGTCTTGGGGAGCTAGAAAAGAGGTGCAGCCCGTGCATATATCTGACAGATTAAGTCCTTCAGCTGGCTGGAAAGATATATCAGAACTCACAGAAAAGCAGAGATATCACCAGACTGGCTTTTCTCTTGATTTTTCACCAGCGTTTCAGAAAAGATGATTCTTCTTGGGACTTTTTATCTTTTCTTTTTTTTTTTTTTTCTTCTATACACATATGTAAGCATTTCTTCAGTGGTAATTACCATTGTGCTTGGATGTTCCACAACAATCACAGATCAAATAAAAGGACATTAAAACTCATCAAACATGGAGTGGTAAAAAAAAAGTAATCTCTAAGACTAGATAGACATTCCTCTATCTACTACACCAAGCTCCACTGGCTTTTTAATTTGCTATCATATCAAAAGAAAGCTCATGATTAATTTGCTGTCGACTGTCAACAGACAACTCTTTTCCAGCCCTGCAGTTTCTAATGTACTTCACCACCACTGAATGTGTTGGATTAAGAAAAAGCCAACTAGGAAAGGTGTAATGAATCTGAACATCACACTAGAAATTTAAAGTTATACTATTTCAATTCCGAGATGTACAGCAGAAAAGTGTGTCTCTTTACCTGGAATCTCATCAGTCCCTCCATTGGTGTGTTTGAATCGATCTCCTTCCACATGGACATTTGGACACAGAACATCTGGAAAGCAAAAGAACAGGTATAAAATTATCACACATCATTTCAGATGCTATAATACTAACAAAAGCTGATCTCTTGGGTTTTGTCCAACACTTGCACATGGTCCCACGGCAATAATTCTGGTTAACTCTCTCTGCATGCCCTAAATATCCTTCCCCTATCCTTTCCCCTAACCACATGCTGGGCAAGACACCCAATACACTGTGTCCGGTATTGAGCCACTTTTTGCTGACTGGCCAGCAAAGAAGCCAAACAGAATAGATAATCTGAGCCTTTCCCTCAGCTAGGACTTCACTCTGGGTTTTTGTCTTTCACTAGTCTGTAAATCTACATGAAAGTCACAAAAACTTAAGAAAATTGAAAATATTATTCCACTCACAGATTTGTTGGAAGGGAATTTCCAAAGGCCCAGCTGACATCGGGGTGCTGCCCAAATTTTTCAGAAAGGACAGCTCCTACTCAGAAAATCCTCAAACCTAAAGTGCTAAGACAGGAAAGGGAATCCAGAGCATAGAACGATGAAGTGACTTTAGTCACACCAAGGTCCCATCACAGGCCAGTGTCAGTGACAAAAAGTGAAGCCCACTCTCCTAAATCTTACTGTATTACTTGTGATTCCCCTGTTTACACTCCTCCAGGACCATGACTATGTATGTGTCTGCTCCTTGAGTTTGTTCAAGCAGAAAGCAGCATTAAATATGACTAAAACTTTGAAGAATATTCACCCCTACACAAAGCTTTCAAAAAAGTCATGAAAATACAAAGCCTTTGTCAGCCATTTCTCATGCTCCCTATTAGTGTCAACACAACCTCAGGTAAATGCTTTTCTGCAGAGAACTGTCTACCTATCCACCTCTTTCCTGCCGTATCTTTRAAGTAACATTTATTTATGCTTTGTTTTCCCAGATTGATAGGTATTTGCATGCTTGTAAACAATGGGGACAGGTAGCTTAAGGAATCCTTTTAATGAGAATATAAAAATTAACCCCTGACCTTTCACTGCTTGCACAGTCCCACATTTGTGTCCTTTCTTTGATTTAAAGAACCAGGTGAGGACAGCCAAGTCCCATTCCTTCATTTGCCCAGTTGTACACATGCTAATACGCACATCCTCTGCAGTTGCAATACTTATCTTGATGCATATGGTATTCAGCATCATCTCCACCTGCTGTTTATTACATTATTCCTTCAGTATCATTAATTGTTGTGTTTGTAAAGGAGCAGCAAGGGCCAACTGCTCCCTAAGGGATGGGGAGCCAGGAGCTGAGGGTGACYCAAGCCTAGGCAATGCCCTCACCAATGGGGCACAGTCTCACAGGGCTCTCTGAAGAGTTTCTACAGCAGGCAGACCTTGAATTGTGTGTGAAGCTACATCCAAAATCATGAGACAAAAAATGACTTTTCTGAGGACATTGCCTGCAGGCCCTATATCTCTCCTCCTGCTTCCTGACTCTCAGTAAAAAATCCAATATTCCACTATGTTTGGTTAAACCTAGCAATGAAATGAGATATTTTTCCTGCTTTATTGCGCTAATGAATTTACGGTCCAGATTATCAGCTGCAGATGAGGCACTCTCAGCTCAGTCGAAAGAAAGGGGACTGTAAAAGCCATTGCCAGAAGCCCCAACAGCCAACACAGCAATCAAAAGCAGTTGAACACATTCAGCCACCCCTTTGCTGCAGCAGTGAGGGAGGCCAGAGAGTGGGTAAGTGTACATGCAAGTGTGTGCTACCCAGGGCATTTCATATTTTCTTTGGACCATCTTTAGGGTTGCTGCTTCTATAGATAAAATTCAGACTAGTTGCTTTTTTTTCCACCACAACAGGAACCAATACTGATTGATGCACATGGTCCCTTCATGTAAATTTTAGCCAGAGGTCTCTTGCTCTCCCTGATACTTTTTGGTTTGAAAGCAGGATACTTCACTCAAACCTGCTTATGTCTTAACATTAGACAGGTGAAACCATGTGGTAGGTTCCTCTCCATCAGAGGTCTGCACAACTTCCCAAAACAATAGGGAACCTCTCCTCTTCTAGGAGAACTTTAAAAGTTGAAAAACTTTTAAACCATTAAGACTTGCAAAAGCCAAAGTTAGGTCACCTCTATTCCCATTCAAAACTAAGCTGTACTGACAAAAGATTGGCTTAGAAGTGTCAGAAGCCCTGTGCAGATGTTATACTGATGCTTTGAATTTATTTTTTTTTTGCTAACAACAAATGATCTTTTGGTTACAGGCACTGAGTCAGTGCAGTAAACAGCACTTCTGAGCCCCAGTCTAGGAACTGGAAGATGTATGGCTATGCAGCCAAATAAGCAACATAAGAAATCAAACCAAGCAAAATTCCCCCAAATAAAAAGTAAACAAATGGAAGGCATGAATAATATCACGAAAATGTCATTCACCTCTGCTGCCCAGGAATCCCGGGAGATACACAGGGAAGACTAAAACATCTCAGACACAGCAGTATACATCTTCATGCAACAGGGAGGTAATGTCTGAATTATAGATATATAAATTATCACTCCAATCTTTAATGACATCGCACACTCTCCACCAGGTCCAATTAGAAAGAACCATGGCTTCCTACAGGGAAGTATGAGCTAGCAAAGTCTTCCTAGTTTTAGCTTTTATTTTGGAACCAGGACTATACAGCAAACTTACACGCTTGGCCTTGGTGCAGAACTGTCTTGCCACAAAAAATAGAAATGCCAATGTTAATAAAATAATTCTCTTCTTCCAGCTCTGCCCTTTAAATCTCYTATTACCTCTTAAAGAACTGTGGCCTCACTTTGGCCTTCATTTTAAAAATGTCCTGTGCTCCTTTTGGCTTCTCCCTTCCTGTCTGCATCTAAAGCACAAGCATAAAGAGTCCACAAGTGAAAGAAAACAATTGCAATGCTCACTTTCCTGCTACAGAATAATTCACAGAGGCACCAAAGGGGTTAGTGCTTTACCATGTAAGTTAACAGCATGGCTACTTGTGTCCACAGGAGCAGCGTGCCAGACCGACAGCACATCAATCGGTCCCAACCAGCAATCAGGTCTCATTGCTGCACCCAGGGGTGCACTGATAGGAAAGGCAAGACAAAAACTCTTCCTCTCCTGTGGAGCCTTTCTACGAGATCCCTGATATAGGTGAACATTTTAACATCAGAGTGTTTAGCCTATTCTTTCTGCTGCTGCCAGGCCAAACTTTGAGCAAACACTGGCGGTGTTTGGATTTGCAGCAATGAGCATCCACTGCAAATGGCAGAAAGAGTAATAAAATCTGCACTGCAGTTACATCTCTATTAATTTGTAAACATTTACAGATTTGCAAAGAAGATAGAACTGGCTGACCTGAGCTTTTAGCCATTGGTCTTTGCTACGTCCTCTCTGGCCATGTCATTCAAATCTATACGAGCTTGCAGTTGCTTTTAAATACAAATTCTTTAAAATTACTTCCTTATCCTCAACTTTATGTAATATTCTGTCAATCCTTTGCTTTATCCACAAATTTTATCAGCAAAGATTTTCCACTTATGTCCATGCAGTTCATGGAAATTTTTAATAGCACCAGAACTGCTATATATGCCTTTTACAGTTGCACTAGAAATGATGACTTTCTGCTGACACCTGATACATGAGATCAGTCAGCTCTTAATCCATTGTAGAGTGTTACTTTTTAATGCAAATGTCATTCAATAGGCAATAGCAATGCCTAAGAACAAATGTATTATATCTAGGTAGTTACCATATCAACCAAGCTGTAACTCTCCATAGAAAGAAATTAGTTTTGTTAGAGATGACCTCTTTCTCATAAAATTATAATCCTTGAATAGGAATACCTAATAATTCCCATTCTGTAATACTTTATTCACTGGCTTTGACGTCAATTATTATTTTTTTGTGAGTGAGATCAGGCAAACTGGTCTATAGCTATACATATGAATCATTTTTCATTTTTTAATAGTGATACATTATCATCATTTCAAAGTCCCATAATTAGTGTTGTACTAGGAAGCTATATTTTTTCCCAGGTATTTTTCTTCTCTTTTCCTATTGTTATGCTCTAGTAGTCCAAACTTGCAGAAGGTGACTGTGTTTTGTTAGGATGGCTGGTGCATTTCTCCTAGACTCACTTGCTTCTTACAACCAGAAGGTCCATCCAGGGCTGTCACCTGAAATCTCATTTTCTTCCTCTAGAGACAGACTCCTCAGCAGACGACTTGCTCAGTGCAGGATAACCATTTCATTCTTGTAGCCTCCTTTTTCACTCCTTTTTCACAGATCTCCAAATTGTTTAGAACTGTTTGTGGATCCCACATCAGTGAGAAAACAGAGAATCCAGTTCAGCCTCACACAAGCCTTGGTGCTGACTCAAGGACAACAGTTTTCTACCTGCCCTGCTCCTAGGTTGATCTTTACCGATAACCACAGGCACACAGAACTGACAGGAGATGAGTGTGTCACATCCAGTACTCTGTTTTTCCACCCTGATCCCTGTCTTCCCTCACTCCAACCTACAAGGTCCTCTGCAACAGAGGGACATTTGATAAGAYGTCTGCTGCAGGAGCTGCTTAAGTACAAATGAGTAACAACAGAAAATACCATGAAATAATATTGTAGTCATAGTGACCATTGAATCTCCAAGAGAAATGGACACTGTATATCTTTCAAAGAGGCATTCAATTATTTCCAAGCACTGGGGACATTTGCTTATGGAAAACATATCCTGAATGCTTTGAAAAGATGCTCACACATCTCGTAGTGACTGTGCGCCTGGTAAAGTATTATTGGTTTTGATGAAAGAAGATGATAGTTAGGACTGGCATTTAAAAAGCTTAGCTTTCACATAGAAAGACTGTTCTCCCTAGATTTCCTCTACAGTCAAAAAAGAGAAGTAACCTCTGGTTATTTAGAGAAGTGGTGATTTAGAGAAGAAACATAGGCAGAAACACTTAAAATTACCCCAGAGGGCTTTGTATTCTCCAGCAAGAATACACTCTCAGGAGATGCCCTTAGTCACAGTCAGACAGTGATCCTTGCAATGCTTCATTTCAGAGGGAACACACCAAGAATTGATGTGATACGTCAGGCACTGAGAAACTCTTACCTAATCTGAGCTATCTCAGCATCCTCTACAGATCTCCTGAACACCAGTTTTAGGATGGGATGCATCACTCACTCTCTGCAGTGAATTTGACAGAACTTGAGTACCTCGTTTGCAATAGATGCTTTACTTTAAAGCAGGTAAAGTTAAGTGAGGCAATTCCCATCATAAATACTCTTAAGAACCTGAAGGATATGGGACTCTCTGTCCTGCTTCGTACGACCATGAAATCCTCCTCTGAATCCTGCTCAGCACTGAACAAGCTGACTTCGTTTGTATGAGCTTCTTGTTCAAGGAAGCAAAATGTAGTTTTCTGAAAGTGATCTCACTGCAGATATAACACACTTTTCTGTACGCAAATCATACTGAGATCTGTTTGATAATAATGAGTGATTTAAGCCTCTCTTTTACATATCGTCCTTTAGAATATACCCTATGAAAAAATCCCAAAGCTGTCAAATATTTTAAAATTAAGAGACATTACGTCTTACAGAGTACATGCACTGTAAGAGTCATGTCAGAAAAGCATGTCAGCTCAGGAACTTTCACTAGCATTAAATTAACATTAATAACACATTGATGTGAAACTGTAATAGTAGGGCTGAGAGTTTGGAAAAGAACAATGTGAATGATCTAATAGTTTAAGTCTCTTTGCCTCCATGCCATTTCAAACAAAAGTCAAGTAAAAGGGATAGAAAAAAGGGAAAAGCAAAAGAGAAAGAGAAAAGAGCAGAGAGAAAGAGGTAGGGGGACAGGGACGGAAGGAAAGAAGGAAGGAAGGAAGGAAGGAAGGAAGGAAGGAAGGAAGGAAGGAAGGAAGGAAGGAAGGA
>JASVER010000106.1:577494-642071 GCA_030449065.1 Oceanodroma leucorhoa
AAGGAAGGAAGGAAGGAAGGAAGGAAGGAAGGAAGGAAGGAAGGAAGGAAGGAAGGAAGGAAGGAAGGAAGGAAGGAAGGAAGGAAGGAAAAATTAGAAAAAGAAGATAAGAGAGAGAGGAAGAGGAAAAGAAAAAGAGGAAAAGGAAAGGGAAAGGCAAAGGGGAAAAGGCTAGTCTGACACACAAAGATTCATTTTTGGGGCCTATAAACATACAAACAGAGAAATGATTTTGCACTGCAGTGGGCTATTAAATCTGCCAAACTCTCCCTCGAAACTCAAGCAAGACAGATCAAAACCATAAGGCACTTTTTCCTTTCTGACATTTCCTTTTTCCATCTCTGGACTGGCTTATAAGAGCAGGTCATGAGGCTCTCCCTCTGCTGAGAACCCCAGATCCAGCCTGTGCTATGTCTGCCTCGGGGCTGAGCCATAACTCAGCCAGACCCGACGGGCAGGTAACGCGTGGGGGAACTGCACAGCCTGCAGTGCTGCAGGAGCTCACATCGATGGGCCGTGGTGTTCCTGCATCACCCCACAAGTTTATGAATCTCCATTTCTATTTGTACCATAGGAAGAGCATAATTATTGGAAGAACTGCTTTCTCCATAAGGCCAATCTGAGTAGCTGTTTCCTAAAATACCCTTTTGAAGGCAACTCTCTCACTTAGAAAGTTTGGTTAAAGTCACAGCATCGTGTCTGTTAGAGTGATCCTGATCCCTGGCCAGGAATGGTGTCATCTTGCTGCCCCTTAGGGCTTTCTATTGAGAAACCTTCCCTGTAAAGTGCTAAACACAAACCCCAGTTGCCAATGCTCCATCCTTTTGTCCTTAGGACTCTGCTTAAACAGTTTCCTCATTTTCATTTTTGTTCTTTCAAGAATAAGTAAGCCCTCAGCTGCCAAGGGCTCCTCCAGGGACTTGTGTATAATGAATGCTGAACACGTGTAGCTGTCAAGTTACACAAGAATATAGTGGAGAGGTGAGAACAGAAACACAAGAAGGTTAAAGCAAACATTATTTATTACCATGTTTCTTTTTTTTTTTTCTCAGCAAACTGAGAATTTTAGGATTGCAGAATCTCAGCAGCACCCAGTGCGTTGCCAGAGATTCAGCTACTCTCTGCATCTCCACCATTTTTCCATTCCATTAACAGAAAGTTCTCACTTTTTGTTATAAAGCATTATATTCCCAACCTAAAAATTTGAGTTGTCTCATCCTCTGGCACCAATCTTTAGCCCACCACAAATTCTGTCCACGGATAAGAAAATAGTCTGGCAAATGCAGGCCTCAGTAAATGCTGTCTCCCAAAACTTTAAACCAGAATTCAAAATATTTGCAAGGAATAACTGTTCTTTAGCCCCCATCCAAAGATGAATTCTGGATCTTGTGTGCTTTTCAGAGCTAAATAATAATAAGAAAGAGACATTGGGGGATCTGGGTTGGGGGCGTGGGGGCACTTGCATACAGCAAGCTTCATTTTTTCTGTAGTTTATATTGTAGATTTTTTCTACATTGAAACAAGTTTTCCCATTGAAACCKACACTTAAAGGGGAAGGGACTGGTGAGAAAATTTTTCTTAAAGTTAAGAAGATTTCATGAAAGTAGTTTCTCAGAGGAGCTTTCCCAGACCCCATTAGCTCTGYTCTTCAATTACTTAGACAGTTTGCTGTGCAGCAGTTCCTCCAGCACACTTAACTCCCTGCAGTCAGTTGATGACGAAAATGATTCCTATATATAGCACTACCTTTATTTGTTCTTTTTTTTCTTTTATAAAACATTGTACATGGTCTATTAAGAAGCCTCAACATTTAAGGTTTCTTTTTTCCCTACTCTTTTCAAAATACT
The DNA here is from genome assembly GCA_030449065.1 of Oceanodroma leucorhoa. NCBI lineage: Eukaryota > Metazoa > Chordata > Aves > Procellariiformes > Oceanodroma > Oceanodroma leucorhoa. The sequence goes on from JASVER010000106.1 coordinate 579,342, forward strand.
TCTTTTAAAAGAACACCTCCACGCACTGCCCATAATCACTAAATATTTTTTGCAAATGTTCATTGTCAGATACTCTTTCCCAGCAAATGAACCGATCCCTAAAGTGCCACCCACCCTTGGAAACAAATTCATAAGGAAAAAAACTGGCATATCTTTCAACTACAGTGGTGGCACTGACAGTGTAATGATACTGCAATTGCTTCTGTACTAACATTATAATTTGTAGCAAGCTGTAGGTAAAACAGAGCATCACAGCAATTATATGATTCCACCTGGCAGTTTAATACCTTATGCAATTCTCACTTCCTTTCTGAAATCACACTATATCTTCACACTGTGAAGATTAAAGTCCATCAGTGCTAGGAAAATCACCCATTCATGGCCACTGCAGCCAAGGTGGATTCTGCCTTTTTTACTTCAAATAATGCCTACATTGATTCTGGATGAGGTTTCCATATATGCACACCAAGGCACTCTGTCACCGCAGTGATGGGCCTCATAAATCCATACAATGAAATGGACAGCACAGCTTATAGACTGAGCAAACACAGCTACGGCCCACCCTACTCCTCAGAATATCTCAAGGCTGTGGCATTGTCACATTTTTCCACTAAAACGTTGTTCTAAAAATGCACCAACACCCAGGTGAATTGCTCTCYGGACTCCCCTGGCTGCTGAGTAGGTCTCAAATGACTGCAGTAGGAGTGTAGATATCTGCATTTGCAGGGCTCCCTCCTCCTTTATTAGCGCAGCAGCCAGCAAATGTGGTTCTTCGAGTAACCACACATTTAGTGCCCTGCACTCTTCAGTAGATTTTATATTCCACACAGAGGGCAAGCAAAACTACTACTAGGTATTGTACCCCAGAGAGCGTTCATGCAACATACATTTAAGGTCCCAGGCAAGAGGACACTCTTCTTTGGCTCCTTCTACAAGAATGGAGAAGCAAGGCTCCTTCAGAGGGCAAATCAGAGCAGAAACCCAATTTAGGTGCCCTGATTTACCCCTGAAAAAGCTACTCTCTTCCTACTGGTTACACAGGGAACCTAAGGACACATGGTTCCCAAGTTAGACATCTATCAAAGGCACCACAGTTACATCCATCCAATTAAAACAAGCACGGTTGGGTGCATTCCTGGGTACTGAGGCCAAGGCATGTTCAAGCCCACGTCTATGCTAGCAAATGGTTTTAGCATCCAAAACAAGGCGGCTGCTGACCATGAACACTCCCTGGCACATTATAAGTACCCATCTGGGCCCTAGAAATGTTCTGACAGAGTGTTAGCTCGCCTGGGCCAAAATGTGCCAGACACCRGTGCAGCTGAGTGCATTACATTGCCCAGAAATGCTTCTGGCCACATTTATGGTTACTAGTTTAGACACAGCCCGTAAATATCATCGTTTGCTAAGAGCAGAGCTCTGTAATAAAGATCAAAAGGAGGCTCTTGGGCAAAAATGTTAAATTCATTTTATGGTCACAGGTCACCAATTTTTAAATGTATTCAGTTCAAACAAGAAAGTGGGGAAAGGGGCTGAGTGCACAGCCAAGAAATGTTGTATCCTATTTAAGTAGGGACAGTCGAAATGCAGGGAGTTCTGGCATTTGCAAAACACTTGAAGTCCCTTTGAAGGTGAAAAAAAAAAAGAGTGTTAAAGTCTTTTCCTACACTTTGCTTCCTGTCCTGCCTCACTCACACTGGAACTGTTCACATAAATGTGAAAAATATTGTTGTCCCCMCAATGTGGCAGGCTGTGCTATGCATTTATGCTACCTTCTCAGCCTGGATGCAAGCTTCTCTCTCTTCTCTTTTTGTCACCRTCCACTGCCTTTTTTATTTCTCATTTCTGTCTGTCCCGTGCTCTGGATTTTCATTCCAAAAGGGACCATCCTACTACAGGTACTYACACCCCAACAGCACACATGAAGTGACAACTACACAACCCCACCAACACAGGGAACGCTGAACAGCCCAACAGCCCTATCTCCAGGTTGACACCATACTCTAACCTTTAGCCTGTCTTCAGATGTCCTTTAAAATTTCCTAGAGAAGCTCCTGAATGTTGGTGAGGACTCATCTTTCCAAAAGATACCTACACTGAAGGATTCACTGATAGCCTCTCCCTCTCTAACACACCCACACAAATGCAAGAAACTCGTTGGACGGCTGACAGTGGACGTATATTGTCAAGAGCACTGATGTAATTAGCACCATTTAAGTGAGCAGCATACAGAATTAATTTGCACATGCTCCCACAGGGAATAAGTGGCACTATGGGAACTATGAATATAGCATCAGGTCTCGSCACTTCCAAGCTAATTTGCTTGTGTCTGCCCCTAAACAAATACACAGACTGTGTGCCAAGGAGCTTGTCGGCAAACAGCACAAGGTTTTGAGGAAAGCAATTAGCAGCTGCAGCGCTTTCCACCCAGACTGTGAGCTGATTGCTACTCTGGGGCATGAGTCGACCCCTTTCCCTCTGGTTTTCCCATCTTGGGAAAGAGGTGAAGCTTCACCTTGCAGAGTGTGCTTGATCCCAGTGAACTGCAAGGTTTCTCCTGAGTGGCTGATCATTGCCTTAGCAGATAAATTGCCATGAAAATGGCTTCTTGTTGATGACCTATAAAATATTCAACAGGATGACAATATGGAGTTGAGTTGGAACACAACATCCAGGAAACAGCAGTCACAGCGACAAGCCCTTCCCCAGTGGCTGCTCTATGGGCACAAATGGACCGTGTCACTCCTGACCCAGCTACTAGGCTCCTCAAGGCAATTTTAGCTGAGTTCTCTGCTTGTATTTCATAGGCTGGAGAGAGCAGGGTGCTGCAAGGCTGAGAAAGTTTCCTGCTTGGCCCTGTGTCCCAGATGAAGAATTAAAAGTACTGCTCACCTGGCTGTGGGCAGAGAAAGCTATACCACCTACCAAAGTGAGGATCACAAAAGTGCAGAAAGAAGACATCAGCACATAGTACCTCTCTAGGGATGTAGATGAGGATGAATAGTCTGTGGATGGCAACGGAAAGCACTCCAGGGAGACCATCTAATCTGCTGACCATCTCATGGCTGCAGAACTGCTAAGCGTCCAAAAATGTCTTTGTTTTCTCTCCCCTTCTCACTCATGAAGTTTTATAAAACAAGGCTTTCATTTTCCTGGATTTTGCACCATTGGCTACGGGTCAATTCCAATATCTCTCAATGTAATGAACAAATGAGACTCCTATGGTCTGTAAGAAGAGCTGAGCTGAAACATCTGTACTTTAAAAACTTCTAAGGATCAATAATACATGTGCAAGTGTTGATTGTAGAAATAGGAGGAGAAGCATCTCCACTAGCAGAAGCAGATCTCTTTTATCTTTTTTCCTGTGCTATTAAACAAGTAATATGGAAGCAAAATTTTGCCAGCAGCAAATTTCACAACAGGGAGATGGTAGCAACAGTAGCAAAAAAATGCTAAATCTCTTGTATCAATGGCYGGTTTTAGGGTCGACTCAAATGTTGTAAAATGCTATTGACACAACAGAGAAGGTGTTTTTGTTTTATTTGGTTTTTAAAGTAGCAATTCTGTGTTAGTCCTGTAATTGAAACAACTGAGATTAAAAATAAACTCAGTGCGAAGCTTCGGTAGGTTGGCTCTCACTGAATAGGAACATAATAGTATTTCTGCTATAAAACCTCATCAATCTCACTTGCATTCAGCATTCATGAAAGGCACATTCCCCAGATGAGCCCAATGGAGCGATACGTCTACAGATCTGCTGAAGCCAGATCCCACTGCCGGCTGGAGGAACAAGCCAGTCTGTCCATCATCCTCCCATGTGCCACAACACAGAGACAAGGGTATAGAATCTCCTAATCTGAGTGCTGTCAAAATGGTGAGATGCCAAGTTAGGGTTTATAACTGATTTTCAAAAAACAAATCCTGAAAAGACTGAAAATTTTATTTGTTAAATTGCTATAAAAACTTCTCCAGAATAATAACAAGAAATCAAGGTATGGCATACCGTTACTTTACAGTAGTTCCAAAGTGAATTCATTAGAAGTAACTTGGTTCAAAGCTGATGCCTTTTCAGCTGATCAATAAATATACACTGGTTGTTCTCAAATAACTTTCAAGAGAGAAATATAGCTCAAGGACATGTTTAAGAGGGACTCTGACTGGCATTACTCTTCTGGTGTAATTATACAACTGCAAATTGAACAGTATCATCTTCCATGTAGGTATTTTTGGGGGCTACGGTAACAGTGGCTTTGGGACCCAAACCAGCAGCAGTATAATTATATTGCAAGAGCAAAGCAAGGAAGTTCCCGTATAAATACAAGGCTTGACTCTGGTTCAGAGTTTGTTTTTGTTTTGTAAAGAATTGTAACATCACCTTTGAAAAACAGAGGGGCTTTCAACATAAATAAGTGACTTTATTTTCCTCTTAGAAGAAGCCAGGATAAATTAACATCCTGGCAGAAGGGTCTAGATGCACCCCAACAAACTCAGCAGTTTGCCTGGTTGCAGTCTGCATCMTTCCACTACCTGAATTTACCTTTCATGGGTGAGACACTGAACTGGCCAGAGGCAGAAGGTATCTGGGGGCATGTACAAGGCCCTGTCATCAACTAGAGAAACCAATCTAACACTTCTTTGGTGGTAAAGCTCTTCAGAAGAGATCCTTTAAGAGCAAACCATCCCTCTGATAATCCTCACAGGGATAAACCTTGGGGACGCCATTAGAAACAGCGTAGGAATGAAGTGACTGATCGTGTGAGAACAGGGGCTTGTCCCAGATTGGGTACCACCACAAGCTGTCGGCTTTCAGAGCTCAGTAAACTCTCTGGTTCTGCCTTCTTGTATGCTACAGAGTCCAGCTGGAAAAAGACATYATTCAAAATCACTGAAGGATGTTAGAATCAAGCCCAGTGCCTGCTTCCTTACATGCAAAGAGTTTAAAAGGGTCATTGGCATTGGCGTTTGGCATCGTTAGCGACTTACAGACCTTTAAGGGACAATTTGGGTTTTACAGCTCTCAAACACATTTTAAAAAGCCAGACTGAAAGCACTGGGTTCACTTCTGACATGTTTTTACAGATAACTTCAGTCCAATATTAATTTTATCTGAACAGCCTTGTCCACCTTCCAGTTCCCATACATGCCACCAGGCCCATACTTTCTAAAGAGGTTTGCATGGGATCTGGGCACTTCACTCCCATGGGCACTTGCAGGAATCTCTCCTCCGAAGTCTAAAAACAGCTGAAAGAAAAGCAATTAAGTGGCAAGTGCTTTTGAGGGCATCTGCCCCCTCCTCTCTGCTACACAAAGGATGTTACAACTGGAGCCTGGAAAGCAAGCTTTTGGGGGCTATAACTGAAAGCAGGCACAACCTGASCTCTGTTCCTTGAGCCAGGTGCACATAGTTCAAATGCATTCTTCCTCTTCCTTTCCCTCCCCAGAGTTTTCCCTGCTCAAAAATGTCAATCACTCATTTTTAAGGAGAAAAAAGAGGTCTGAAGTGATGCTTCAGACAAGACAACTCTGCAAGGAGGGGAGAGGGAGAGAATCAACCCAGAGTACAAAAAGGAAACAATTCAAGAGACAGAAAGCACATGAGTATCAATCAGCAGCTACAGCCCTGCCACTTCTGGACACTGAGGTCTTCATTCCCCACTAAGAGCCTACCTGTGCCAGAAAAGCTCCCATTTATCAAGCCCTGTGCCGTAATACAGGACTGCCACACTGTGCAATACACCTGTGCCACCTTATTCATGTATTTGGAATCAAATTGTGCTATTCTTCTGCTAGCCTGCCAGCCATAAAACCCAAGCCTCCACACAGACATGCCAGGATGAGTTAAGGCTGTAAAAGTTTCAGCTACACAGCCACAAAAGGTACACCACAGCATGAGAGAATCGGTGCCTCCGGAAGACCTGCAAGCTTGGAGTGACTGTACCCATCCCCACAGTTCTCTAGGGAGCCGAGCACACTGACTGTCTGAAAGGGAATGTGGTTTGCATTGATTTTTTTAAATATATTAAGTAATTGACATTTTGAACCGAAAACAGAACTTACTCTCTTTGTAAAAAAGATCAAAATAAGACATTTTAATAACGTCAAAACTTTTTTCCAATCCCTCTCCATCACCAAAAACATCTAAATTGGCTTTTCCCAGGAAGTTTCAATCTTAACGAATTAGCATTGTCCCTATGACAGGCATTTAATTAAGAGGTCCCAAAGCAATTCTGAGATGTTTCTTTTCCTACACAATGTAATGTCCACAAGCCCATACATGTAGGTCTATATGGTGCAGGAGGTGGGTAATTTTATCTGCTGCCAGATAGAAAAGAGAGATTTGAAATTAATGTTTAAATCAGAAATAAAATAATTGCAGGCAGAAGTACAGTATTTCAGCTCGAGGGCCTCTGATGAGTCCTGAAGGACAACTTTCAGCAATTGCTCATCCTGCATGCTCCTCTCCAGTCTGAGAAGGAAAGCAGTTTCAGAAAAGCTCTTCTGGACTCAGGAAAGGACGTTTGCTCTTGTCAAATGCCTCAGCAGCAGTTCAGCAAGAGAAGTGGTCTGTAGTGAAACCCATCTCCAGAAGGTGTCCTTGCAGAGTCACTGCACATTTTAAAGCACTAATTCCCAGAGGTCGTTGTTGTGTATTTTTTTCAATTTGCACACCCCTACTTCTTTTTCAAGGACCCCTGGAAATTTAGGCCAAGTAACAACTGCTTTTCTTCCTTTTGGACTTTTTTTTTCTAAGTGATKCTTCTACAGATCATATACTGGGAACTGCTGGCTTAGAGAATCATCAGGCAGGGCTATGCAGCTGTGAAGTGGGATTTCATAGTAAGCTCCCCATCCTTGGTCTGCATCACTCAGCATGGAGATCCACCGTGATCTTCTTCCCTATCACATCTATTATCTCAGATATTGCTCCCCCTTTCTGCATTAGCATGGAGGCAGTTTACTACCAGTGTAGTCGATACCTAAAAAAGTAGTTCTTTGAGTTCTTTAGTGGTTATTTTCCATGCTTTATACAGAGAGTGTTGGGCACAAAAAAAATAAAAGCAGGGAGGAGCAGGGACAGAGTTTGGCTGGGATGTTCATGTGTCTCTATACACAAAGAGGGCACAGCTAGAAGGGCTCACAAACACCTAGCTTTGGTTTTTATCAGGGAGCACTACAGAAGAACATCCCTGCAGAAAGCTCCCTGAGGGTCATTCCCAGTTGTCCATAAGATCCAGAAGCAATGGAGAAGGTGTGTGTGGGTGGATGCTACAGAGGGGTTAGATATCTATGCAGCTACTGATAAATGCAGAGCTGTTAATTGGGCTGGATCATAGCATCTGTCCCTCATGAGCTATGGGAAAAGAGTATCGCAGCTTTACTTACCAGGGAAGTTGTCTATTCAGTGAGTTTTGGCTTGCAGCTATGCATTACTGATGTAGAGGGASAACTGGAAGAGGAGCTAATGTTATCGCAGGGACTGCGATGCCTGAGGAAGTTACCAGCTRCCTTTTGCAGGCTGGATTCCTCCCCTTTTAAAGAGAAACCTGAGCCTTAATTGAATGTGGTGAAGGTTTGTGCATGTTTACATGACCTAGCTTGCAGAGGTACAGCGTTGGGGGGTGGATACCCTCTGAAGAAGAAATTGTTTCTGGACAAGGATCGCAGGAGAATGTGTTTGTGCTTGCAGAAGTGTATCACGGCACATAATGGGCTGGGACTTTGTGTGTGAAGGAAGGAACAGTAGTGAAGTCTGCTACAGGATTATGGTTAGACACATTAAAGCTTTTCATTAGCGCTTTCTGAGAAGATTATAAATATTCTGTATAATTACCATTAGCTAGACTGGCCGAAAGCATGAAGTGGCAAAAAGAATAAGTTCATTATAAAAATTATGCAGAATACACGTGAGAGGGGAATGCAGAGGRTGGAAGGTAGAGCTAAGGAAGTTAAGCCATTTCTTAAAAAAACTTTTAACAACTCCAAAACACACCCCACAAGTCCCAGTGTGGACCAATTGGCCTTTTGCCACCTTCTACTTCAGGGCAATGGAAACGGGATCCATCAGCTCAGCAAATACCGCCAGTGAACAAAGGCCCCACTGCCAGGATTTGTTGGCACCGGCACCATTCCCACGCATCGCCCCACATCCCCTCCAGAGAGCAGGACTCCGTATGACATGTTTAGCCCAAGTGTCCCGGCCTGGCACCAGCACCCGGAGCTTTGTCCTCTTCCCCTCCCCATTTCCCCCTGGGTCTTTCGGAGGCCTGAGCTGTCTGAACCATCGAGGGGGTTCCCTCGCACACCGAGCCGACCTCATTGTGCTCTGCCCCAGTGAGCACAACTAATAACCATGGCTCGCCTCCTTTAATTGAGGCTCTGAATAACCGAGAGCAAGTACCAACCCTCCAACAAAGGCAAAGTTACCCTTACCGCAGAGCGCAGCTGCCACTCACACAGGTCCACGCTGGTATTTCACAAAAGCTGGTCTATTTGCATGGAAAGCAGCTATCAAAAAACAGCTACRAGCAAATGGAGGCCAGCATGAATATCAGGAAAGTCGCCATGGCAGAGAGCATGTCTAGCTTTCCGCGCCCCACACTTGCTGAGCGCCAGCGCCAGCAGCTTGGCTAAATTATTTTGTCCTGCAACAGGATTTTCTAAGCAGCTGTGGAAGCCCAGAGGAATGACATACATGCTGGTGATGAAAATTACTGCAAACCAGAGGGTGTTTTTCAGCTCAGAATACAAAACAGATCGGCTTTTCTGCAGGCACTGGTAAGAAAAATACTAATTAGTGCTAAGTGTGGTGATAGGCCAACTCTCTTGCTTAGTTACTCATTCATTAAAGTGAAATTAATCTGGATTTAGATCAATGTAAATGAGTGTAGAATGTAGCTGGGTGTTTTGTTTTGCGAACACCCGTCTGCTGTTGTTGCTGATAGCAGAGAAACAAAGCTAAAACTGCAACRTAGGACACCACAAACTCAAACTAAGCCCTATCCCTAATGACCAAGGCCTGCTATGAAACAGCRATGTGCCCTGTTACGGCTGCTAGCCCCCAAAACTCAACCTGARGATGTGGAGACATTCAGGTGAACTGAGATTAATCTAGATAAGGCTCACACAGAATTACTGGAGAGCAAAGGAAGGAAGTAGGAAGGGCAGCATGCCTCAAGTTCCCCATGTGGAGAGGTCAAAGACAACCTTAGCTTGGTAAASAGTGAGAAACCCTTATGTATAATACATCACATTCTTGGCTTTGGCTACGAGGTTCCAGAGCTTCTGTATTTCACTGGGCTCCTCATCCRAGTAACATCTCAGATTGGACTTCACAGTTAACTGTATGAAAACCCAGATCCACATAGAAGAAGACACCATGAAGGATGTGATGTGCGTAAGGACTACTTACAAACCTGATAGCTGTSCTGCTAAAGGAAAGATGACAGCATTCAGGACTAGCTGACTAACCCTCACCCATGACCCAAAATAGTGTAGTGTGGCCCGATGCTTCCACACTCAAACATCCCATCTGCTTTACAGTGCTCAACATTTCTATATTTCTATACAAACCAAACTCGTTCTTTAGCCAGGAGGGCAAGAAGGCAGAGCCAAACTATTCTCCCACTCCCATCCACCCAAAAACAGGATGCCACATTCCTGCTGCCTATTAGGGAAAGGTTCCTGGTCTGGGATTGTGCTATTCCCTGAACCATGTCTGGTCATTGCTTAGGAAGAGTTCATTAACACAGAGTGAACCCATCCCACCAAGTGTCCCTTGGGCTATGGTGAGACAGTACCAGGGCCCAGGCCTTGTACTGGCAGTGGTGTAGCTTCCAAGGGCCTGTGTTAACACAGCACATCCCTCTGAGTTGCATTTCTCCTTGCTCCACTGTGCGTGCACGTGTAGAGTCAAGCTCTCCATCACTACTCCTCAGCACAGTCAYCCACAGAGAAGGATGCCTTATTTAAAGTGGTTGCCTCAATGCCAGAGCTCACTCTGAGCTATCTAGAACCAGCAGGGATGTGGTTGAGTTACTCCAGCACTGACTGCAATGGAGCACAAAGGAAACAAGTACATGTTAAGTCCTCATGTACCGGTGGTAGCTACTACTGGTAGCTTAAGCTTCACCAGGATGTTGCCTTAAGCTACTAGTGGTAGCTGTCCTGGCAGACAAGAGGAGACACAGGCAGAATGYCTTCAGATTACAGTGACAACATCCTACAAAGGCCTACATGGGGCACTTCTTTGGGTAGGACATGATTTTATATGACATATGGTGTTATAGAAAAAAGGAATTTTCATATAAAGAAGTAAGACCATGCAGGACTGAGTCCTTTCAAAGTTAGACCTGATCCATCTTGGATCTTTTCTTTCCTAGCCATCCACTAGCCATCACATCATGAGCTTCACAGCAGAATTGACTGTCTTTATAATGGTCAGTCCCAAGGCCAGTTCCTCTTGAATTGTTCCGCCACTGCCTCTCCGGGAAGTAGACAAGTCAGGGGGAATGATACGGACCCAGCGCTCCTGGTGGGAAAGTGAGAGCTTGCTGTCTGCAGTGATCACCAGCATGAGCGTATGCCCTCTTTCCCTGTTAAGTATTAGATATGTGGCATTGTTTTCTGTGCCCACAACTGACTCAGGATTAGTTACTGAGAAACATCTTGGCAACTTTCCAGGCCACCACACAAGAAAACCATTCTATTGCCTTATGGACAAACAGTGTCTTCAATTTGTGTCTAATCATCTCCATTAAAGCTCCATTAGAGCACAGTTTTCCTTCTAATCAAAGGAAATGTTTAAAGGAAAAATGTTTGCCATTTTTTCCTTTTTCCCATCTTCCACCTGTGCCAGGGCCAAGATGCTGCAAACAACCCTACTCATATGGACACTTATAGATTTAAATGTCCCACCRGGGCCTGAAAGCTCAGAGTCTGAGAGAGAGAGACACTCTGATGGCTCTTCTGCTGGGAAAAAGCATAAGGCAAATATATTGGTGATGTCTCAACAAAGAGCTTTTTTCAGCTCTCTTTGCCAGATTCACAGATTTTACAGCTACAGAAAACTATGACCAGCATCAAGGCCTCTTGCACAGGACATCAGACAACTCATGTCCCACAGCAATATCTGCTCATTTTGAAACAAATGTCTCCTTTCTCAGAAGAAAATGCTATTAAAGCCAGAAGTTTGAGGCCGAGCTGAACAAGACCACATCTCTTTCAAAGGCATCAGCCTGCATTTTAAAGAAGCCAGAGGAACACTCTCTACCATCATCCTTGGTGATCTTGTTCCAGTGATTAATTATCCTCAGAGTTAAAAAAAAATGAATCTTACAAGCCCCTTGAGAAGCAACCTTTAGTTTCCACTTGTGTCTTGCTGAAGGGATTCAGACAATCAGTGTGCAATACTATTTTTCAAAGTGTTTCTATTCTGGTTTGTAGCACAGAGGTTACAGTCTACTCAACAATCCCTTAAATTTTAACATACCTGATGGGCCCACTGTTTTCATGTTTCCTTACTTCTCCAAAGGCATGATGGGCACTGATGGTCATAACTCCTAATATATTATTCCATAGATGGTTTGGAAATTTTGGTCATTAGCAATACCAGTGTTTAACGTGCATGAATTTTCTACGTCAGTGCAAGGTCATTCACAACTCCAAATAGAAGAGTAATTTAAAGGTAAGATTCAGGTTCAGCCCAAAGCAAAGAGTGATACACTAAACAGACTGGCAGTCTTGTTCTAAGGGAAGTATATTTTAAACTGTTTCCTTAGACTAAGATAACGAAAAACCCCACAATATCCATTCTTTTAATCAGAATATGTTACTGAGATCTTGTTTCTCCAAATATAATAAAGGTGAGAAGCTCCAGAGAGACAGTCATTTTAGTAAACATTGAGAGCATAAAAAGGGAATGGCAGTATTATCTCTGGGCAGTGAAGTTCTTCTGATGAAAGGCCAGATTAATCTCTGGTCAGAAACAAGTCTTGAATCATGAGGCAGATTCACACCTGCTGTAACTACTGAGCAAGAATTTGGACCTATACATAGAAAACAGACACAAGACTAGACTATTAGGCACACCTTCTCTCCTGACTTGAAATGRGGGCTGGCCATGCAACAGCTAAGGACAGGACAGTGTTTCAATGGGTCTATACTAGAGGCAGTGCCACTAGCATGTCCACACCACCATGAATCTCTTGCCATCTTGCACAAATACTGAGCAAGCCCAAGTTTTCATTACAAAGTATCTGTCCAGACAAACATAAAGCTGCACATGTAGATCCAATCYATTATTTGGATTCTAGTTTATACATGTAGATAAACTGTTAAATATAATTGCTTTTGAATTAATGTTGCTCTCATGTACCTTACTAGAATCAATTCCTGGACTGACCCATTTTAACTAAGAGAGTATCCACCTCCCACAGTTGGATTTCATCTCTTTGTGCTTCACCTTCATTGAAAAGAGCTGCCATAGCAGAATGAGTTTATCCAGCAGGGAAGGTTAAACGCTGCTAAGCAGAATCGTAGGGGAGTAAGCACTGTGTTACGTCTTCCTCGTGAAACATAACATTAAACACTTCTTCATGCTCTCACGCTAGCACAGTTCCTCTTCAGCTACAAACCCAAAAGTGTAGGGAGAATCAAACTTAGCATCCAGCCTGACATTTYAGACAGAAAGTGACATGAAAATCTCAGCCTAAGAGCAGGAAAACACCCAGCCACTGATTTCTCTTTACTGACTTCAGCTGTTTTTTCATAGGTCCTACCAACCCCAGGAAAATCATCCACAACATGTCAAAAAAAAACCCTAACACCAAAACCCCAACAAAAAATAAAGACATGACTATACAATTATAGATACATTGCATATACATGTCTAYGTTCTCCACTTTCCCACTCAAAATTATATAATTAAACATCTACTGATTTAATGAAAATTCAGTCTGTACTGTTCTGAAATTAGGACACTCCACTCCCCCCATGGGAGCACAGATCCACCCAGCATGAATARCACGTCTAGCCACCCCTGTGGTTTCCATTCCCTAGATTTTATCTGCATTTACTAAAAGAACATCACTTGACTCACTTCCAGTTAAATATATATATATATGCATATATATACATTAAAAAAATAGTGGATGCTATAAAAAGAACTGAGTGCAGAAGAGAAGAAAAGAAGGGATGTTGGATAGAGCCTGTACTCCCAAAGAGGCTAATTTCAAGGTAGAATTGTGGAGGATGCTCGAGTCCATGGGAGATGTAGAGTCCCCCATCAGTGACCACCAGGAAGGGCCCATATCCACAATGAGATGACCAGCCAGCACCTTCCACTTAGTGACTTGATCAATACTTCATCTCCTGCTCAGTTTGAAACCATCCAATCATAGGCAGTGGCTCCCTGGGCAAAGCAGATGAAGGGGGTTGCCCTTAGTGCCCTCAGTCCCATTGCTTTTGGTGACAGCGGGTTACTTGGAAGCTTATGCCATAATGAAGTGTGGGTGGGGGGAGAAAAACCACAGACAAACCAACYTCTGTGACTATGAACTTAATGGCACAAATTTATCTGCTTTTCTTGGCATTTCTCCCTCTCGTTCCACCACAGCACAGAGTTATGGGTAGAAAACGCTTTTCCTGAAAAGCTGTTTTTCTCCTGTACGTTTTGTGGTGAAGGGAAGACAATTATTGAGAAGAAAAAAGAAAAGAACAGAAGATAAAAGGGCCAGCCTTGCACAATTACAGCYTCAAGTGCTCCTGCACCACTCCTGAACTGCACAAACATAGCATCGTCCTGGCACGACACTGGTGACGCCTGTCAATCAGCAGTAGGAGAGAYGTGAGCAGAAACACCATCTGGAAACCTACAGAGCCAGGCCAGGTCCATCTTGAGTGTTGGACTGTGCTGAGAACACTAGGAAGGTGTAGGGACATATCCCCCATACCTAATGCCTCCTTATATATCCAGGAGTTAGGAACAATCTGCTAAGAAGGACTTCTACATTTGTTTCATGTATCTTCCTTACTAGTAGGACAAGACTTATTTTGGGACTGAAGAGGTTGGATCTGACAGCAGGATCTCTAAGCCCCAACATGCATCCCCTTTATGCCCCAAACTTCTCATGGAAAATCTTCAGAGTTTCCCATCAGGAAGGGAACTGCACCATGTGTAATTTGGTCAGCCAAGCTTTTTTTCTGAAGTCTTTTACCGCCCTGCTGTGTGAGCTTAAGAAAACCATTGGATTCACTAGAAATAACCCAGAACTGATATAAATAGCTGTACAAAGTCATGGCAAATCAGAGTCTAATACTTTCTCAGATGTTTGGTTAATTAAACAATTATTATCTTGCTACACTACTAGTTCAGGGAAAATAATTAGCAGTGAGATATTACTGGGCATAAATACAGATGAGTGAAACTACTCCATGCCCGAGATGAAAGTCCCAAAATAAAACTTACTGCTTCACTTCACAATCTAAACTAAGACTATTAATGTTAAAAGACCTAAAAAAAARAAACAGCCTGCAGTAGGATCTGAACAAGGAAAAACTTTCTTGTCCCTGTGAGACCAAGAGATGGGTTTGGAAATTTCAGCAGGGCRTAACATTTTATGATCAAGGCATGCACCCATTAAAATCAAAGAAAAAAGCTAAGGCTTTTCTTTATTACAGACCCCATGCACTAAAACAAATAAATATACCCACCTCCAAAGCCAAATTATTTGAGAGATGTAATCATCTCAAAAATAATTTGTAGAGCTGAATGTGGTGGCAGGGTGTAGCAACCCATCCACWAATTCAATTTCTTTAGTGGTCCTATGCTGTATTCTTGTGCTGTCAGCAGGTMCCCAGGGCAGTATTTTCAACTAAATAATAATATGCAAAAGGATTTACAATGAAAAAAAAACACCACCCACTGGGATAAGCTGCTAATTGTAGACGACAAAAATCCTTGATTCTGAACCAGCCATAAATTAAAGATTCCTGTGTACCACCTTACATTGTGTGAATCCACAATGTCTCACAGCATATAAAGCTGTGAGCATGCAAATATTCAGTTGGTGATAAATACATTACAAATATAATATTAGCCCAAAGAAATTAATTCTTCAGGATATTATCAAGGTCACTACAGAGTCAAAGAACAGTTTATCAGATAGGTAAACAAGCTAAGCATCAGCTGCTATGCTTGCTAATAGAAATAGGAACAGCTAGTGGAAATGATGTTGAATTTTTGAAAGATTTGTAGCTCTGCAAATTTTACACTAGTCCTTAAACAGCTCTTAGAAATCAACATGCATGACTCACTATTCCAGCGCAGAGCTCTGATAGCTTGGAGGAATAGTTAGCAGATACCTCCTCAAATATATTGATTTGTAACTAACACAATAAATTTTCTAGGACATTTTGCCTTTTTCCATGAGTTGTTATATACTCAAAGTTCAAGTCTTATGGCCTATGGGATACAGCTAAGATAATGATGACTTCCTTCTGGCTTTATACTGTGTTGGCCTTTTCATTGAAGCAGTGAGCTCTGAACTCATAGGGCTACAAGTGTAGACAGGGGGTTGTTTCTCTGGAAGGGGAGTCATGATTGCAGGTTGTTGATAAGTTGGACTAAGGCAGGAACATTATGCCCAGTGTTTGCACTCTAACAGGACTCCTGAGGCTGGGCACTGCCAAAATGTATAGGGAAATATAGTGTTAGGAATTGAAAAAAATGGATATCCGAGGTTCTTAATCTAGACACCTAAGTGACTTTCCTTCCCAAAGTACCAAACAGACCCTTTTACCTCTGCTGGAGCTGTGCAGTGTGTTGCACCAGAGAGCACTGAAACTGGGTTTCAGGAATCTGAGTCTCAAAGGCCGGTCTGGATCATTGCAGTCCCCTGGGATTGTCTGCCCTGAGCAAACCCTCTCTCTRTCATGATCCTTATTATGTGTGCCATGCTTACACACAAGAGTCAAAATGTTTAAAACAAGCCATGCTGTCTTCCAGGAGAGCAGAGACTACCGCAGAGCCACAATTCACATGGACACTTCTACAAATGGCACCTGCAGTGAATTTGTCGAAAACTTGAATAAAGATTTTTAATTACCTAAACCCATACTTAGGAACTCCACTGGTTCAAAGTACTTTGCCAGCTTTCCAGCCCCATTCATAGCCCCAAACCCACAAGATGCACTAGCAGTTCTTCTGCTGGATCTTTTCACCAGGTCCTACAAGTGAACTCTTAGCTCGTCTGTATGGGAGAACGATTGGTATGGACAAGTAACACAGACTTGGTTAACATGCGAGCTGGTCTGAGCTGGCATCCTTCCCATTTTGATTCCAGTGGACTCCAGTTTGTTTTGGGATCTGACCTTGTTGTAGTGAAAACCAGAAAGATCATTAAGCAAGAGTGGATTTGTGGGCCTGTCTCAAGATGCAACCTTCATGCTTCAATTAACAATAAAAAAAGGCTATTTGCAGCAAAGGTGTCTTTCAACAACATTAATTAAAAAAACCTGTCTCCTTCTCTGTTACTCTTAATTGTATTTCAGCCATTAGCTGTTTTTTAAAGCATTATCTCCTTGCTATAATGAGTCAACAGACTGCAGCAGGTAGTATCACAATGCACTTTACTTCAGGGGCCAATTTATCACAACGTTTAGGAAGAAGCCCAAAATAAGGGAGAGGAACCCATTCTTCTCACAGGAGTAGTCCCTTAGGGAAGAAGTACAATTTAGCAGTACAATGTTTCACCCAAAACATATGGCAATACTTGACAATAGTTCTCTAAACTGGCATTGTCTCCCACGACCGCACAAATACTGCAGCGTCAGGTAGCTAGATGAGAAATACAACGCACACATCTGAGCTTGCACACTGGCCTGTATATGCATCAGTAATGCAAATCCCAACAGACTGATTTACTGGCATAAGGAACCAAATATTATTGTATTCCCAGAACGCAGTGGGGAAAGATTCAAGTCTTTTGCTTTTGGCTGTCAAAGTGAGGAATCTGGCGTGAGCAAGTTATCTAAGCCCTCTCAAAAGTTAATGAAAAGAGATGGGCACTCAGAGGTTGAATCATGCCACCGGTCTTGGACAGTCTTCTTCAAAAAGGATGAATCACTCTCTGGAGGTGTCTGTTCCTTTCCACTGACAATCAAAAGAGTCTAGACAAATAACTTTCAGGCCACTGCAGTTAGGTGATATGAAGCCCGCTGAAGATACTTGAATATAAAGACACAATATTGTTTAATTCAATTTATGGATTTCAGTTCTGATCCAACATCTGTTTTAAACTCAGAAACACCCTCAAGCTATTAGAGTCATTTGCCAGAAAGCATTTGCACTAGTGACTAAAATTCTGCTGCACCATCCTACTTGTGTCATATTAGTATTGCAGCCTCTCACAGAGATGTCTTCACTGCCAAAACTCAGAGGTTTTTATAGTAGATAACTAATATATGCTATCCATCTTGCTATAAAACCCTGGGGGAGCAAAGCACAGTGATTTCTACTGCAGTGTAGCTAAACGAAGTCTCACCCAGTGGTGGTGGATTGGGTTGATAGTGTGTAGTTACACTGCAGTAAAAATGTCCTGTATTTCATCTTCACTAGGGCTTTAATATGTTATGGCTTTTTATCTACCTCACTGTAAAAAAAAAAACCAACTAATGCTTCAGGCTGAAAGGACACAGCTTTATTTTCCACAGTTTATGTATATATAAAWATATATATATAAAAATATATATATATAAATATATAAATAAATATACATCTTATACACACACACACACACACACATATATATTACGTATAAATTTCTTAATTTCCTAGAGTACAGATCAAGTTATAGACAAACTGACACTAAATGTTGACTACTAAGCTGTAATGAAATGAACGGAGTTTCGAACCCTGACATCACACGAGGCTGCTATTCAACAGTTTAGGACAGCAAGTGACAAAACCTACAGTATCCAATTGAGCTACCTTCCCTGAAAGATACACTCCCTACTTCAGGTCGGAATTAGCAGCAGTACTCACAGTTCCCAAAATAGAGAGCATGTCAAAAGGCATTTTATGCAGAACTCTGAACCATTCTCCATCATTTGTAACTACATTAATGTAGCAGAGCCTGTTACAATCTCTTCTTTGCATTTTAAAGAACTTAATTATTACTTTGTCAAAAAGCAGTTCTCCTAGGTGTTCGAAATGCTCCCACTGCTTTTGTTTMACATTATAAACAAGATTACTGATTTGAAAAGGAATTTAGTCTTTGGGTATAACTTGTAGGGAATTTGACGGGATTGAAACACTAACCCTACAATTTACTAACAAAAATAGCCCACCAGCTAAACCGTGCTGCAGCTTTACCACTGGGGAAGAAATATTCTCAGCAGACCAGTACATTACAATTCAATTTTKCCTGTTGGCTCAGTTCATTTGAAAACAAAATGAGAAGTTGAAATTCAGTGGCAGAAAGGGCTGGTAACCTTTACAAACTTCCACGGAAGAACGGATGCACCAGTTATTACCGAAGGATGAAAAAGGAAATGGTTATGTCATTTGAGTTTGAACTCCAGTAATAACATGAAGATCTCTTTTGCAGAGATCCACACAAGGTTTACATGTATCAGAAATCTACCTACAGATTCAAAATAAGCACTTAGAAATCTAAATGACAAGCTTTGTTTCGGTCCTGGGCACAGAGATAAACAACATGGGCTTCTAAAGACAGCACAGCAAGACACAGAACTGGAAGCAATGGTTTCATCCCAGATCTTAAAAATGGGTGGTCCTGCCCATTTTGTTTCAGGTGTTAATGTAACAGCTTATCTAGGTCTGAGCACGGTTTTGTTTTTACAGTTCACTTCTGCCTGCAAAATTGTTTCCAAAATCAGTTTAACTTTCAGGTGATGTGAAGACCTTGATTCAATACTGCGAAAGGTCACAAATTTTCCAGTGAAGCTATTTGATGAGAAAGTGGCCATTTACYCAGGGCAGAGTTTTTATGCTAAACTTTTGCCCAAGTGTCACAGGYAGCCTGTGACCAGCACCAGCTGTGTCCTTCCTGCGAGACCCAGCACCCTCCGTGGTACCGCCAAGCTCCCTCATTACCTGGAATATTAGGATCTGCAGCTCTCATTGCAGTTATTCATCACAAGACTTTGACGCTTGAATATATGGAGCCAGAATTAAAAAAAAAAAAACAAAAAAACCCAGCCCTGAGACACCAAGCGCACCATTGCTATAGGGAGTTTACAGACACATTAATTTCATAAGAAGCTGCGGGGTTCAGGAAATGACCTGGGTTTCAGGAAAAGTAAAATATGCTATGATGGGACCTTTGATGCATTGCATGAGGTTTTGCATGCTCTGACAAACATTCACACTTCTCTATCATTTGCAGTATATTCTACCAGCTTCATCATCTGAACTGGGACTAAATTTCCATAGCACATTTCCAGACTTGGCTTTCCCTATCCTAAATAGAAGTACATTCCCAAATTGAGGGAGAGCAGAGGAAATCTTTAATTTACAAGTGTATCTAACCAGGGCAGGTGATGGTCTGGCTCCATTTATAGCCTGTGCTGAAAGATACCATTAGATTTTTACGGGAACAGCCACATAAAGCATTAAAAAAAAAAAAAAAAAAAAAGGCAAGCAGGCCTAGAACATTAAATAGGTGGTGTCCTTTCAGTTTGAGGTCAGTTTAGGGGCTGTTAATGAAGGAGGAAGAAAGCCCTGACTGCACAAGACCTGCTGAGGTTTAAAGACCTTTTAACTTTGCGAAGGACACATAGCAAGGGTTTTTTCTTCATCTTTCTGTTTTGCTTGGACAGAAAAGCCTGTAACTAAATCTGAAACCTCAGAGGTTTTTGTGTGCCTTRCTCCAGTCTCCTGCTGAGTATCTGCCCAGCTTCAGAGGTTATTTTCTCTACTAGCGTTCCTTATCAGTCCAGCAGAAAGCAAACACCAAGGCAGACAGTGCTGCCCCAAGGATGAGTCTTCTCTTTTACCCTGTCATTTGGACTCCACCGGAGCAGACAGAAAGCCTCCTTCTCATTGCAGCTGGATAAGTACTGGGCTACACAGCCTAATTTTGAAAGTGCTGAGCACCCACAGCTCCTGAAAATCAATGAGGGCTGCAGGTGGTGTTGAAAAACAAGTTACTAATAACTTTCAGCACATGACAATATGTTCCTGCTTTTTGCCTGTTCCTATTTCTGTATTTCTCTTTCATTCCTGTACTATTTAGAAATGGCTCCCATAGTCACCATATTTTTCTTCTTTTTGTTCWCTAAATGGCACATTACTTTTTAATAAGATGTAATTTCTCCTGCCACTGAGACTCATACTTTTCCTGATTGTCTCAATGTTTCTTTCCAATGTCTGGGACTTACTTTTATTTGTCATGAGTCTAATCTTCTCTCTGCCTTTACAATTAGTTTTACTGTACATCAAACACTGTTCACAAAGATTTCTTGTCTGAAATGCAAAAAAAAMTATTACAAGCTAGGGGGGATATTGTCATTCAGCTAGATTCTGTAATTTCAGACAAGACGTTGGAATCACAGAGATTCACAGAGAAGTCCAGAGGTTCAGTGCTTTATGTAAAGTGATTGTCCATGTTTTATGATACTACTATTTGCATGGAACTGTTTGTTAAAGAAATCAACAAGAGATAAGAAAGGCAAGTGCAAAAGGTTTAATCGATTTCATTTTATTATACTTCTACCTTCAGAGTCCCTTATTAGGGTTCCCAGTGGTCTGTATGAAGCTGCAGGTTTGGAACAGACTCCTTTTCTCAGCTGTATCAAAGAAGAGTAGAAGTAACACCATTTTCTGCCACAGAGTTATTTCTAAAACTATGTTGTTTGGATGACTGTTGGAGTCATACCTTTGCTCCCTAAGCAAAAAGGAGAAATAAGCTGCTGGAAGGCTGAATTTCCTCCTCACCTGAAGGCAATGTCTAAGACATTACTTTTTCCAATGTACAAGGGAAGAAAAACAAATCGATAAATCACTTTCCAAAAACTGTTACAGAGCTAACATCCGTTCTGGGGGAAAGAAGGTACCCGGGTGCAGGATCACAGACATATCAAAGTGCTGCCTGGAGGGACTGACAAACAGTCTGTATCTAAGTGAAGGTGGTGGTCAGCTTGCTCATCCCACCTACCAGTGACTCCCGGCAAGATGTTCCCAGCCAGCCATGGTRCATGTCCGAGGTGGGAGAGCTCTGTCATTACAGCTACCCCCGCAAACAACCAGAAGCTGTCAGTAGTAAAGCAGCAATAATTGTGCATACTGGAAAGCCTATTTAAGGAAAATGGAACAGAATCATGAAGAGATCTGTCTGCAGTGGGATATTTTTGTTAAACATGCAGTTCATTCAAGGCAAGCAATCTGTGCTGAAGCCTAGAAGTGGAGTTTGAATGGGAAGAACCTGCCTAGCAATCCACTTTGTGCACACTTAAACCAGAGGATAGGAGAGCACAGGCTAACATTTACAGTGGGAGAACATGGAGGATTTTCCTCAGCTTTCTGAAGTCCTTAGCTAATGTTCATCAAGCTGATATGAACTAGCACTGTACCAAAGGACGCAATCCAGGTCTTCCTCCCACTCCTAGTTATTTGTTCTCACTTTGTGACAGTTCCTCCATTGGGACAGCAAATATCYATGTGGCTGCATGGCGAATTAAATCTGAGTGAAAACTAATCTGGGAAAGAAAACAAGAACATTCATTGGCTCCCTGCTGTATTTTATAGTGGGGCCACTTAAATGCCTGTGCTGGCAGATSGGAGAAGGAAGTTAGGAAGAATAAGACTTCCTTTTTTAGCAGTGGGGCTGGCTTTAACTAGTCATAAAACAGCACTGTTGCTAATCTCAGAATAAACCTATTCATTTCAGAGTCCCAAGCAAAATAGGAAGTTATTTAAATGATATGGAGATTACACAGTGGCAGAACAGAACTGTAGTCATGGTCTGGGAAAACAGTCACTTCTACATGATCTGTGGAGGAATTCAGGACCAACCAGCAGCCACTGTGCACTCCCTGAGCTGAAGAATTTCTGCTTGTCAGACACCAGCTCTGGAACTGCCTGGGTCTAAACTGGTGATGACTGTACCAAGTGGAAAATCAGATTTGAGRTTTTCAGGCATTTAATTTGAGAACAAAAAATGCTGTAAGAGAAAAAGAATATCTTTGCTGTCCTACCTGGAGCCATAATCCAAGATACCAGGCTGTCCTTCAACCCACACAATGCCAGAAGAAAGTTGTGTAATGTCATCACCACTAAGCCCATCAAATATTTTATCTCCTCCCAGCATATCATCCATGAAAAGTGAGGGTTTTTTTCTTTTGCAAGCAAAAGATAAATCAGCTGGAAATCCTGTCACAGGCCTTTTACACCTTCACAGAAAACCGCAGTTAGCCAGCAAATGTGGTGATGAAAGGATGTGCGATCCTGTCATCTGTGACATGAGAGATTGCTAG
This sequence comes from Oceanodroma leucorhoa, assembly GCA_030449065.1. NCBI lineage: Eukaryota > Metazoa > Chordata > Aves > Procellariiformes > Oceanodroma > Oceanodroma leucorhoa. The sequence continues at coordinate 601,836 of JASVER010000106.1, forward strand.
AAGTTGGAGATGTTACAGATTTTGAGAAAGCCACCACTGCAGCTGGGGGAGAAGAGCATCAAAAAGCAACAGGAGATATCAGGGGTGATATCAGCTGGGTTACTGCAAAGCTGCAGCTTTTAAAAAAGCAGCAGTTGTCTGCTGAGCTTTTAACAGACTTCCCAAACCATCTGGAAGTGATTAGATTTTCAAGTGAGAATCAAAATGTTAGTAGCTGCACTTAGCTCGGACATACTCTTAAGCAGCCAAATGTGGCATAAGAATGCTGCCTGTGGCAGGTGTGATGTATACATAAGCTAGAAGCACAAGAGTTAGATTACCTTCATGGGACATATTGTGCTAATCAGACTTTAGCCAGTCTGTCAGACATCAGTTATTACTCCAAAATACCTCAACGTTCTCTGCATTCAACATGAAAGTGGTTGCCACAGATTTTTCCAAGTGAATGTATAAGTGCACTTGTGGCACGTACCAAGTTCTGTCAGATGACAAGAAGCTATGTTCACATTTGTAAGAGGTCTCTACAAGCCATCACAACAATGAAGAAGAGCTCTTGCAATAAGACCAAGCAAGACTTGGAACTACTGTTAAGCTGAACTTTTGAAGAACCCAAATAAAGTCATACTCCAACTATGAAAGTAAAACCAGTCTACAAATTTCCAAGTCCACAAATTCTGCTCAACAAACTAAACAAATTAAAACTACTACCACAACTTAGTTCATTAAAATACTTTAGGATTCTCACTCCTGCCAGCTTGCTGAGTTCCACCTCCTTTCCTATTCCATGATGTCTAATGCAAAGCTATCTAGAAAGGAATGTTTTTACAGTGAAATCTCAGAGCTCAACAGGGAGTATAAAATGAGGGTCAACAGTTTGGCAAATACTGTTAGGTGCTGATGTATTCAGATATTTCAGTACTCATGTGAGATTTGACTATATTGATAAGTTTCTTAGGAACTGTCAGTCAAGATACGGCAATTGAGATGCCTATCCTTTGTTAAGGTCTCTGTGCACGAGATATTTTTAATGTTGAAGACCAAGAAGAAACAGCTTGCTGTTCTCCTGTGAACATATCACAAACCTGAGCAAAGCTGACTTCAAAAAAGACATTTCTGAAGCTTTTAGACTATTATTTTTAATGGTGTTCAAGGTTTTGCCTTGAAGGCTGGAAGCCCTTTTGCATCAGAAACAGAACAGTGGTAGCAAAAAACTTATATTTTATGCACTGCATGTACAACCCAAAGTCAACAAAGGCATGTACAAATAGAAAAATAAATGTTATGAATCATCTGAACATGTGACTGCTTTTGATATTTTTACCACAGGCCTCACTATGTCAACTGAAATCAATGACAAACCATTGGTTCCAAACAGTCATTGAAACATTTCAACTTCATCTCTTTGTGTTTGCAAAGCATTTGAGATTCATATTACATAGTCCTTCAGTCTTCCACACATTTGCAGAGGAACTCATCAAGGCAAGGAGCTCATCAAGCTCTAAAAGACAACTAAAAACTGGTTGTAGACAGAGCTACATTATACATGAAAGTCACTACTGGACATAGACCAGTGCCAAGCACAATACTCCTGTTGTACTTCCTTAGAGAACATCTGCTTGTGTTTCTCCTATTACTAGCTGTAGAAAAAAAACCCCAACAAATCTTAGCAGAGACTGTACCTCTAAAGCCAAATTTATTTTCAAGCTGTGAAATCTGACTTTTGCAGTAGAGCAGAGGCTTAGTAATCGCACATACACGCCGTGTACTCCGAGGGTGCCAAGTCACAGGGTTCTGCTTTATGGAGCCAGTAAAGAGTGAGAATGCTTTTGGAGAATGTTTTTGCTCAGCTTTGCAAACTGTATCTTACCACCTGCCTGACTTAATGATAACAGAATAAACTCAAATATGACAGCATCCTAAGCACTGCAATCAGTGTTTTTAAGAAACAATTACCTCTGAGCAAGTACGGATGTTTTAGGTCACCATTGCAACGTCTCCCCCCACTGAGGCTTGAATGTCAGATGATAGTGTTAAACCCCAGTGCTCCCAGATCCAAACCAGGTTGACAACTTTGTACATGCACTAACTTATCAAATCCAGCTTTAAATTAAATTTGGGTTGAAATTGAAGAAATTGGCTCTTTTTGACAAGCATAAACCTACTATTTACCTACCAGAAGCAGATGCTAGTATATTTTTAAATATTCTGTAGCTGCCTGTTGTTATCTCTACAACATATAAGCAGAAACCCTATTTAGGAAGCATGTAGCATCTCTGGAATTTTTAGTAGAATGCATCTCTCCTGCTTTCCTGTGAAAGCATCACCCATTTTTGCCTGCTAACTATAGTCYAGAATGTAATGGAGATGTTTGGCAAAAATACCTCCTACTGCCACAATGTCCCACTGAGCAGACATGYTATTTTTCGATTCTGCTATACTTACTTCCATAAGATCAAATGAGAGCTAAAATGCTATTAATGCACTTAGTGACATGTTCTTAGCAATAAATTCAGTCAAATATAGCAAGATGGAATGAATGAGTCTAGGACAGACTAGTGAGACCAGAGACAAGTGATTCTGAACAGCTGCTGGCATGAAATTCAGTATTTGCAACACTGCACGACTTCACATTTCGGTAGTACAGCAGTACAAAGACTGGAAGACTCATCATTGGTCAGTACAACAAAAAAACTTTCTACTATTTCCGCTCTTTGATTCATGTGTCTCTCAGGAGCTCACGAAGGATTACGTCTATTAAAACACTACCTTGGCTGTGGCAATCTATGCTTTTGTCTTAGAATGTGCATGAACTAAACAGCAGTTTGGCATGTGCCTTCGTCACGTCCTCCACCCACTCGGTGGTTTTGTATGTTCCTGTTTTATGCAGTGCTGTCGTATTAAAATTATAGAAAGTAAACTACAACAGCTATTAAAAGTTTTACTTTCTAAATATGTGTAAGGCATAGCCCTTACAGTGAACTCCTTTCCTGTTCCTACTGTGTTAACATGAAATTTAGAAGTGGCACACGCACCAGGAAACACTTGGTCCTAGTTTCTGCCAGCCCTTTCCCACCTCCCAAAACAGTTCCATCATCCCATATTCAGATAACAAAGGAGTTACCTGATCTCTACATTAATACTTCTCCTGATGATGCTCTCATTGTCTCATCCTGTATTTTAACAGTTAGCTTCAGTGACAGCAAGAATTTCTTGTTTGTTTAGATCTGATCTAAACATCATGCTCATTAAAAACATTTTGCATGCAAACCAATAAATTAAATAAATAAGTATGACAAGACTGCCAAAGAGCAGTTTTCCTGCTTTAAATCTAAGAAGAAAAGACTTAGGGAAGATACGTAACCTCCTTCCAAGTAGAAAAGCCTGATGTACAGAGGAAAAGAATAAACTCTTTTTGATATCCAGAAAAAACAGGACAAAAATGGGCTCCAGCTGCAGCGAGAGGGACTGAGGCCACACTGAGAAGAAGGTGTCTCCCATCGAGGCTGGAGTGAAGGATCTAGGGATGTTACAGCATCTCAACGGAGTCCTTGGATCTGAAGAACACTGCTCAGGAACACCTAGGCAGACCTAACTTCTATAACTGCTATTGCTGTGGAAATCAGTCCATTGTACCTGTGTTTGCTGCCTTAGTTGATAACGTCTCTTTCTATCCTGCATCCACTTCTTCAAATCCACCTGCATTCACTGTGTCCCATGTACCTGGATATTCAATTCCCTTTGTCACTGTTAACTTCCTTACGTCTCATTATTCTGCCTGAGTGATTTTCAATATGTGCACGTTATCTACTCGATGTTTGTTCAGCTAATTACCTCCTCTCTTCTCCCTTCCTTATTAACGTTCATTGACAGTAGTCTGATTCCCTTTCTTCTAACATGGAAACCAATCCATTTAGCAGCCTGTTTTCCCCTTACCAGTTCCCTGTGTCTAATAAAACTAAACCCTTCCCTTTCACTTACTCTTTTAGAGGCTTTATTTCTCCCCACCGAACCTACTAGTGCAGGTGGAAAAAAACACCTTGGAAAGTGACTGCTATCACGCTCAGGATAAAGGATGCTCTCAGTAATCCTTTGTGATCTAATGAGGAGTGGTATGCACACACGTGTGGACATAGCATGGATTCAGAAAGCCACAGACAAATCGCATTATACTCTGACAGATGGGTAAATGATTTTCTGATAAGGTGACAAACGCAGAACCAGGTACAAAGTACTGAGAACACTTGCTTTAGAAAAGGAACGTAATAGAATTTCAAAGGAAAGTCACATTTTAGGAGTTCAGCAGCTGCAGTAGGAAGTTTTTTGAGTTGGTTGAGTGTGCCCACCAGAAGTGTTTACCCTTTATTCTACCCCAGTCGTGTGTATGATTACATAAGATTTTCAAGAAAAAGACCCAGCTCCTTCAGTTTGCAGAGTTTACAGTCAATATCCACCATGACTTTCACTTGTATTGGGATTACACTATCCATACCCACTTTTATTCAGGCTGCAAAAAAAGCAGTCACACCTAGATATTTTTGGGCAATGATGTCAACTGGTTTATGCCTGCTTGTGCTAGTCACTCTTTAAGAAACATACATAARCCCAGAACATTATGCTAGCACTTTTTTCTTGCAAATGCAGGTCACAGAGAGCAATAAAAGAGCCTCACAACACCACCTACGAGGCCTGTTTATTTTCAGGCAACTTATTGTCACCTGGTCTCTTCTCCCCGGTATCCAGAATAGGACGCGTGGGAATGGTTCAAAGCTGCACCAGGGGAGGTTTAGATTGGACATCAGGAAGCATTTCTTTATTGAGAGAGTGTCAAACACTGGAATAGGCTTCTTAGAGAGGTGGCTGATGCCCCATGTCAGTGTTTAAGAGGCATTTGGACAATGCCCTTAATAACATACTTTAACTTTTGGTTATCCCAGAATTGGTCAGGCAGTTGGACTAGATGATCATTGTAGGTCCCTTCCTACTGAAACATTCTATTCTATTCTATTCTATTCTATTCTATTCTATTCTATTCTATTCTATTCTATTCTATTCTATCTGACATCAACACAAGTTCCTGGCCTGCAGACCTGGTCATTGCAACACTGCAACATGTTACAGCATCACACAGGGAGTAATCTGTTGTCTTTCAAGTTCAGATCTGGGAACCAGAGCAGTGTCCCATGATTTTGACCCAAAGAACTCACAGTAACCACAACACACACTGCAAAAAGCAGCAAAACCAGGTAACTTTTATGTAGTCACCAAGAACGAGAGAGTGATTTATCAGTGGTGGAAGGAGAAAGGGATATGTGATTGCTGTTCCCATTAAAGAGCTGGGAGATACTAGCCATAATGCCATTACAGTTCTCTTCACAAGGGTGCTGAAAATTCAAAGTTCATTTATTCAGTGTGAATTTCACACACTGTTCTCCATTAAAAGTCATTTAAAACATCACCAAGGTTTATGTGGTTGATAGCCAGAGGACTAGTGAACACCGGTTGTCAGTAGAGTTGGGATGCTGAAAGGCAGAAAAGCACAAGAATCCTTTTGCAGCATCCATAGCACTCTTTACACACTCCAATGCCAGAAAATAAGGGGAAATAAACCAAATTCTGGGTATAAATAAGATGTCATCCTTCATATTCAGTAGTCCAAAATATTACAAAATAACTGAAATATATCAAAACCAAAAGGGAGTTCACTTTTCGGTCTCTAGTTGACCACTAGAAGCTGACCTATAGTTAATGCTGACTTGGGCAGAAGAACCCAGAAGTGATCACTTCATCATGCTCCAGGTAGTAAAATGTCTTCTTACAGAGTGGAACAGAGTGGAAGACGCTAAAATAAAGAATCATCAGCGTGGAATTATAAGCGTGAAAAAAGACAATCACAGATTTTTTTACCTATATGCTAACTGAACGCATTATAATTCTAATTATGTAGAAGAACTGGGAGCTTTACTTACTTTCACAGAGACGTCTTCTCAGCTTCCCCCGAATTTTATCGATGGCGTTGTAATCAGAGACATGAAACACGTGAGCAGACCTGGGTTCTGAAGCAATCTCATCGAGTTCCTCTTTTAAGGCTTCGCCAACACCCACAGCAAAGATCCTAATCCCTGCCTGATGGGCTGCAGTGGCTGGATCCAAGACATAATCCTGGCTCCTTCCATCAGTCAGAAGGATAGCCACTTTTTTAACAGTTTGATCACTAAGTCTCCCACCAGCTTCTTTGGAAAAACTGTAGGTGTTGATGTACCTGAGAGCATCTCCAGTGTTTGTATTACCCCCATAATACTTAATTTTTCGTGCAGCGTCTTTGATTTCCTCACGGGTTTTGTATTTTCCCAGGTCGAACTCTGTGGTTGGACGATCACTGTATCGCACCACACCTACACGGGTTTTGTCTGGGCCAATCTCAAAAGTTTCCACCAAATTAGACACCCACTGCCGAACTTTCTCAAAATCTTCTTTTCCAACACTGGATGAGGCATCCAAGATGAAGACAAGGTCATAGTGAACGTTCTTGCAACCTGCAAGAGTGGCAGAAAATATCGCTAAGGGAAGTTGAAGGATGAATATCAGACATACTAAATATTCCCTAGGCATAGCTCTCTAGTGAGCAATTTGGAGGAGGCAGCAAACCCTCTACCTTGTCCTGCAGAGAAAGTGCAGATTCTCAGCTTTTCTTATGATTCACCTCATCTGTTTCAGGACATCTACAGTAGATCAGCACACACTTCGCTTTGAAATGCAAACCCTTCCTCTTCCTGCACTACTAACTGCCTCTGCTCAATATTTCACCTACACCATCTGCATGCATATGAAGCTATTTTTCTCAAACTTCATTGGAGTGCCTTTGCTCAGGCAATGCTCTAAAATGACCTTGGCAGATCAAGAGACCTGCCCTGACCTTGCCTATGCCAATCCTGACCGTGAGTAGTGAAGCTTTCATGTTCCCTCTTGCATTAACATTATGATTTATTTATGCTTAGCTAGAAGCAGTTCTTTTGCTCAGCATGATATCCTGGTGAAGCAAGTTTATAACAAGATTATTTTGATTTTGAGGCTCTCTGCCATTGACTATTGACTGAAGGATGACTCACTGAATACTGGGATGGCTTCCTTGACAACACAGGGCAGTTGCTTTGTAAGGGAAAAGTTCACTTACCCCCACAACCACTCTTTTGGCTCCAGCCACAATATTTGTAATCTGAAGCCTGTGTAATCCAAAAGGCAAATGTATTTTAATTACAGCTTGCTTGCCCTATGAAGCCAGACTGGTCATATATTTGTCAGCCACTTGCCAAGAAAGTATATCTCCCAGGAAATGTTTTCTAGCTCTTTCTGAATATATGCAAGCCAAGAGGCAGTATACTCATAAATGTCCCACAGATGCCAAAGATTTATCAACATAATGCCCCAACTGAACAAAATGTATATATACATAGGTTTATTTAATTCACTATTATAGACCATAGTCCCTAACAAATTATGAGTTTCAAGATTGAAAGCTGCTCTACAAAGTCAATTATCTATGGTCACAACCACCAACCATTGTTTCTCCAGTAGTTCTTGTCTCACATGGTCTCAAAAAGTACAAGTGCTTGTTTGAACCAATGGTAAAAAGACAATTTGACCAATCACGTGGAGAACAAAGCATGTATAACGTAATACAAGACAGAGAGCTGGTCCATACCAGTGCCTGTGCCACTTTATTTCTCTCAGAGTAACAGGGCTCTTCCATGTCCCACTGAACTGGAGATGTTATATCTGTCCCCTAAACTGTTGGCAATTGCCTTTAAACCCTGCTGCTTTATCAGGATCTGAGCTGGTAGCCCACATCTACCCACACCCACTGGGAGCAGATCTGTTCTGTTGACTCCTGTTTCACGGCAGGACCCTGATTCCCCCAACTGTTCCCACTATGACCATGCTAATAACCTCCTCTGGTCTCTGACGTGGACTGACCAAGCTACCTCCCTTGGTCGGAAAATCTGAGAGTATTTGTGAGAATACATAACTCCGGGGTATGCCCACTGAGGACAGTTTAGCTGTCCATGCATTAAGAAGTGACATTCCCACTGTACAGTTTGCATGTTTTCACATCAGACTAGTTCCAGCCAGGTCCCAGCAACTAAATGTCAATCAGTGTCTAAGACCTCAGACCAGCCTCACCTCTGTGGACTTGCCTGGAGAATGGCTGACCTTAGCTGTTGTCTTTAGACCTGATCCAGACCTTGACTTGATGACTTATGTTCCTGGCTTGATCTTGGACCTGCTTCATCACTATGAGCTTGTCTGGGAATTTGGATTATTCGTTGAGCCTGGTTGCCATCCCCCAGCCTTCCCTGCTCCCTGGCTGGGGGTGGTAAGACAGGCTGTGGCTGGTGACACCCTGTCCTGCCAGCCCAGGGAGACCTCCAGCTCCTGGCTCCCCATCCCTTAAGAAGCAGTCTGTCCTTGCTGCACTGCTGACCAGAGCTAAAGGACTGATGTAAATAGAATCATAGAATCATAGAATCATTAAGGTTGGAAAAGACCTCTAAGATCATCAAGTCCAACCGTCAACCCAACACCACCATGCCCATGAAACCATGTCACAAAGTGCCACATCTACACGTTTTTTGAATGCCTCCAGTGATGGTGACTCCACCACTTCCCTGGGCAGCCTGTTCCAGTGCTTGACAACCCTTTCGATGAAGAAATTTTTCCTAATATCCAATCTAAATCCTAATATCCCCTGGTGCAAATACACCCAATGTAGATGTTAGCTGAGGACTAGGATGTTTTCCCATGGAACAGACCAAAGAGTATTGAGGTATCATTTAGAGTTCATCCAGTCAAGCACTTGCTTAGCAGCCACCTCAGTGAACAGAAATATGAATCATGCTACCCAAAGGTGGGGAGAATGATGCTGTTGCCATATTTCCTCATGGAGTTCCAGCATTTGAGCCTACAAGAAGGTCACAAAGTCTTCTCCCACACCCAAATTTGACCTTATGGTTCATAAATTAGCTCCTGTGCTTTTGATCATCCTGGGGATGTGCACCTGCCCTGAAGAGGACAGGAATCCCAGAACAGCCTACTGCACTGGAAAGAGGAGTGGGTGTGGGCTGTGGGCTCAGCCACATGAGGAGGACTTGCCTTCAGATAAGAGTAGGTAGGCATTATAATGCTGTAGGGCAATGCTCATGGTATTGCATGATGGCCATGAGAGTGGTTGAATATACACCCAGTGTGTTGTGAGTGATGATGAAAAATGAGCATCATCTGTTGCTGTGTTAATTTCCATAGCAGGGTACATCCCAGAGACCTGACCCAGACACTGCTGTTCCTTCAGTGTTTACGGGAACAACCTATGGACATGGGATTGGGATCACATTGGGAACAACCCATCCACATGTGATCATGTTGGAAACAACCTGTCCACATCAGATCACGTTCTGTGACAGCTTTTTGTGAGTGAGGGAACACTTGTCTCTAACCACAGAGCAAGAATGGTCTGGCTGGAAACACACAGTAACTCTCTCAAAGGTAATCAGAGTGTGGAGATGATTGAATATATCATTTTATATTATTGGATGTAAGTTACATTACGTCTGTGTATATTGGCTTGACTGCCAAGTGTAGTTCTGCTTGATTTTTGCAGAACATAAAGGATATAATATATAACAGTAAAGGGTAAGCAAGAAATCTCCACTCTGCCCACCCAATTCATTATTATATCAATCTATTCTGTCTAAAAGAATATTAATTAAGTGAGACTAAGCAGATAATATAAAGGTTTAAGTATAAAACCCACAAGGTACAGACCTTCCTGTTGCTTATTTTAATGACTCTCAGCAGGTGAGATGACTGCAATTAAAAAACAAACAGAACAGACAAAATGAATCCTGTTGGTGTTCAAGGGCAATGAGCCTTAAAACAAGGGGGGTTTAAGGTTTTAAAAGTGATGCCTATTCAGACAGTATGCAGGGAAGAAAAAGATGGTCTTTCAGGATCATTTTCTTAAAGTCAGTGATTCTTTGCTTACAGACCTCATGGCAGTGAGATGAAATGCTGCAGAAAAGCTTTTAGTAAATATTAATCTGCATTTTTAACACAGTAATGTCCACTGCTGGACAAAATTGATTGTTTTCCAAGAATGCTAGAATAACATTGTTTACTGGCAGAAACAGTTCACGTTAAAGGAATATGGGAGATAATTCATAGAAAGTGAACTTTCAGTTTTGTAATTACAGGAATACTCTCTGGAAGCATAATTCCAGGAATACTCTCTGGAAGCATAATTCCAGGAGTTTTATTCACCCAGTCAGACACTCAGTCAATTATATGCAGTATTACCATTAAAAATAGTTCACAAACAAGCCATAAACCAAAAATTATTTAAAGTAATCACAGAATGCACATATAAATGATACCAACATATCCTTCCTGTGACTGATCCACAGGCAGAAAAAAAGATGAGATTTCACTTTGTTTTGTTACTAAGTACTTATTCCTGCTAAATTTCACCCAAAAAACCTTCTATAGATCACATAACAAAACTGTAAAGCAGCTATTCCTTAGACTGAGAGAATGGCTAAAAAATCCTTTTCTTTCTTATAAATTACCCAAGTCTACAGAATAGCATCTTTCCTAGAAAAAGAGACAGAAAGCCTCCATCTCAAAGTACCTTTGGGCTTTTATACCATAAACTGCTTCGGCATACAGCTGTTTTCTGTCCCTGAGGTATAGCATCATTCACAGCCAGATAACTCAACTCTTGCTACTCATAGAATCATAGAATCATAGAATCATTAAAGTTGGAAAAGACCTCTGAGATCATCAAGTCCAACCGTCAATCTAACACCACATGCCCACTAAAGCATGTCCCGAAGTGCCACATCTACAGGTTTTTTGAATGCCTCCAGTGATGGTGACTCCACCACTTCCCTGGGCAGCCTGTTCCAATGCTTGACAACCCCTTCCGTGAAGAATTTTTTCCTAATATCCAATCTAAACCTCCCCTGGCACAACTTGAGGCCATTTCCTCTTGTCCTATCGCTAGTTACTTAGGAGAAGAGACCAACACTCACCTCACTACAACCTCCTTTCAAGTAATTGCAGAGGGCAATAAGGTCTCCCCTCAGCCTCCTTTKCTCCAGGCTAAACAATCCCAGTTCCTTCAGCCGCTCCTCATAAGACTTGTTCTCCAGACCCTTCACCAGCTTCATTGCCCTTCTCTGGACATGCTCCAGCACCTCAATGTCCTTCTTGTAGTGAGGGGCCCAACACTGAACACAGTATTTGAGGTGCGGCCTCACCAGTGCCGAGTACAGGGGCACAATCACCTCCCTACTCCTGCTGGCCACACCATTTCTGATACAGGCCAGGATGCTGTTGGCCTTCTTGGCCATCTGGGCATGCTGCTGGCTCATGTTCAGCCAGCTGTCAACCAGCACTCCCAGGTCCTTTTCCGCCGGGCAGCTTTCCAGCCACTCTTCCCCAAGCCTGTAGTGTTGCCTGGGGTTGTTGTGACCCAAATGCAGGACCTGGCACTTGGCCTTGTTGAACCTCATACAAATGGCCTCGTCCCATCGATCCAGCCTGTCCAGATCCCTCTGCAGAGCCTTCCTACCCTCAGGCAGATCAACACTCCCACCCAACTTGGTGTCATCTGCAAACTTACTGAGGGTGCACTTGATCCCCTCATCCAGATCATTGATAAAGATGTTAAACAAGACCGGTCCCAAAACTGAGCCCTGGGGAACATGGCTTGTGACCAGCCGCCAACTGGATTTGACTCCATTCACCACAACTCTCTGGGCTCAGCCATCCAGACAGTTTTTTACCCAGCGAAGAGTAGACCCATCCAAGCCATGAGCTGCCAGCTTCTCCAGGAGAATGCTGTGGGAGACAGTGTCAAAGGCTTTACTAAAGCCCAGGTAAACCACATCCTCATCCACTAGGTGGGTAACCTGGTCATAGAAGGAGATCAGGTTGGTAAAGCAGGACCTGCCTTTCATGAACCCGTGCTGGCTGGGCCTCATCTTCTGCTTGTCCTGCACCTGCCTTGTGAGCGCCCTCAAGATGAACCGCTCCATAATCTTCCCCGGTACCGAGGTCAGGCTGACAGGCCTGTAGTTCCCCTAATCCTCCTTCCAGCCCTTCTTGTAGATGGGCATCACACTGGCAAGCCTCTGGGACCTCTCCTGTTATCCAGGACTGCTGATAAATGATGGAGAGTGGCTTGGCAAGCTCCTCCACCAGCTTACTGGTGGAGTTAAGTTACTCTCGTGTGGATCCCATCCGGCCCCACAGACTTGTGAGTGTCTCCAAGTGTCTTTCCCCAAAAAAACAACGTGTCCTTGTCAAGACTGCCTATAGGAACCGTCCCTCAGCTGCACCATCCTCTAATGTATTCAGTGGCATTTGGGAGAGAGTGCTCATCAGCGCATGCAGAACCAGAGACCCTAGGTAAATCATAACCTTGATCCCTGAGCTATCATCTCCATCCCTAAGGTCTATTTTATGGTTTTTCAGCAGTAAATGTCTTATTTGCRTTTTATATTGTTTTCCTCCTAGCAACGATAGCTTCTCAGCCACGTAAAAGTCCCAGCAGCTACTTAGCACGAGGCAGTAAGCCGAACGGCAACGTACCTGCTCTTTGTGCCTCAATTCTCTCCCTGCTGAACACGAATGTGAGAAGAACCAGGAGAAGGGGCACACGGCATCTTCCCGTAATGGACATATCTCCTTTCTCACACCAGCTTGTCTTTTTGCTGTGGTGAGAAGCTTGCTAGAAATCCAATTTGTAGCCTAAAATAAAGAGCAAGTGTTATCTCATAGAAACACAAACTGAAGTAATTATGCAAGTCATGGGAGCAATGTTTTGGGGAGTTGTCTCTTCTGCCTGTCATTTTACTTGACTAGACACAAACTGCTCAGACAAAGAGGCAGGAGTTCACCTACTTTTCAAAAGCTATAGCCTTTCACTGGCTCTATTCAGTGTGCAGCAGCCTGAACGGAAAAAGCAGAGAGATTACCAGATTATTATACTTTAATTGAGCCCACTGCCAACTACACAATCAACGCACTGGAGTGGAAACCATTCCTGACCTTGCCCTCCCACGCATTCATCATTAGGAGATAGATACACAACACAGAGCTGAGATACGAACCACTGCAAATATCACACAACTGGTTGCCACTTCACCCGTTGCTGCTTTCAGTTCCTGAGCCTCAGAAATGACAAACAATGCTAAAAATACGTGGCTGTTTTCATATACATATTTGTTGCTATTGGTCCTTCTCTATAGGAGTAAATTCAGCAGCTTCAAAACACATCTTTCAACTGTTTAGTTTAAAAGGGTGCAAAAGCTCAGGTGGATGATCTTCAGTTTAAGGTTGTTGGTTTGAGTTTACCTTGACTGAAGTCACTGAAGTCAGCCGGTTTTGTAACAAGTCAGGCAAAGTGGCTGGGCTGTTAAAAGTTTAGCTATGTTTTCTAACAATAGACCAACTCATTTTTTAAAAATTTTATTATTTACTTATTGCTGTTGTTTTATTATTTTTTATTATACAGACCATAAAATCCTTGCAGTTCTATATACTATGTACACACACACAGGGGAAAACAGTTTACACTTTGTAGGTCTTTATTGCTTAAGGAATCATTTTGGAAAACTTTCTCCAAGCTCCCGAATCCATCTTTTCCTCTTTAATGCACAGATTTCTTTGTTCATTTTCTTAGAGAATTTCTGCTTCCTCTGTCTTTTAACATGCACATCAGCTTCTTGCTGTTGATAGCCAGGTAAAAGAGGCATGAAGGGGACACTGTATGTTGTAGATCATTGCTGCAGGGTCAGTTACGCATTTTAGGATATTCCTTTTCAAAGCAATAGGGTTCTGTGGGAATCACAGACAATAAGAATGGTGGTGTCAGCATTTGTTCAAAACCGGTCTTGACCAGTCAAAAGTTGGGCCTCTCTCTCCCATGTATCTCAGAAATAAAGTGCACATCATTCTGGTTTATGAAATAAAAAAGGGGAAAATCTTATGTAGTTACTGAGATGTAGCTGTTGAGACATAGCTGTAAATCCTTATTTCCAGGACAAAATACAGGCAGCTATATTTTCAGAAGTCCATATCAAATGCAGACGAGGAGAAAAGCAATCCATCTAATAAACCCTGCACCCTGCAAATAAAATTTGGAAGTATCTGCCAGCAGTGGAACATAAATGCAAGAAAGAATTAAAAAAAAAAAAAAAAAAAATTATGCATATTCAAGTACCATCCCTAAATCGAAAGGGCACAAGCAGGTGCTGTAGTTTACACCTCAGCCAGACGGTGTCCCTACGAGACAGTGAGGTGCTCAGGTTTGAGCGAGGTGGAAAAGGCTGCAGGGTAAAAGGGCATGAAAATATCACCATGCCCTACAGTAGTTAGAATTTCCTTTTAAATAAGTACATTACTGAAATACCGATCAGGCAGCTGCCTGCAGAGAGATCAGGACAACCATTACTTAAAATAGCTATGGGAGCCTTCAGCCCAAGGTTTTTCCTCCCATGTATTTTTTAGGAAACATTGTTTTCTGGCACTGGTCATGGAAGAGCAGGTTAGTGGCGGCAGCAAGAGATGGGAAACCAGATCTGCCATGCAGCGTTCTGCATTTCCAGTGCTGAGAGCTCAAAACATCCTTTCTCTGTGTCTGAGCTTGCATGGCTGCAAAGTTATATAAATACATTATTAAAAACAGTCTTTGCCAGCTGCTAACCCCCATAAGGCCAGGATAAAAGGAGCAGAGCACCAGCTGGTGTCAGTCAGCGGAACAGCGGCAGGATGGACCAACGCTGGCTTGACAGGCAGCGGACATGGCGTGACGGGGAGCTTGGTGGACGTGGCTCACTTGGTACATGCGTGACTTCTGCCCCAGCAGAAGGACTACCTACATGACCAGCTCGGAGAGCTGTGGCTCTAAGGCATCACTCCTCTCCATTCTTTGCCAAAACACTTCAAGAGCTCATTGCTGCATTATGAATGCTGAAAGGTGTCTCAGAATAGTCATTTAGGCTAAAAATAGTGGAATAAAAAAAAAACCAAATCAAATCAGAACATCTGCTTAAAATCTATAATCATAACCTGTGGTGGCTTTAATACGCATTTGTGGTTCAGTATCATTCTTGCATTCAGGCCAAAATACATCACTTTATCCATTTTTATAGCATGAAGAATTGAACCAAGTCTCTTAACTTGCAACTGCTTTATGTATGGATATATCAGTGAGAGAAAATTGCCCCTTTCACTTCAACAGGATTCATACCATGGCAAGGAAGTCTTCAGGGATATCCGAAGAAAGGTTGGAGACAAAGCATTTTTATTGATGGGTTTTCCACACTGGTTTCTTTCCCACCTCAGTCTGTCACTGTGAGACTGAGCCCAGTTTGCAATTACAGCAGCTGATCAACATTTATTTCCCTTTCCAGGAGAAAGGGTCGAAAAGGAGCCAAAAGTGGGCCAGTTTAGGCTTCAGAGTGATCCAAGAATAAGAAATTTTGTTTAGCTKACCCTATTTCCAAATGGCCAACGTGGATTTTTTTATTACTATTATTTTTAGTTCAGCCTATCATGTGGGAATCATTTTCCTCAAAGTGGCCTAAGTCAATGTACATCCTTTAAAAATACCTCCTTTTTTCTTTTTATCTCACAAACACCACTTTGGGATTCCCTTGTGACACATTTAGATGTATTAAGTGATATTGCAAAAAGAACTGACAAATCCTATCACATCTGAGTTTATTACCAAACTGCGGACTCTGTGTCTGAGGCCCCGTTTTTAATAGTTTAATGGGAAAAGAAGAGGTGAATAATTCTGGCTACATGCAAACATGATGTAGGAATGGCATCCAGGCTGAAAAGCGTGCTGGTAAATGTTAAAGTGAGCTCTGTACACTTAAAATACAGGCATAGTACTAAGCTATTCATACTGCCTCACAGCTGAACAAACAATGCACAGAAGATGATAGACACAAGCTCTATATAACCTTCAGCTTCGGTATGGCTTTTTCAGGCGTGTTGGTATAGAGTTTTAGGTCAGTGAGCATCCATGGTAAGGGCTCTCTGCTTTTGAACAATAAGTAAACACTCTTTGGAAAATGAATGCTCATAAAAAGCAGCATAAAAAAAAGAGCTGAAGGAGAACTGAGTCTTCTCATCTCAAACGTATTTTAATATTTTGCTCACTGTTGGGCTTTCCTTGCACTCCTGCATTTTAAGGGGTGCTGCTTTGTCTCCTCGAGATTTATCCCTTGAGGCTGGGAACAGAGCTAGAGCTCTATTTTCCAAAGAATCACATGCATATCCAGAACAGAACCGCATAGCTGGGCTGCATTTTATCATGGGGTTTATCCATGATTGAACCAAAGTCAAATAATATCCTGACATCAGTTTATTTAGAAAATGAAACCCCTGTCCTTTGCAAATAAGATTATGGTGTTTGGTATTCCACTCTGTCTATCTCTGTCTTTGTCCTGCCAGAGCCTGATCCTGAAGGGACATATAGTGACTTTGTTCTAATCTTGCTTCTCAGATAAAGCTGTCGCATCATTGTAATCCAGGGGACACGGAGGAAAAACTTGTACGAAAGGATAGAAGCAAAACTGTTTATTTAGAAATGGCATCTCGAAAAAATAAAGGGAAAAGAAGGGACAGATACAAAGAATGTGGCAGAGAAGAAAACTTCATGGCATTTCTAAGACAAGGAATTTAAGCAGAAGATATTCCCTACCTCAGCCTCTCCAAAGACTGCTCTTYTGTCCTGGTTTGAGAGATGTCATCAACAGCAAAAACCACATGAGTTAGAGATGGACAAAACCAGAACACTTTCTGTGATCTCTTTCATCCTTCAGAGGAGTGATTCAGTCACAAATATTAATAAAACAAAACAAAACAAAACTGGAGTCAATAGTAAGATGAGCATTTCAGGAGCATGATTTAATAAAACTGCTTCTACCTCATGCAAGCAAAAGTTCAAAGACCGTACAGGGACAGTACAAAGATCAATGATTCAACGCTGAATGTAAAAAGCATGTCCAGTTATGGACTTTAGTCTGCTCATTAACATATCTGAGCTTTYACTTATGTTTTACTAAATTATACCACTGAACTCTTCATCTTACTTTTAAATCCAAGGGGGGCTGATATTATTATTGTGCTTAATTTCATCCATTCGTCTGCTGCCACTGCACATCACCATATGCCATATAAATGTTCTAACTATGCTGGCATTCATAATGTGATTTTAAATGTCTTTGGTAYGCTTCTCTGAAGAAGAGGTTAGTGTGGGGTGAAAAAGACAGTGTCCAATTATACAGCTTTTCACACACACAAAAAAAGAAAAACAACAAAAAAACCCGGAACACTAATACRTCTGACATCTTAGTAGAGTCAGCTTGTTGATCGTGCCTCTTCCAACTACTGAACTAAGCAATTTAATTATCTAAATTATTGCTGATATGAGCAGGAAGCCAACTATATAAAAGAGAGATGGGACTTCTCCTCCCCGATTAGCCCATGCGGTCGTATATCTTTGTTCGATGCTTTTTAAAGAAATCATCCAATAGCATTTCTGAAGATATGCATCTTCCCAGGCCTGATCCAAAGCCAACTGTAGTTAATGAAAAGAGGACCATTGATTTCAGTGGGCATTATTTCAAAACCCATGTGAATAATAGAGCAGAAAATCCTCTGCTAACACCAGAGTTGTTCCTGAGGTACTTTGTCCAACTACGACTGATCCAAAGTCTGCTGAAATCAAGGAGGAGGCTGTCAGCAGCTTCACAGTATGTTGGATGGGGACATTCATGCACCCTGCCGGTGAACAGCTCTCCAATGCCTGCTCTAAGTGCCGGCGAGGCTGCAGGGGCTGAGACGTTTCTTCTCTTCTTTTGCAATATCACGTCTCAAGAGCAACTTCTACCTCAATCCCTAAAAAACTGATCAGACGCAGAGAGATGGTTAGCATGAATGCCAGCCGAAGTGATCTGTCAGCTTTATAGGAGATGAAATAGGGTGGTGGGAAAGATCATCAGACCATTCAAACCCRTCAATTTATTTGCCTTAGCTGAACTCTATTACTTCCTGAAGTACTTGGTGCTGGAACTACCAGGGCCCATGAATGATTAATATTGCTACAGTTGGAAATAAGTTTGATCGTGTGAGAAATAAAGTCCATACTGAACAATTAGGAGGGGAAAAATAATAAATAGCTGTTTCCTAAGTGACAGGTATCTGTCCAGGAGACAGAATGAGACAGGAATCAAATGGGAAAAAATATCATACAGAGGAGTGTAACCAAGAGTCTTAGAGGGCCATAAAGCGTACTCCAAGGGGGACTGGATTAACTCAGCATGGGTATTTCCTAATTTCTGCGTGCTCCACTTCGCAGCCTTAGAAATATTCCCTTAACCTCTGTGGTGTTGCACGTGTATGACCAAGGAAACCTGAGAGAAGGTCAGAATTAGAATTCAGTCACTCCTGACTCCTTAACCTATGCTTGGATCATGCATCCCTCAAATTGACCCCTTTGTAAATGCATTTACCGCAGACACTTTAAAACAAGCTCTTACTGGTTGACTGCCAAATCACTGCAATTCTAAAATACCCTAAGTGCTAGACGAGAACTTTGCAATGTATTTTTGCCTGCTGCAGCCACACAGTGTCTGCAGGCTAGAACCTTGATGCAATACCCCCAAGTATAACTTTTCAGTGATTTGTCCAGGGGAAGTAACTCCAGATTTAAATTGTACTCTTGCATGTCAAGCTTGGAAATCTTTCTACAGATTGGCTAAGAAAAGCCCAAACTAACCTGCAATAAAAAGTCTTTATGATAGAATCTCCTAAATCCTACAGTCTGTGGTTAGGGTACTACCAAATCCACACCACCATTCCCAAATTAATTTTGTTATCTCTCCTATAAATAGGCTGCACTCACATGGTGTGACCAGTCGCGTGCTTTGCCTACATCCCAGCTCCCTGATGGGACAAGACATAGGTGCACTCTGTTCTGCAGTGCCCCAGCTGCTGTGCCCGGAAGAACAGATACCACAAAGTGATGCTCCAAACCTTTTCGATCTGGCCAAATGGCTAAAGCAAGTCTTAAGGGCATGCCACAGAGTGCAGCTGTCTCTCAGCCTCCCGACATAACTTACCAGGAGCTAGAAACAAGCTACATCCCTTGCTAGTGTGGAAAAAGCACATTCTCAAGCGATGTTTGAGAAAGTTACACCCAGCAGTTCTTTGCCTTTGGCATCATCAACCAGTCTGTAAGGAAAATCTGTACTGCACCATATGAACACATGTGTTTATTGACCAGCCAAGTGCTAACCCTGTCTCACTTCAGCTAATAAGGAATTTGAATTTCAAAAGAAATTCTACATCTCAAACACTGTCTCTGTATAAAACACTATTCCRCAAGCATCTTAGTTAACCTGACTGAAATAATTATCAAGGAATAGATTCACAGGAAGTGTCTCAGAGTGTATGTGGAGTCCAAGGGATTAGGAGAGCTGATAAGGGGAAGCTTTGCCTATCTGATTTGGGAAAACAATGCCTGGAAAGCAGGGTTTGCCCAAGAACCAGGTGCCAGCACCTATAGTGCTCGTACTGACAGCTTCTTTCCCCAGGTTTATTTACTAGCTGGCAAAACCAGGAAGAATATCTTGAACTTGAAACTGAAGCATCAGTGCAATATTTTGAGATGCATTTTTCTTTATAGTAAAGTAGCCCTTCAGTGCTGCATTTTGTTTGAATCATTTTTTCCCCCTTAATTTTTACTTACTTTCCTTTGGAAAGCACTAGCCTGGACCTCTTTAGCATGCACCAGGGAATTAGGAACAGAACAGGAGACTCAGAGGTCAGTTAACTTGTCATAATCTTATTTGGGAACTATCCTTTCCTACCCTCAAAATATTCCCAAATACATAATTTGAGTCACGTAGATTGCAAGTCATTTACACAGCACGTTACTACATATTATGCCTCTGCAGTGGCTCATCCATTGGGGTGCAAATGTATTTGAATCACACAGATATTAATAGAATTAAATTATTAGATACATAATAATTTATGAATGGTGATGGACTTACTAGGAGGAACACACATTCCAAACTATATGACTCAGTAGCAGCTTCACCCATCCCAATAATGACTATCGCACCCTGGCTAAGTTACAAAACTTTGTCCATGCTCCCTTGCCTACATCTTTTAAACTTAACACAACTTTGAAATGTCTCTCGTGTCGTCGCTGAAGCAGGGTTTGCAGTATACATGTGTCCTAGAACTGGGAAGTCCACCACCTGCATGTAATACAAGGCACATTGGCTATTTAAGGTAATAGATAACATTATTCACTGGCCTTCATGCGAAGAGAAGCCTAATTCATGATTCATTTAAATTAACAGCCACTGCTGGCTGCAGGATGTCCAGATTAACGAGGAGTGATGTAAGCAAGACATAGATCAAAATGATGTCCACAGAGGAAGCAAACAGTTTGCTGCGGAGTGGAAAATCCTGAGATTTGTCCCCAGCACTACATGCTCAGACTGCCCTTACTGCTGTATGTGCGGAGCATGTTGATTTATTACAGGGTCACAGAACACCAGTCCTTGGGCCTAAACGCTATAACCTGTATGGAGAAAGTCCCACAAATCCCATTTCCTCTCAAGCAGAGGCAGAGCTGTTCCAGCCCACATTAACTATTAGGAAGAAGCCTTTAACATTGAGCCCCCTGAGGCTATTCAATATGAGAGTGCTCTACTCTTACAGGGCCCATTTCCTGCTTTTTATATCCTCATGGAAGTTCTTCCAGCTCTTGGAATGAAACTTAATATTTTCTTTTTTCGTACAGTAGAGGATTATGTCAGTAAAAAGACCCATATGTCATGGCTTTATATAGTCAGCTAGCAGAGCTGGAGTGAGGAAACGGGATGGGCTAACAGCCTAAATCTGTCTGGAAAATAGGCAACATACTTTCTGAACAAAGAGGAGCCTGGTGAATGCATTTCCTAGAACTCCTACTGGGGCCAATGCAAGGAAGAATTGCTTTGGATTTCTTGCCTTATGCCTTATAATAATGTCCTGGATAAAGATTACCAGAATCCCTACAAGCTCCAGAAATGAGCTCATACCAATTGTCTGTCACACTCAGGGTTATTAACAGGGCTATGCTAATTTGAAATGTACCACGTACTCACCCATCGCTTTGCCAACACTTCTGCTGAACCATCCAGATGACAGAAAATTTCCCAGGAACATCAATGCCTTCTACTTGCACTATGTGTGTGAATTTCTCCTCCACATGTTCCAACAAGTTGATGGCCACCTAATGTCATGAAAGTTTGTTCAGAAACAACAACTACATTTAAGAGATTTAGTACTGCAAAGCCTTTCCATGGTCTAATTTCCATGGTCTTGGTCTTTGTAATAAAACCCAGAACTCTACTGTGGACACCAACACATCAGCGAAAGTGAAAGATCTGTGAAGAAAGACCATGAAAACAAGAGATACCTCTTGTTACTTGGGGAGGTGCAGATAGCAGGGTTACACCCCCAGCCTTACCCCTTTCTGAAGTTTTCCCTCTTTACCCAGCACTTGCAGGAGGCATTGCCCCCTATGCAGTATCTGCTGCCTGAAATCCACCGAAGCTGAATATCTCCATGCTCTTGTCTACTGAGAAGAAGCATTGACACTTCTCTTTTAAAACACAAGAAAAAAAAAGGAGAGCTGAACACATATAGGCAGCTTGCAAGCAATGCTTTCCCACCAGGTACTCTAGAAAAAGTCCATTCTTTGCCTTCTTGTTAGAGCAGGGCCCCAGGATAGAAAGCAGTTCAAAGTTAGTTGACATTGCATCATGGCAGAAAAGCATTTCGGGAACTGACCTGAAACACAAAGTGGGACTGGGACCCATGTAGGTTTGCTGCTTTTATTTCTCATAATTGCATAAATCATTTTAGGCAGAGGAAATTCTGAGAAGACCCAACAACAGAACTCTGAGATTAGACAACTTAACCAGTTTAGGTGTCTGCAGAGTGGAGAGGTTGTATGGAGGATTTGAGACTGAAAATCTTGGAAGCGAGTGCCGCAAGTCTTTTTTGGCTCTAACCTCAAATGCTTCTCTCTCCCATGAAAGGAGCTGGGGCTAGGAGGAAAGAGAAGGACTCATCTTCTCTGACCATAGAGGTCTGCATTGTGGATGTCTTCACCATCAACATAGACTCCTTTAAAATAAGAGAAGTAGGAGAAATAAGAAGCACAGCCTTAATGCAGCAGCAGCTTTGAGTGAAGACAAGTTAAATAGCGTATCCTTCATGTCTCAGCCATCTCTGCCCAGCACCGTGGCCACCATCAACATGGGACTAGCAGGTAAGGGGAACACACAGGAATCAAGCAGAAGCAGAGTTTATCCAGTGTCACAGAGACCCTAAGTCCGAGACTGAGATAAAACATACTTTACTCCTCTCAATTTCTGAATGCAACACACAGGAAATCACTGCCAGTGAATCCTTCTGTGATCTTGCCATGATCCTGGCAGTGGGAGACCTGCAGCAAAGTTCTGCCTTGTCACTTTTCTTGGCATTGCTGCTTCCAGGGCTGTGAGTAAGACGGAAAACAGGAAGCTGATGAAGAAGACACTTAAAAGAAGTACAGCAAATAAGGGTCTGAAAGCTGTAAATTAAACAGGAAGAAAACTGTAGCCAGAGTAAACATGCAAACTATCTGTATTTTCTACCAGGAAGGGCTCTTATCACCACTGTCACTCACATAGARAGGATAAGAAACCAAAAGTTGTGCTCTACAGCCTATACACAGCTCTCACACGAGGCAACTGACAGATGCAAGAGGCCTATCACTTAATATCTGATAAGAAATGTCACTACCAGCTACCCCTGCACAACAGCTGGGTCTACCTGTCTGTGCTTAAGGCAAGGGGTGGGACAGTGTCAGGTCAATAATCCTGACATTGGCTGGAAGGGTTTTGAACCATCTCAACTTGCACCCCGTCCCATCCCCTCCACTCTGCTTCCTTCCTTTTAATTCTTCCCACAAGTCTCAGAAACAGCTGCAGTCACTCTGTTGCAGGAAAGAGAAAGCAGAAAGGGAGAGTGCCATGAAAGAAATAAAGGAATATAAGGAATCACATGGATGAAACATGGAACAACATCAAACTCRGGTCTTCCTAACATTCTCATTTTTTTCATATCTCAAATTTTCTTAATTAACTGTAGGAAGAAGTGTGATACCAACCTGTCTCAAAAAGGCCTGAAAATTAAAAACTTACTTGGTTGCCTTACCTTGCCTCTTCATATGTAATATCCTGAATTTGTACCTTAAAAGAAAATATAGCTATTGGGTAGGCAATAGTAGGTATCAAAGATTTTATCTGATAGTTGGAGGGAGGATATTTTCAAGTGGATAAGGACTCAAAAATTGTCAAARTTCCCATTACTTCCAATACTGGTGACAACCTTGGCAGACTGAATTGTTATCACAGGAACAGGATATTGATCTTTACGTATAGGTCTTTTATGATACTATATCTTTATCCATGTGCTCTGTTCAGGTAGATGGCCAAGGGCTGTGTGATGATGTCAGGAAAGCAGTATTTCCTTGAAAACAGAGACAACTGAAAATGAGAGAGACAGGATCAGATCGGAGGACATATAGTAGTTACCAGGAAAATAATAGCAAATGCAAAATTAGAAACTTTGGTGGAGGAGAAAGAACATGGAAAAATTGTAGAAATGGAAAAGAGGTACCCACTTAGACAGCAGTGCTAGAACTTAAATCAAATTACATCTGTGCCTTTCTGGACTTTAAAGATGAATTTAAGATGCCATCTCACACTAGGCTATTTCCTAAGACATTGCAGAGCTTTGGCTGGGACTTATCTCATTTACATTTAGATTGTAGATGTCTAACTAACATTGTATGTGGTTTTATATTTGAGCTCATCAGGATGGGTCCCCTCTCAACTTCATGGAGTGGAAAAAAAAAAAAGAAAAAAAAATCCATAGCCAGATTGATTTTATCTCTTTCTAAGGAGGAYGAGTAAAATAAATGAACTACTCACAAGAAGTGCTTCTTTTCCCCAGACACAATAAAAGGAGCCTAGACAAACAGCTAAGATTTAGATATTGATATTTGAACAGATACTGATATTTCAACAGATGTCTATGTGATCAAGGTGACATAAGAAAGTCAGCCAAAAGCAGCAATGGCTAACAGATGGTAATGGTAATAATAGGAAACTTTAGCAAGTTCAGAGGCAGAGGGTGAAAAGATTTGAATATAAAGTCTTTGTCTAATGGGGAACAGAAGAAACACATCTAGATTTCTAAGCAGATAGCCCTTCCTGAATTATGAAATTGTCTTAGAAAAGCAGGTTTGGGTAGAAGGACCAAAACGGAGCTAGAAAAATCAATGTCTTTTTGAACTTTCACACTGGTTTACACAAAGAGAGCTTAAGAACATCCTGTGCAGGATTTAGTCCAGTTTCTGGGTGAATTATAATGAATATGGGAACTAAAACTATGGGGCATTCATGGAATCCTGGATTGCCTAAAGGGTTAAACTTCAGTCTGGGTTTTCTGCATCCATAAACTGCATTGGATGAAGTCAGCCCTGATGTTGAACTGTCCTAATTGCCAGTGGGTAATGCTTTGCTCTCACTGACTCTGCAAGTAACCTCAGGAACCTGGAGGCCTCAAGACAGTCCTCACCAGTAAAATAAAGGTTACAAAAAGGCACCGACTACCTTGGCCTTTTCTACATCTTTTTTGTCACTAGATTTCCTGCCCCACTGAGCTGCAAGCAGGTACTTTTGTTTGCTTTCCCTTTGATGCCAAGGAAAATGCCAAAGTACTAATACACCGCCACGATGGGCAGAGATGCACATGAATTTACCCCATATACAGATAAGCAAATATTTCAAACACATACAGTTGTTCTCTGAAGAGTTAACTGTTTTAATCTAGCTGTTGCCAATTAAAAAAAAAAATGATGCAATTGTGCTTGTTTTGCTGTTTTGTCTCTGTTAGCAAGACTGACAGCCTATTCTTTGTTRGATAAAAACAGGTGTTATAACTCATTTTCCATGGATACATGTAAGACCTAATTTAATCTATGAAAGTTTTTCATATTCATGTTGATGTATTTAGGGAACAACTCTTATTTATAGATTATTACAGATGAAAGGAACGATTATGTACAGTCTGAACTCCTGGCCAATGTAAACCAAACATTATTCTTAATAATAGCAGTATATCATCTATATCTTGTACAAAAGTTGCAGTACTTTTCCTGCTCTAGAGAGCCATCAGTCTTGATTTAAGAGACAGAATATTCCCACACCAGGACTAGAAAGTTGTTCAAGTGCTCAGTTACCATTGCCTGATGTACTTGATCTCTAGAATGAATGCATTCATCTTCTATTTGCAGTGGCATGTTTTAATCTGAAAACTTTCCCTGGCTTCTAGGGCCCAGAAAGAGTTGCTAGGCTGGTGGTTAATAACTAAAGAATTTGCATTTTTTCCCTACTAAGGTAAACATGAAACCCCACAATGCTATTAGCTATTCCTTAGCCTAAAGAGAACCCCAGACAAACAAATAAGAAATGAAATAACACACTAGCTCAGCTACATTAGCAATGTGTCGCTTGTGCAATAAAGAGAAAAAAAAAAAGGATTCTGACGATCAGCATAACACCTCACCTTTTTGTACTTTCTCCAGAAACTCTAAACACTGCTGCTGCTTACCAGTGGCAGCTTAAATGCTTTACGAGAGAATCCAAACACAAGGTGATGCTGAATCCTCAGACTAAGAAAAACTATGCATTTGTGTACAACTAAAGAGTAAGTACCTCAAGAAGTTCTCCAGAAAGCCCTGCCGGTAGCTATAGCAACTGCATTCACTGTATTTTTACTAGAAAACATTTTTTAAAGCTACTTAAGAAAGTACATTTTTCAGCCATTATTTACGTATCTAACTTTCAGGCTTTTTGATGCAATCCTGCTCTCCATTCAGCTTCCACCCTTCCGCTTCCACTTGGCATGCATAGCATGTGAGTTGCTGGGGTGAYTCCCAAATTCGGGGAAGGAATTTTCTGTCCAAAATTCAGCAGGCTTAAATCTAAACTGCTGAACTGTGGCTTTCATTTCCAGTGAAATGCCCTGTCGGCACAAACACTTACATCTCTCAGGCAAATCGGACATCCAAGGAGAATTACACTTAAAGCAATAACTGATGTAAGTCCCAAAACAATATAAAGGGGATGGGAAAAGAAATAATCTTTGAGAATCCTAAACTGTTAGATCTGGAGAAATACTTGCTGTATCAGAATTCTGGTCTTGCTACATTTACTTACTAGCAAGTGCTGTAAAGTAACAAAAACTTCAACACTACTTGGGTTATGAAAGTTTTGGAGAGCCACTATACTTAGTTCATCTTACATAAATTATGCCTTTCCATGGCACAGTCTTCTCCAGATGATTGGCATCATGCAGTACAATAGCCATGTTTGATATTTATCTGTTGAAAGGGATTTTTTGCCCCCTTTGAAATAGCTCTGTGAGACCAGACGAGAGTGCTGCTGGTTTCCTGTATTCGAATCGACCACCTGAGCAGAAGACTGCTGTGGGCTTAACTCTTCTCTCTGGTGCTCCCATCTGCATGAACAATAGCTTTGACTCTCAGCACAGAGAGTCTGAGGCAGAAGTACACTAGCACTTCATGTTTGGTCTCCCCTTTGAGAAGACAGAATTCTATTTCCCTCTGAGGTGTATGAAACAGAGAAAAGATTGAAAGCATAATGCACGTCTTCAGTCTTGACACAGTCCTTCCACTTCTGAAGTCTATGGAAAAATGTTTGTCAGAGCAAATTGCAAAGCATATCCGCTCTCAAACCCCCCCAGTCTCTYCTCACTGACAATGGACAGCTGCTTGCTTTTCCATAGCACTACATTATTTTGACATACTGATTCATTTATTCACATGTAGCAGCTTGTCTAATTTGCCYGTGACTTCACTAATTATGAAGAGTTCATCATGAAAAACAAAGCAAAACCCACAAAAAAATCCTTCATAGCATACTATTAGATTTCTTCTAAAAGCTTTCTTTASGACACTTTTTATAAAAGCTAGTCCATTACTTTTATAAAGCATTCCGTTATATCCACAGAAATGCCACTGGATAGCCATGAGATCAGTGTTTTCCCTGGTACTTTTTGCGTACTTCATAGGTGAAGTCCCTGTAAGGTTGAAAGCATTAAAAGACAAAAAACAATGTTAAAAGCTATAAGACAGGTTTCAGCATTAAGACTTTTGATGTCCACCTTAAGCTAGAATAAAGCTGTAATTCAGTGTAACAGAAACGCTAGTTCTTCTGTCACCCATGGCTGTGAGGTTATAACCAATGTTATTCAACATTCCAATATATTAAAGYTTTATGATACCTGGAAAATATTCACAAATTGTCATCTTGTTCATAATAACATCCTAGAGGCAAACAGTTTTCTTCCGCACATACCAATGTACAAGAGTGTTAGCTTTATAACTCCTGACTATGAATTACACCAGGAAGACTCAGTTTCACTGGCAACAATTCAAGAACAGGAAAGTCAGGACAATGAAACGACTTCAAAGGAACATGAGTTATTGGAAAGATCATGCAAGTGCAGGTCAAGTATTCAACCTTAACACATTTCAGTTTCATCAGATTCCAAATAGCAGGAATCAATTATTTTTTCGTAGCAGCAAATCTGTGGTATCTCAGAGCTTGGCTCCATCCTGATGTGCAGCTGCAACTCTATGTATTAGTGTAAATCAGAAAGAAAAACCAAAACCAAAACCAAAAACAAAAACAACAACAACAACAACAACAAAACCCCAAACAAACAACAAAAAAAAACCACAACCAAAAAAGACCCAGTGGAATTACACAAGTGCAAAGTATGAATAAAGTCACACAGACCCTGACGCTGAGGCTGACCCACCTTTCTGCAGAGGACAAGCTCTTAAAATAAATATGTTGCCAAAGCATTTAAATCCATTCAACAGTTACTCTAAGATAACTCTTCTACTTAATGAAAGACTTCTCTTCAACCACAAGTTATAAATAGGAGCATTGCCTTTGCATAGTGTGAATCTCACAGCGAAGGGAACTTTTCTAGGGGAAATGCAAAGATTTCATCTAAGACTGGATTATATTATCCTGTTTCTCATCTTAGGAAAAGAATGAGAGGAGGGAAGAGTGTTTCTCCCACCACGTGGCTCTCAGCCACGTTAAGACCTACCTTATTTCTGAGCTCTGTCCTGCAGCAGAGGAATGCCTTTCTTGCAGGCTACAGCAAGTAAACAGGCAGGGACGGGCAGGATGTGGGTAGAACTTGGGATCTACCCTACCCCTCCCAGGGACTAAAGTAGCCTCACAGCCACCACAAATGCAGAAGAGAAGTATGGTAACGAAGGGCTATCCCTGCTGCGGTGCCTCCCACGATTACTGCTTGGGCAACGTCTGCCCTCGCCTCCCGCCTGRCCCAGGACAACACACGGGCACGGCTTAGCATCCCTCTCCTCTGCAGACAGATACACCAGTSTCTGTGCTGGTCCCAATATTGGGACTCGTGTACTAGGGAATGCACCGGTATTTGCAAATACCCATTTAATTCAGATTGCTGCCTGGCAATCAGAGGTCAGTGGCTTATAGTCTGTGATTTCAAGCATTTCGTGATGCAATCACCTAGAAAGGATATTGCCAGAAATGTCCTAGCTCACCTGCTTTTGCTGCAGAGAGCAGTCTGAGTGCATTATTTTTTCGTAACTTGTCATATACAAATTTTAAAAAATATTTAAGTCATAATTCTAAACATACAGATTTTGACAATTATTGAAAGCATTTAAAAACTTGTGTGTTTTAAAAGTTATGTATTTTTAGTACTTCAAGTGTTCCTACTGAACGCATCACATCAGTGGAAGCCAACGGAGACAATTATTTTTTTTTAAATACCACACCTTGAATTATGTGATTCAGAAATGACTACAGTCTTTGCTAGCTCTGATGATTTAGTAACACAGCTTGCAAAAAGATCAATGTTCAGACAATCCCACTGGTATCTCAGCATACCTCTTAGCAGATTAAAGCACTCCATAATTTTTTATTGGAATGACAGAATCTGCCCCTAAATAAAGACACCATGGTAGAAGCCTCAATAAATTGGGAGTCATTTTCCACTTAAGTCTGTATAACACCAAACACACTGTTGAAACCTTAAATCACAGATAACTATAGGTGGTGTCAGAGCCCTTCTTAGACTTCATGGATTTATTCCCAGAAAGCATTAAACCTAAGGGAAGGATCGCATTAATTTTCCTCTCTCTATTTCCCATTCTGTTCAGACATTGTTTAAACCATACCCCAAAGAATCGATTTTTACTGTCTAAGAAAGCATCAGTGTGAACAAGGTCAGAGGCCTTTCCCTGAGCTCAGATGATACAATAAAAGAACATGGAGAAAGGGATGTCTGTGCCTTAAATATAGAGTTGGATATAAAGCAATCGCAGAGTAATCCCTGAGTTCCCACCCATCCAGAAAATCTAGTTATATTCATCACCAACATTYGTCATTAAAAGTTTGGGACTTGGGATCCCACAGCCTGTGGCATACAAGCAGGCACTGACAGAGAGATGGTCACCAAAGGAAACAGCTTGCGTTTTCAAATGCACCTTAAAACTTTCACTTCAGTGGAATCCTTGAAGGAAGATTTAAGTGTTTATTCTCCTTCAAGTGTCAGGCTAATTTTTTTATTTAATAAGACATGCCTACTCTATTTGTCTTTTCTCCTAGAAAATAATAGCACAATCTTTTAAAAATTTGCCCCAGTTCCTAATACCTCACAATGCCCTTTTGCAAATTTTAGCTTTTAATTCCCATTCTGTTCTATTTTTATGGTACCTATCAAAGTGATTATATACTCCATGGCCTGAAACTGATAGAGACTTTTGTGATTCAGTTTGACTTCTCCAGAAAGACCAGAAGCTTGTCTTTTGTGATAAACTATGAGCTGAAAAGAATCATCTCCAGTAAAACACAAAATTGCACAACCCCTAGGACCAAAGGGCAGTGTTGCTTCAATATGCATCCTTTAAAAGGATAAAGTAAGCCCAATAATCATCCAGATRCTTAGAAAGAAGACTCTGCTCTTGGCAGCAGGCAACACACTTGAAGCAGCATCAATGCCAAAAGCCTGAACAGGTAATAACTGACTTTCTTTAAAACCCAGTAAGACAACAGGGAGTCGTGAGACCTAGTGTAAAACCTACCAGACCCTCCTGCTCACTCGTCTACTGTTCAGGAGCCTGATAGTGCTCTTGGCATTGTCACACCTCCTAAGCAACATAAGAAGCTACCGAGCCAGAAGTTTTCAAGAAGAAAGGGGAGTTAGTCAATGAATAAATGACACAGGCAGATGGTGGGACAAATAGGGGTAGGTTGGACAAATCCATTCCCCAAATCTTCTTTTAGCCTGCTTACGTCTCCTGAAGCATAACTGTGTGTATCCTCATCTCAGATCTTGTTTCAGTGATGGTCTGTGTTGCAGCACCTTGGGGAATTTTGGMAGGGGAACAGTTCAAAGTCAGACTCTGTCCTAAAGAGTTACCCATGATTTACCCGTGGTAGCTCCTCCAAGTTTCTCTATCCTGAGTGAGCCTTTTAAAGTCCTAAAATAAAATGTTCCCTCTGATCTTCAAGATGCCACCATGCYTCCAGTCTTCCATCTGGATACATCTCTCAGCAAGTCTCTGCTATGAACTTAAYTAGAAACAGGTCCTGGAGGGATGAGAAAAGGGTTATCACCAGGCTCTTCACCTGTCACCTGGTCTTTAAAATGCCAATTTTTCACACAGGGGGCTTCAGCACTGAAGGATTTGTTTTGCACAAGGTTACTGTGGCAGAGAGGGAATTAAGCTTAGTCCAGCAGTCCAATTCTTGCACCAAAAGGAAAGCGCTCCTCTCCCACATTATCTCTGCTGGGACAGGAGGAAAGGGTGCCCTGTTTACCAGACATGATCCCTGTGTCAAAAGAGTTTACAATCTAAGAGACAGGATTTCACAAATCCTGTGAGTACACAGCTATAAAGGATTCAAAGGGGATTAATAGACTCCTCACCCTTCCCATTCTTAAGGAGAAAAACTCTCCTATCGGCTCCGCTGCCATCCAACACAGCATCATGTTACAGAACAGAGGAGGGATTAGCACTTATTATCTGATCAGGCAAACAAGTTAGCTAAACAAGAAGAGATGGTAATGAGGCAGAAAAGCTGTATGCACAATGGCATGGATCCTCCCACGTAGGCATGGATCAAGAGTATTCATGATATTGCTATTTAATTGATAGACTTTATAGGTAAAGGCCAATTTTTGCAGAAAGCATAGGACTGACAATGGAAAAATCCATGCTCTGTGGAGCCTTTTAATGACAAATCAGAATTAAGAAACATTATCCCATTTATAACAGGAAAAAGTGAAATGATCATTCACGTAAGTGTCTGTTTCACAGATTGTCACCATGTTCCAGCAACTATTTTTGCTGGCTGGTTTCAATGCCGGAAAAACACTGTCTTCATGTCAGTATTGTCTTAAATAGGCTACAGGGGGCAACTAAATCAACCCAAAGGCTAGTATTCCCCAACACCAATGTAATCCCTCCTTCTCCTGCATGGGCCCTGGAGGAGAGAGGGAAGAGCTTTTTTAAGGTAATATGCAGTCTGACAGCCTAATACTTCCTATATCATCTATACATGATGGAGCACTTAGCTATATGACATCACTGTCACACCACGTATCTCCTGAAAGATCCTAAATCTGATACCTGGAATAAAATTGTCACATCACCCCGCTACAGCTATCCCAGATCCTCCTGCTCACCTAAACTGCTCTGATAGTTTTAATCAATACAAAACTTTTCTGCAGTGCTAATCTGTTGCACAAGAGATGCCACTGCATGTTGGTCATCAGCGATGGGCCCCCCCAGCCTGCCTGTGGGGAATGCAGTCCTGCTAGTTAACTCTGCTGGGCGATGCACTGAGGCCTTATTGAAATTACGGGAATTAAGCCGACCAAATACAGAGATCTACAGTGTAGTTGTCTGTATCTGAGCAAACCACCTACCAGCCCTTTATAATCCATAGAGAGGAACAGATACTTCTAGGSAGTAACACATTTCAAACAGGTCAGATGAATAATCCTGCAAAACCTCCTATTTTTCTTCACTAGCTCTAAAGGCAGTGAGGGGTGTCTGGCTGAGCGGGARGGTCTCCAACAGACATCTAAAACTAGGCGAGGTACGGACTCGGTCTCTCTGCTAGAGGCAGATGGACCCAAGAGAAGTTAAATGCCACACAAACTAGTGGCACGGCCATTGCCCTGGGGCTGTGCCCATCCATGCCATGTGCCATGGCAGTTATTTAAGGGAATTCAGCCCATGATATGATGAATCTTCAAGTCATTAATGAAGAGAAGGACAAAAACATACAGCTAAGGGAAGAAGTGACACTGCTTAACACAGAATTGTTCCTGCTTGTTTCTGGTGGTTATTTTTTCTTGTTATGGTTTGTTCTTTTCCTTATGAACCCTGAAGACCTACAAAGCTGACAGCAACTCCTCCAACTAGGGGGACAGAMTCCCCAAAACTCAGTGTACCTGCAAGCTCCCTCTGTGGCTTCCTCAGCTGTCTAGGACCTGCCTTATGGGTTACTACCTTCAAAAATACTCTCTGGGAGAGAGATGGGGAGCAAAAACATAGACATGGAAATGRGGAGAAATTGAAGTAAGAGTAAATAGTTTTAAGTTCTTTGTCATACCAGTGGAATCTGGCATAAGGAGAAGAAGAAGAATCTGGCCCGTTCATAACTGCCACAGCCTTCTTGGGGTCACGGCCCATAGTCCGGGAACAGCTGCTAAGGCAAGTGAAAAGGATGCTAGGGGAAGAAAATATGACAATAGAGATATCTACTGAAAAGGAAAAGAAAGTCGAAGAAGGCAATAAAAAAGACAAAACCGTGAATTAAAAAGAAGAAAGGACTCAGAAACGCACAAATAACTTGAGTGAAAAAAGAACAGAAAATGCACTCAGTAATAAACCCAAGAGACAGCAAAGAAAGAATCTAAAATAAGCCCACTTGTAAACTGTTTTAATTTCAGGTATAAGTCATAAAAGTACTTACCCGTATAATTAAGAAAAGCCTCCAGAAAACATAAAAARCACTCTTAGAAATACTCTAGAGGTGGCACCATAATTAAACAGCAAAGCAGGATGGGGGAATTTGGTTTGAAACAACTCAAGCACAAGGTGGCTTATGAAATGTCAGACTTGAACAAAGGTTGTCACCCGTCTGTTAGGAATGAGCAATTCACTGCTGCCCCAGCCTCCCAGAGTGGTTGAACAGTTTTATTACCTATGCTAAAGTGTTGTCCTTTGCAAAAGGAATTTTTTTTTTTTTCTTCCTGCTGCAGAAACGTGAAGTCACTGGCCGTTGCAGAAGTGGATCATCAGGTCCCACGTTCAGACTGAGAGCATCTTGGGCTGTGATGCAGCAGATCGTGTAGATGAGGCAGATTTAAGCCTTGCCAGTGCTCGCAGAAGACAAGATGAATTTCAGGTGCTACAGAAGGGCTGTGCCTTGCTGCCTCTTAACAGGTACTGAATTAATTTCCCAGTCAGGAGTTAAAACCACTGTGCCTGACCACCCTGTCCAGACCTAGTCAGTGGGGTTTCTCRAAGATTTTCTGGTATATTTTGCAAAGATCAGCACTGACTACCTTTCTCTTTTCAGGTACTGCAGTGGACTGAAAACCATGTGTTCCTCTGCATTCCTACCTTATTGTTTCATTACGGTATTTCACTTACTGTGGAGAAAAACTGTGTCTTACCACTGAAAYGGATGCCCAGTACAAGAAGTGCTTTGAAATGGGTAGCAGCTGTTGTTTCATTTCTAAGAACTGCAGTGGTAATCAAGACAGTCCATGCAGATTATTTGTAGCCTTTATCTGTTGATGCAATTGGAATTACTGAAGTCCTGTCGTACAAGTGGTAATTAGTTTTATGCTAAATGTGGAGCCAACAGAAATGCCCCTGGTACCTCCAGCTCTAAACTTTCCAGCTCAAAGAAAATCTTTGCAATTGATATGCAGAATAATTCTTCTTATGACAATCAATATAAACTTGGTTTCTCTGGAAAGAAATACGTGGATGCTGCCAATAGGCACATAATTCAACACGGTTAAGCAAACAGCACTGCAAAAATTGCACTTGGGTAATAAGCAGTCAAACCACAACCAAGTGTTGGCTAAGCTTAGATCAAAGAGCACGAGTCCAAAAATATTTAAAACTGTCAATGGTTTAAACTTCCCCTCAAATATGAGAAGAAATATGGCAGTTTTGGCATCTTTTATTAAGATCACTTAAGAATCAATATTCAGGACATAACAATAATCAAATCAAGTTGCTTAAACAGAACTCAAGGGATCCTTCTATTTTGCAAAGAACCAAAGATTAATTTCTAAGGAACTGAATCAATGCAAAGTAAATAGACTCTGATAAGCTGGGGAAGGATAGCTTACATCTACTGCATAGTAGATAAGCTCTGCGATAGCAGTACTCCCTGAGCAAAGGAAATCTAGACAACTGCATAATCAGGACTGACAGCACTTGCAAAATATGACCCATAACTCAATTTCATTCATTCCTAATGAATTGTCAAGGCTAACATAGCTTGGAGAAGCTTTGTGACATGTAACCAGATCAGCTCCAGGTTTTGCACTTTTTGGCCAGCTCTGCAGCCACATCCACCGTAGTGTGGGATTTGTGACTCTTCAATGGCTGCTTCGCTGTTTCTGTAGCGCAAGGGTTTGCAAGCAAGTGCCAGGGCTCATGGGTACCTGCCCTCTCTTTATTGCTAAATTTCCTCCATATCTGGGAAGAAATGGGAAGTTTTTAAAGAGTATTCACACTGTTTTACAGGAAGAAGCCTTTTAAAGTCAAAATACTTCCAGAAATCTCAGGCTCTTGTTTGGCACTGTACACAAAGATACCACGTATTTGTCATTAAAACCTCAATATAGAGGTTTATATAATGGCAATCCAGCACGCTTTCTGTCTCCCAAGCAAAGAAACTCTTTTTTTTAGGTTGTTTCTAGCAGCACAAGGAAACAAAAGTTATCTCACTACTTGCACCACCTGTGATGTGAAATTAATTTTCCACTAACCAGTAGGAAGTAACGTATCTGTTGTATATCAATAGTGTTTATTATAGAGGTGGGTTGTTTCTTTTTTTCCCCACTCCAGATTAAAGCTCTAATCTATACCACAAGTCCCTAGCAGGTGATATACCCACCATCTACCCACCTACTGCCAATTCTGAAACAGTTTTCTCAAGGCAATAATAATGTGTGCATACTTTTTCCTTGCTAGGTGAAACACTAGCTATTTAATCTTCATAGACCTTTTAGTGATGGTGAAAAACAAATATTATCAGCCCTCTCCCACCCTCATATTCAGACTAGGAATGAATAAGCAACTTTTCCCTCAACCAGAACTGTCGGTCCTGTTTTGCAGATCATATTCACATGATAAAATATTTCAGCCTAGTCAGTGGAGCTGGACATCAGGAGTAGAGTGGGGAGAAGAAATCAGTGCACGCTCCCCCCCACGCCCCTGGCCAAGCTCCACTGCCAGGGATGTCAGCCTGGGGTTTGAAATTGCTGGTCACAGCCCCCATGGCAGCCAGCACCAGCAAGTGCAAAGGAGATCATACAAAGGAAAGGAAAAGTCCGGAGATGGAAAACAAGGGTTGTAGCATTCTCAGTTTTGCATTACTATGTCTGAATAGAAGACCATGTCATTTTTGTTCACATTTCTCAATAACTGGAGTACAGACATACTGCAAGAGTCATGGAAGTGGGCTGGAAGCTCAGTAAGGTGGCTTCACGGACGTGTCTCGGACACAAAAAAAGGGGGGGGCTGCCTGCCCCATTCTGCAGCTTCCTTAATCTTCATGGTTTCAGAGCCATGGGTAAATCTGGGTTCCCAGGCCTCATTCCCCCACATAAAACAGCTGTGCAGAGATTCAGCCTAAAGTCTGCGCAGCCCATCTGTGCCAGAGCAACATCCATTGTCTGTGGCCCCGACTATAGTCCAGTGGTATCTTAAGCTGTAATGTTAAGGCAAAAATCCTTAATTTCACCTGTAATTTACTGACCCTTGATGTCATAAATCAAGATCATTAGGACTAACACCTCCTCTTCCCTGAAAAACACCCCAAAACCTAGCAGTGTTTTTTAAACAAAATTTGAAACAGAAAACTATAAAATAAATGTTATGATTTATTACCTCACAAGATCTCATACTTGCTTGCCAAGGAGAAAGTCTGAGTGCAGCTTGAGCAGACCACTTCAAGGCTTAAGACGTGTAAGTCTCCCAAGAGCACAATGGGAGATCTTTGCAGAAGCTTCTCTCTCTGCAAAATACATGCCTCTGCTTGGCTCCGCTAATTGGGCTGGGACAGAGTCATCCCAGCTGAGCTTTGCTCGTGCCAACTACAGAAGCCTGACGTGGCTTCCATTGAAGGGGATCACAAAACCTTAAGCAGCAACTGGAACAAGCCATTAGGAAAACACCAAGTAAAATGAAGTATATGATGGAGGAAATTAGCAGAGTGAGCTTGTGTCCAAATATGACTAGATAGTTTCTAGTATGTTAATTTTCCTGCTCTTTTCCTGTTCTACCTATATTTGGTACAAGAATTTCAAAATATGTTCCCAATTTCTGTTACAGTTTAGTGATTTCTGTAGATGCTGTCTCCCCCTTTCCTCATTCCCAAAACTTGAGCCCTCATGCTCCAAAACATCTTTGTAACAGTTGGTAGTGCCTAACACAAAGTGAGCAGTGTCAAATAAGGACCCAACATTACTGTCTTTAGACTCATTTGCCCGAAGAAAGACCTGCAGGAATGGCTGCTCTCTAAAGAGCTAGTTGTAAAGGCAGAAATGCACTGCCACATCTTCCTTGCTAGGGAAAACAGAGTTGGAAAGGCTGGAAGGGGATATTTCAATGACATGGGAGACAATACATAGTTAAAGTTTATCTAAGAAAGACTGGGGAATTTAGTATTGCCTGAACAGCTGAAATAGCCCAGTATCACCTGTATTATTCAGATATGGTGGTACAGACAAGACGTTGATATAATGCAGGTTTTTTCTTAAAGGTTTTGCTCCTCATTATGAGAAGGGGGAAGAGTTTGAGAATGGTTTTTAAAAAGGAAGAATTGCAATCACCCAGCAGTGATTAATCAAAACAAGTTTTAGAAGAAAGTGTTGCAGTATAACAAATTAAAATATCCTTTGAAACCAAGATAATTACTGAGCAAATCTCAGAAATATATTTCAGCAAGAAAGTTATCACATGTTGGAAACAAAAGCATTCTTTTATTCCTATTATTTTCAGTATCATAATCTCCAGAATCAAAAGTTAGCTCCGGCATATAGCAAAGATGTTTGCCCCAGAACTGTATGAAATGTCAGCAGAAATAAGAAAAGACTTATGTGTATGTATAGGTGTTACAGACACACTCACCCACACATTGTCTGGGTCTCTGAGCTCATAGAAACTTCCCACAGACCACAGAAACAAACTAATTCTTCCACCTAATTCTTCCTCTGTTAGGTCCCCATTGGGGACCTTGTTCTTCCACCATAATAACATGAGTCATATTAATGAGTCACACTGATACCTCCCCCACAATAAGTCTTCCATTAGATGTACTCTTCTAATCCAAAGCCTCTTCTCATTCATGGCATTGGTTTCACTCAAATTAGAGAGACAATCACTCAAATTAGAGAGAATACTATTTGCACAGACAAAGCAAGCAAGATTTGGCCCCAAATTGATCCCGGGAGAGAGTGGCACCACCATCTGCTATTCTGGAAGTCAGAAGACCTGGTTTCTTCCCTTCCCTTCTGCAAGTTACTTTGAATAATTCTACCCAAAACCAGATGACATTAATCAGTTGGTAGGCTGTCCATTACTAAGTTCAGAATGGGACTCTTAACTTCTCTGAGCCTCAGTTTCACCAGAACGGATCCCAAAACAGTACATTGCCTCTTATTAAAAGCAACAGCAACACCACAACTTATCGAAGATACACAGTGAATCTGCAATACATACTCAAACCTTCTTTTGTAATAATATTCCATAAACACTTCACTGATGTAAATTCTACTATATGTCTTCATGTACTTGATATGTCTTACTGGAAGTTACTTCAGAGCACCTTCCCAACTGTGGACAAAAAGCATAGTCTTTATATATTCAGAATAATAGCATCATGTAGGGAAATATGCATGACAGTTGGTAGAAGGATTGAAACTTCAGCAAAAACTATTAATGCTTACTCTTAAAAAAAAAAAGTCATGGAGCTTTTGAAGTGGAATAAATCTTGCAATCACCTGCCTAACCTATTTGAGAAACTGCCCCTACTATTTTATCAGTTAGTATTTATTCTTCAGTACTTATACAAACTCCCCAGAATCAGACGTCTAAACAGGCATTTGTAAAAGAAAAAGAGGAGATTCAGGCACGCATCTGGAGTAATCCTGTGTGGAAATTAAGCACACAGTTACACCGAAAGGTTTTGCAGGTGCATCTTCCTGAGAATGATTCCACTAGTGTCCACACTGCGCAGATGGGCTGTGTTATTTTAAGATCTTAATCAAAATACGTGAAAACAGGCACAGCACCGCATGCATACTAATGCCTGTGGAGTGTCAGCTGTGAAGCAGTCAGTACACTTTTTTTAAGAACACTAGCTATGTAAAAATACAGAAGCAAAGGAACTGCTGAATTATGCAGCTTAGAGGAAGACTTAGAGGCTATAGCTAGGAAGTAATGCATAGCACTTTTGTAATAAATATGAACTGAAGAAAACATTATCCTGTTAACATGGCATGGTATTTCCGCATACTGATAGAAATTGAAGTGTCATACAGGCAGAATACAAGAAGGTGTTAGGTCATCAAAATCCCAAGGTATATATGATCAGGAGAACCAACCCTAAAACCAGTAATTATAAGGCAATCTTGACATCTATAAACCTCCTGTCAGCTCTGAACTTTTTCAGTGGCTTTCCTCAATGAGGGCATTACCCATTCCTCAGTCTCTGCTTTACCATTTGCAGTGAAGGCACTTTGCATCCACTAATCAACTCGAGGGCTGAACCAGACCCAAGTTCAGAGGACAGACTCACCTAAGAGTCTGTGGTCTGAAAACTTTGTTGACTACAGAAAAAATAAACAAACCCAGCTTAAGAATAATGTAACGCAGCTCCTTCTGGGTTTTCTTTTTAAATGACAGATCCTGTTCCTGCATGTCTGCACACTTAAAAACAAAATTCTTGTTCCGAACCTGAGCTGCCTCCCTGTCCAAGGGAAAAATGAAACGGACAAAGCAAAGGTTGTGTTCAGAATCATGGTGCCCCGGGTGCCAGGC
This sequence comes from Oceanodroma leucorhoa, assembly GCA_030449065.1. Classification (NCBI taxonomy): domain Eukaryota; kingdom Metazoa; phylum Chordata; class Aves; order Procellariiformes; genus Oceanodroma; species Oceanodroma leucorhoa. The sequence goes on from JASVER010000106.1 coordinate 641,419, forward strand.
TTGTAAACCCCCAAATGTCCTCTTACCTGCACAAACACAGCACCACTCGAAGTGGTAACTGGTGCCCGGCTCCTGAGCCGCGCTCGGCGGGCAGCCGAGGTGCGCTTTGCAGGGCTGCCAGCCCGGGCGGGGACGTGTGGTGGCGATGGGCGTGCGGAGGCAGAAGCGCACACACAGACACGGACACAGGGACACGCAGACAGACAGACAGAGGCACACACACCCCCGAACACTCCGCGCTCACAGGGACATGCTGGTGACAGAGCGGGGATGGGCAACGCGCTGTATCCTCTGCCCACCCACCCCCCCGGCGGGGGAAACCAGGGGGAGGAAAGAAGGGAGAGCAGAGGAAAAGAAGAGATGAGGATGAGAAAAGGAAGAGGAAGAGAAGAGGAAGAAAAGAGGAGGAAAAGATGAGGAAAAGAGAAGAAGCAGAATGAATGAAAGACAAAGAACACAAAGAAAGAAAAAAGAAAGAAAAAGGAAGGGAGAAAGGAAGGGAGAAAGGGAGAGAGAAAGGGAGAAAAGAAGGAAAAGAAGGAAAAGAAGGAACAGAAGGAAAAGAAGGAAGAGAAAGAAAGATGTGGAGAGGAGAAGAGAAAGAAAGAAAGGAAAGAAAAAGAAAAAAGAAGAAAAGAAAAAAGAAAAGAAAA